>ML777860.1:1628228-1647472 GCA_009831015.1 Picea engelmannii
TGAGGAGACTTGGGGAAGTGTGTATGGAAACTTGATAAATAGGGAGAAGAAGTAGAGAGGAAGGGGAGGATGGAGAGGTTTGAGCATGATGAGAGGTTGTGAAATTCTTGGAAGATATAATTCTTGTGATAGTTTTCTTTGAGAATTTGTTCTTTGTTGTTCTTGGAGTCACGGGCACAGAGGGCCAAGAAACCGAAAGGTTTCTTGGGGATAGGAAGCCGGCTAGGCTCCTAGTTGGCAGGGAGGATTTCGTTGTTTCACTCTGGGAAAGCGGGAAAAGAATGCTTGGAAGCATCTAGGACTACATTGCAATTGATGAGCTTCGACAAACTAAGGAAGAGGTATTTTTCAGTGGTATTTGTTGTCGATATTTTGTATATACTTTTGTTTTAAGTTGAAAATCTTAGAGTTAACCTATTACTTATTTCATCATGCTATTTAAATTTATCGTTGAGCAAATGTAGAAGAATTGTGTAAATGAAATGAAATTATGTTAAAGCAAAGTTGTTATTGTGTATGTATAAAATGAAAGATTAATTGTTTAACATCTTGGTAGGTTGTTACATCTTGACCTTCACATATTCTTCAACCTTATTTATATATTCATCCTCCCGAGATTTACTTATATCCTTCTTGAATTCCCTTTCAGTAGTATCTTCTTGTTGAGAAATTATTTCAATCACTAATTTATCTTATTCATTTTTCTCCTATGTTTCCCTCTGTATCTTGGTTGTTCCAACAACAATTGTTCTCTAAGACTTCTTCATCTATCTTTGCAACTTAACTGATTGAGATTCAACTTCATCTCTCTTTGTGGCTTCATCTTCAATCTTAGAACTTTGTATCTAATCTCTCCTATATTGCACTTTTTTGTAAGTTATAGCTCCTTCTAGGACTTTCTCCTCTTCCCAATCTTCATACTTTTATAACCAAGTGAATTTGACCACTTTACAATGTGCTTCTATCATGGCTTTGGGATCATGCCTTCTATATTATCCTTCTCTAAAATTGAAATCATGAATAGTGTGGTCTTCCATTTCAATGAATTTGGTGTTGTTGAGTCCATACATTCTGATGTAAATGGGGTAAATCAAGTAGAATATCTTATGAGCCTTACTTAAGGCCACATTAAAACAATGAAGGATAGTTTGATACACAATCTCCCTCATGACCAACCAATCTCGGATGAATTTTGGCAATAAATGTGGAGGTTGTGTTGCTCCAAAAATATTGATATCAGTGAAGTGTTCCTAAATATACCAACTTCCTATCTCATTCAATATATTCATAGCTTCTTTAGACAATTTGGGTTCTTCTTTGCAAAAAATAGGTTCATACAGATGTGGAAAGAAATTATCACAATTTGGGTGAATTTTCACATCTACTCATGCTTCCACAAAAGTTGACAATAAACTGTATTGGAGGTTCCACTGGAGTCCAGAACTAACCCATTCATCTGAATTCATTGCTAGCTAAAATGATATCCAATAAGTATGAGACATGTTAAATTCCAATGGAGAGTCGAGTTCATAGAACTTGACTTTCAGGAGATCTGTCATCAAATTATGTGACATACTGTTATCCCAATTGAAAATCAAATCCTTCTTGATGATACCATGCATCAGGAGTACCCAAGAAAATTTGAAGTGTTGAGAACCATTTTTCCATGAAACTAACTCATCAACACTACTACATAAATATAAGGTTCCCTTAAATTGATAGATAGATTAGCATGCATACCTCTTGACTTGAATTGTTTTCCTTCTACCCACTATTTCTCGTGTACTTTGTTGCAAACTGTACTCTAACCCACAACCCACTATGGTATCATATATATCTCTCATTCAATGAATTTCTAGTATGTCTAGATGTTGCTTGGATGAAACAAAGCAATGCATTGGCAAACTCTGTGATATTTCCTTCTTTCACATGATCAAACCAGAAATCAATGGATTTGGCCCAAATTTTGTCCACATATTTCAACCTATTGACTACTTCTTGGTCCCAAACTAGTGGTTCTTGGGCTCGCCATACCAAGTTAATCTTTGTCTGTCTCTTTATCCATTCATGTAATAAACAAGGAAACCCATGAAAGAAAATTTCATGCAGATATGAATATATGTTCTTTTGTTTTCATTGTTCCTATTTGATCTACAGGTTTTTGGTCTCTCATTGCATAAACTCATCCTCCTTCTCTAAGATCCATTCTTTTATCTCCTTCCTAGAGGATTTCCACGTCATGTCCCTACTCCATCATGTAGCATAATTTATTTGGGTCCCAACAACAAAGCCAATTGTTGGCTCAAGGTTTCAGACCCATAGTTCGAAAGGATTTGCCAAAAAATATCTTATTTGCGTCAACATATTCAATATTCAAGGACTTAATAAGGTCTCACCTGAGACACACATGAGAATAATAGAGACTAAATGTTTGTACATAGCATGACAAAATAATACAGATGGAAAACACTTAACTAAGAACTATGTAATAGATATCATTCATTCATAACAACAAACATTCATAACATAGTACATGATAGAAAGGACAACCTCAAGCCTCATTCCTTTGTTCATTAATCACATTGGAACATTTAGATACATGGAGATTCAATAAGTTTAAACCAGAGATTAGAGACACAAATCTCAATCTACATTCTCTCTCATATTCTATTTACAGTTCTACCATTACAATGAAAGGTTCATCGAGTTGATAGGAGAGGTTTTCCATATTCCTTGGAGTGAAAAGGAAAGATTTTTTTGATCTACCCCACAGGAAGCACAGCAAATAGGAGAATCAATGATTGAAAGAATTATATGTATATTAGGGTGAAATGAAATATTAACTCCTGTAAAGCTCCACAAAAATTCAAAATCACAATTGGGATACTCCAGTGCATCAAGAAATTTAAAAATGTTGATTTTGAAATGGATCTCAACAAGAATGAAAAAATGGGAGACAAAGTGAGATTTTGATAAGTCCTCTGCTAGTTGTAGATCGAAAAAATAAATCCATTTTGTGAAAAACTATGTAATTGTAGGGAAAAAGAAAAGATTGATTTTGGAAAATCCCTATGACTTCAAGGATGAAGCAAATATTAACTTATAGCACTTCCTAGGAAAAGAAGCAAATATTAACTTATAGCACTTCCTAGGAAAAGAGAAAGATGGGTCTTTTGGAGTTCTACACAACACAAATGATAAATTAAAACATACAAGCAATAAACGAAAGCTTCTTCCATGTGATCAAGGGGAATAGAAAAGTTAAAAAATAAAATATTTATGACCGTATCAAAAAAAAAAATGATTGTTCCAAAGATCCACAAGGTTAATGAACAATCTAAAAGATTATTTAAATAAAAATGGAAACTAATTATGCACTCGCAAAAACTCAAGGTTGATCTTCAAGAGCATTATGCAAGTGTTGGAAGTAATCAAAACATTAAGAAAAATAAATAAAATATATATTTCTTAAAAATATATCTAGTTTTTTATTTTCTAAAATATAATTTTTACACTAAATTTTTCTAAAATTATAAATTCTAAATCATATCTAATAAATTAATTATGAAAAAACAAATAAAATGACATATTTTCAAAATAACTATTTAAAAAAAAAAACTTTATTATTAACTATATAACATTAGGTTAATCATGTCCCCGAGGTGTAGGACAGTCGGTGACGGAGTGTGTTGTTAAGTCACTTCATGATGTTAAAGTCACCGGTTCGAAGCCATAGGTTAATCGCGTACCTAACAGGTCCCGCACAAATTAACAAACAAAAAAAAAAACATTAGGTTAATCATACCAAGCCCTAAAAAAACAATGCTCTTACTGTTTATATTATTTATAAATGGACACTAGACAAGTCGGACCAACTAAAGACCAACTTGAAGTTAACGTTAAAAAAAATTATTTAAATATAATAAAATTTAAAATCAACTAGTTAAACAACTTTAAAAAAGATTTTTATTTAAATATAATAAAAATTTATTATTTAAATATAATCTTAAAAAAAAAATTAAATATAATAAAAAATTATTATTTAAATATAATACAAATGTTATTCAAATATATAATAAAACTTATTGGTTAGCCATTTTTTTTGTAATGCTTAAGTTTAATACCCGCATCATGGTTACAAGTACAACTTATTGAGATATGGGTGGTTTTATTGTATTTTTTAATCTTTTGTTTTAGAATATATTGGTGACTCTCTGTTCCCATACATTTTCATTCTTAATTAAGTTTTTCACTATTATGAATGAACATAATGTAAATCCCAATAGTGATTGTTTATCCAGAGTTTTAGTATGATAAGTACTACTCACTCTCATTTTAAGTATATATTAGTGCTCATTTTAAGTATATATAAATAAGTATATATTATTGGCGAATAATATGAGTTTTAGTAGGACAAGTACTACTCACTCTCATTTTAAGTATATATTAGTAAGTATATACTAGTGGCCAATAATATGAAAATAAAAGATTTCATATTTAAATGGGGAGTGGAGATTTTGCCCAGTTTTATTGGGAAAGAAAAACATATATCTTTGATATATATTTTTATTTCTTTTTATTTTTACATTAAAGATTTTATTTCTTTCTTATTTTGATTTTTAAGAATGTATATTACATATAATAATAATAATTTAAGGTGATGGACATTTGAAATTAAAGTATAATATATTTTAGTTTGTGTGATAAAAAAAATTCTATGTAATAACTTTGACTATTTAATTTATAAAGATGTTATAACTTGAATATTTAATTTATATAGATGTTATATATTCTATCTTTTTTAAATTTTAACTTATAATCTATTAAAAAAAAAGAAACATATATTCTTAATCATTTTAAATTTTTAACTTATAATCTATTAAAAAAAAAAAACATATATTCTTAATCATTTTTAAAACTAGGCTATGTATTTAAAGGCCACAAAACTATGAAAGGAAGAGAGAAGAGGGGACTATGTATTTGAAGGCCACAAAACTATGAAAGGAAGAGGGAAAAGGAATCTGGGGAGATATTTTTAAGAGGATATTCACACTTATTATAAGTATTCATTGGTTAACCATCAACTCTCTATTGAAGAAGGGACTATGTATTTCAAGGCCACAAAACTATGAAAGAAGAGGGGAAAGGAATTTCGGGTATTGAAGGCCACAAAACTATGAGAGGAAGAGGGGAAAGAAAACTCGGGAGAGAAAGGAAGAGGGGAAAGGAATCTCGAGTATTGAAGGCCATAAAACTATGAGAGGAAGAGGGGAAAGGAATCTCGGGAGAGATTTTTAAGAGGATATTCACACTTGTTATAAGTATTCATTGGTTAACCATGAACTCTCTATTGGATGATAGATGAGTAGAGAATTACCTACAATTACAGTTGTATAAATGTAGAAACACACACAAATCACACGTTTCTTCTAGAGAATTCCTCAAGACTAGAATAAGATTTGCTAATAATAGACAATTTAGACAACTCAACTCTTCTAGAGATTTCTACAACATAAGGATCTAGATCTAACTAACATTCTTCTATAACTCTCTACAACTAGATAACAAGAGTAATTACCATATTCCAACACTCCGCCTTAATTACAATGGCTAACAATTCTAACACTAACCATTACATAACATGGCGGCCTACTGGTTGTTTTACATTTTTTACTTTTACATGTTGATGGAACTTGTACACAACTCTATGCTCTATAAAAAAAATCGTATTTTTTCTCCAAACTTTATATTATGCATACTTTTCTTCTTCTTCAACTCCATCTTTACTCTCATCTTATTATTCAATATTTCCTCATCTTCTTTGTCTTCTTTTGCATCTGTTTCTACTTCATTTCCTGTTGATCGAACATTTTTATGAACCTCTATAAGATCAAAAACATTGTCATTTTATTTCATCTCCTCTTCCACTATCGTAATAACTTCAACAACTTCACAGTTGCCTTCATTTTCTCTATTTCTTCTTCTACTTTAGTTATGACACTTTTTCCTTATTCACTTTCATATCCATCATACTTGGTCTTTGCAAGCCAGTCCTTAAGAAATACTAATTCAATATAAAATCCAACATTCATTGTAGCATCATTCGTGTCTTCAACAACTTACATTGCTAGATTCATTTTCTTATTACTGCGAAGGCAGTTTCATTTTCATTGCAGTCTCTTCCATGACTTCTTCAATTATTTCTACAATGTCCAATTCTTCTACTTTTTATGTTACAATAGTTACTTCAACAACAACTACAGTGTTGTTTTGTGACTCAGCTTGATGTTGATAGGTGTTTCTCTCCCTTTCACTTTATGTCATCTCCAAAATATCCCAAGCTTCTTTGAACCTGGTTGTTGTTGCAATTTTTAGAAGAATGTTTTCATCCAAGATTTGTTGATTGAGAAACAATGTTGTTGCATCATATTCTTATTTTCTATGATAGAATCCTTGTGTTATTGAATCATGGTCTCATAGGCCTCCTAATCTGAGGGTTCTCCATACCCTTTCAACAAAATGGCCCAAAAATCATATTTTTTACCAAAGAATTTAGGAGGTGGATAAGAACTACCTAACCAATACATTTTTTTTTAATAAATCAAAAAATCTCTTCCTCAAAATATTCAAAACCCTATCCTTGAAAATACCTAGCCTTTAGAACTTCAACAATCACTGCAAATGGATTACATAGATGAAAATTGATAATTACACTTCTAGAGCTGAACAATCACAAAAAAACATTCAACACAAAACCCTAACATATATAATCCCTTCAGATTCAAATATCTAAACATACATCTTCTCTCCTTAGCATCTCATCCTCAATATTTTTTTCCTCCTTGTCTAAATGATCTCACATGTGAAAATTACCTACCATTTGTGCCTTTGCTACTTTGTTTGTGTATTAATACATGTTATCGCACAAATTATAGGTTGGGAAAATCCCGACCCAACCACCAAGATGGAAAGAACTATGGGACACTATACCCAATGTCACCTCGATATAGGTCTCACGCTTCAAGGGTGACTAGGTCACTCTTGGGAGGTGATCCTGGTGACCCTAGGGGGAATGAAGGGGGGAAACGGAAATGGAAAGAGTGAATCCCATAAAGTTCAATATTCTAGATGGAAACGGAAGGTTGATAATGAGTCTTAAGTTATCTTGAGGTTTCCAAAGCCTTGGATGAATTTTCGAGAAAATAGTACCTGCCCGAGACACAATGAAAACCACTATGCAATATAATATGTTAGTTGGATCAGCAAGTTAGGCTTGTTGTCCTTAATTTTTAGAAATAGATAATAGTGTATATCAGCAAAGAAACAAGTATTAGAGATGCTAGAAAGATTGTTCAAATTCATATGAAATGTGCTTGAAACAAGTAGAAAATCACTAGAGAATTTCACGATCTATAGCATGAGACTTTAGCAATGAGTTATGCTTGTCATAAAATATGTATGCAGAAGTAGTTTGCAGCCTTATGGATGTAGAAAACATGATGTGACAACAATTAATTCAGCCACCAAAACTTGCAAAGAAACCACTCAAAAATTGTATTAAAGCAAGTAGAATAAATTGGAAAATTCTTAGCAACTTTTGACGGTGAAAACACAAGTTATGAGTGACTTTAGATTAGGGTTTATGCGGTGAAATTACTAGCCTTATGTATGTATAAAACCAAGACTTATGGTAGAAAAATTATCCAATTAAATCAGTTCCTTGTTAGCTCAATGGGTGCACCTAGGTTAGTAGAAGGTTAGGGCATATTTTTAGACCTATTCTAGGGTTAGTTTAGGAGCTATTTAGGATTGGTAGGCTAGGGTTAATGCATCCCTAGTGGATGTAGGTTAGTTTTACTACAACAACAAGAAAATGTGGTTGAAAGGGGATGCCTCAATGAGGCAAGGTATCTCAAGGCTAGGGGAACAAACCTCAAGTGAGAGAACACCAAAATATTGAAATCTCATGTTTACCAATGCAATAATTTATGTCTCCAATGCAATGATTAGTGCCTTTATTTGTGGGTTAATGGGGTCTTAGAGAAAGATCTAGGGATACGAAATCCTTAGGGGTATAAATACTCGTATTCCCCAATGCAAGTAACCTAGCTAGGGTTTGAAATTAAGGGGTGAATATCCTTATACTTCCTAAACCAAAACCTTTGCGAATAATTTTAAAGATTAACAATTATGGCAGAAACTAGGATAGGGGTGTATGTTCTTAGAATCTCTATCTATCCTTAGCCAAAACAACCTTAACTTGAATTACCAATGACAAGAAAAAAAAGTAAAGAACCATACCAATCCAAGAAAAGCCTTTAACGTGCCAATGTAAACCACCACAATAAGCTACAAGTGACCTCCAAGAGATAACACATCATCATCATCATCACCATAACCAAAGACACCATTCCATAGCACAAGAGACAAGAAGAAATCCAAAGGTAGAGAAAATTTCAGCCACGTACTTCTCACAATGGGAGAGTTATGTTTAAATGAGATCTTATGATCTCTTATTTATATAAAATGTCAATAAGATAGTTTGTCCACATAACTTAGGGTAAAACACAAGACTAGGGGTCAACAACTCTAATATTTCCCCTTTACAAAGACAATAATTAAAAATTCACTTTAATTTCACTTTTCACAAAGAAAACCCTAAAATGAAGGTGATGTCTCCCTTTTAGGGGACGTTTTTCCTCTTTGACCAAGTCGTTGGAGTTGTAGTAGCATGGTTAGGCCTCCAAAGGCCACTTTTCATCAATCCACGTCCTTTTATTCATAATCAAAGACTTATTTCACCAAGACGTCCACTCATCCATGTCTCACCACCAAACCCTAGCCCCCAAGGATGACCTCAAGCCTAAAGAGGTGACATTTTGCCTCTCCTAGAAAAATTGTTTGGAAAGTAGGGCCTAGGTAATGTTTTCCAAGACATCTTCTAGGCCTCGTAAGTTTCGTCTCTCTCATACGGCATGTGGGCCCTTGGCATCCACCTGTGGGCTTCAATCCCCATGGAATCCCAAGTTAGGCTTGTTCCTCCAAAATTGTCTACCAACTAAGTCCTGCAAAGACAATTAAGCACACCCTCCAAGGATCTAAAGTCAAAATTTCATGATAAGTAAATCAAGTCAATAAATGATCCACCTAAGGATGTGCATCAAATATTACCATGTCAAACAATTAAGTTCTCAAAGATATTATGAAACTTGCCAAGCTTGGATATGGGAGGGTTAACAAGGTGTCCTATTGGGTAGATCTTTCCCTAGGTGAAGGAGAGTTTCCAATAGATACCTCTCTAAGCCATGTAAAGCAGGTGAAGTAGTTAAGGTTGAATACTCAATGGGCATGGGGTTCATGACATACAAGGGGTTGTAGTGTCTCATTCATGGGTACCTTTGTAGAGGGTGTGTGGCACCTTTGTTTGCAATGTAATTTTTCCAAGCCCATATTTTTTCCATTCTTTGTTTCTTTCAAAATTTAAGGACAATTTGAAGGCCACTGTCCTGGCGTGGTGTCCAAATAATGGCATTGTCACTCACAAACACCTAGTGGAAATGAGAAGGTTGGCTCATGATGAGACCACCTTTCTCTCATCCATGCAACTAAGAGCCATTAGCATGGCTTGGTGACTATATGATGGTAATTTCATGCCACTATATATCTATGAACATGATAGTTCGGCTCATGATGAGACCTCCTATCCTCCAACTAACCCTTTTAATCATTCTTAATAATTATTCTTATGGGTCCCCCTTTTCTTACAAATAAGTGTTTCATTGATTTCTTGGGGGGGTCCCTAGGAGAAGCATATGGAAGGTTTATACATAGGCTTTTATATTTTACCCAAAAACAATCCCCCTAGTCCTTCATCCCCTTCTTCCCATAGAATAAGGGACAACCCCCTCTTGGGTCAATACACCCTAAAATCCCAAGAGAGAAGGAAACAAGGGGGTTTAAAGATGAAAAGTGGTAAGTATGATTAGTAATGGAACGATGGATTTTCAAGGGAGTTCCTAGTAGCAAACTCATCCAGAGGAAAGACCACTTACTAGGTCACAATGTCAACCACCAAGGTGAAATGGGGCAAAAGGCATAATGTCCAAGCATATGTAATGAAATCTAAAGCAGTCTAAGATACAACATACTGAAATGCCTCAAATATTAAAATGACACTCACCATAATACCTGAATTGTACCTCATCAAGAAAGTCCTATTACCATCTAGAAACCAACGGGTGTGGTGGATTCCATCCTGAAAGTTTTGACCTGTGTGGTAGTGAGAAGGGTCTCCATCTGTGCAAGTGGACACTGCCAATCATGTAATCTCTCGACACTCCATATATGCAACCTGAGGGCCTCGAGACATGATCTCTTTAGTTATCCCACAAAATGGGGATAACAATACCTCAATAGTTTTTCAATTGATTGAAAACAAAATAACACATAAATGGTTTAATTCCATATGGAAATTTCTTTGCCGCAAATTTTTTTATTGGAAATTTCTTTACCACATATGTTTTTACGAAAAAAATATTTACCATGGTGGCTAGGGTTTGGGAAAATGGTGGATCTCCTATTCGAGTGAATGGTATTGGATCTTGGCGCATTTCCTTCAAAGAAGATTCATCTCCCTTGATTGTTGTCCTGATTGATCTGTTTCCTCCTTTGGATGGTAGCTAGGGTTTGAAAATATAACAGCATGGGTTCCTTCAATGAGTAATTATCATAATAGCGGGGAATTTCTTGTACTCCTAATAATTTATCCTCTACAAAGATATCTCCTCTCAAAACCCTTCACTAGACTGGAAAAGGATGGCTCTAAACCTCGCTTTGATACCAAACTTATATATGGGAGAATAAAATTACCTACAACAACAGTTTTATAAAATCATAAACACACACAAATCACATGAATTATACAAATGAGTTGCTTCTCTAAAAATTTGATTCCTAACTACATTGCTTCCATTACTTCACAAAAGAGCTATAAATACATATGATTTCTTCTAGAGAATTTTTCAAGAAAGATCTAGAGAAGATCTTTCTAGAATAATCTTTACTAATAATAGACAATCTAGACAACTCAACTCTTCTAGAGATTTCTACAACAGAAGAATCTAGATCTAACTAAGACTATTTTAAAACTCTCTACAACTAGCTAATGAGAGTAATTACCATATTCCAACATTGGAAACTTGAGTCATATAAATTAAAGCACAAATTAGTTTCCAAGAGAATAACATAAAATCCAAAAATAAGATAATAGAATAACATTCAATAGGACACAATTTTATGTGGTAAAACCTTGACAATGTGCCAAGGAAACATCCATGGGGCAAGGTATCAATATTATTATTGCTCCGAGGTAAATATTACAATCTTCCCACAACGGGATTACAAAACTTGTCATATGCATCTTAGGGCTACGCATATGTATACCATCTTCATCATAACTCCCACCATTACATGAACTACCACCGTTACATGAACCACCACCATTCACTTGTTTTGATTGTTGTCACAACTCCAACAATATCCACCTTGACAACAATTTACCCAATAGCTTTCCCAAGACCATAATCTCCACCTTGATAACAATTTACTTGATACCTTGCCCAAGCCCATTCATTTCCTTACCCGAGCCCATTCATCACCTTTTCCAATCCAACAAACACCAGGATGCTTGAGGCATCTTACAATGGAGTTCTCAATCCTTTAAACATGATTCATCACATATGATACCATGAGTTTCCCAATACCATGGGCCCATAAACCACCAATAGTTGATCACTTTTTAGATCATCAGGAAGAGTTAGTAGAGCCAGATGGAGCTACCCAAAATCATTGTAGTAACCAGGAAGAGACCAACATGGTCCCGTGAAACTTTGTAGGATGCAAAGATATATAGCATTGATAAGCCATATCATGAGGAGAAGATGGCTCCACTAGTGGTGAGGTAGGCTGCCCCACCAAGTACCAGCAGAAATCATCACACACGAAGGGAGAAGATGGATCTGAATATTATATAGAGTCAAAGGGAGTCAAGCTTTAGAGGGAGAATGGAGACTCAAAGTGAGCTTGATATCAGAGAGATTCAATGGCTTAGAGACTTTCATTCAAAAAGTATTCCTCGTTGGATTCAGATGAGAGAGAGAGAGAGACATCTTTCGGGAATGAAAGACAGGTTCCATGAGTTGAGGAGGCTAGATCGAAGCTTCATAGGCTTTGAGGAGATATGAGACCTCCTGGGAAGATTTCCTTGTTTCAGCGACAGAGGAGGAAGCTAGTCAAAAGGACTGGGATATGGATTTTTCATTGGTTTCAAGACCAGAAAAGAAGTTAGTGGTGACTTCCAAATTGATCTACAAGATCAAGCATGTTGCAGATAACAGTATTGAGATTTACGAAGCTTGATTTGTGGCTAGAATATTCTCCCAGCAAGAGGGAGAAGATTATAGCGAGACACTTGCTCCAATAACCAAAAGAAGTGTACATAAAGCAGCCACATGATACATGAGGAGTCTCATGTCTTTAGATTGAAGAAATCCTTTTACAGGCATAAGAAGACACCCAGGGCAGGATATGTCAAATAGTTATTTTGATGAGCCTAGGATTGGTTTCCTACACTGACGGTGACGAATATGAAGTTATTGAGTGATACATCTTCAAAGACAGTGGATGCCACCATGTATATACAGATGATTGGTTCATTGATGTACTTAACAAACACAAGGCCAGATATATGTTTTGTAGTGAACACATTGAGCCTGTATATGGTTGGGTCGAGACGTGTTCACTTGATTGCAAGAAAACATGTGATGAGGTACCTAAAAGGTACAATTGACTATGGACTCAGATATGTATTGTATTTTGAGATAAGCATGCAAGGCTATATTGATTTAGACTGAGTCGGTAGTATGGTAGGCCGAAAAATTACATCTGGATGTTGCTTTAGTTTGGGATCAACTATGATCTCATGATTCAACAGTGAAGTAGTGTGGCTTTAGAAGTTGCTTGCAGGATTTTTTGAACTCAATTTAGAGGCGACATGTATCTAGTGCGACAACCAGACTTATGTGAAGTTGTTGGAGAACCCGGTGTTTCATGAAAATTCCAAGCATATCGAGATCATGTACTATTATATTAGAGATATGGTGTACAAGGGAGTAGTGAAGCTTGAGTATGTCACTACATATGAATAGATAGTAGATGTGTTGACCAAGCCCCTGTCGAGAGTGAAGTTCGAGTACTTCGAGGACAATCTTGGTGTGGTCCAGAAGAACGTACCCTTGTGATAAGTAATGATGTGTTATGCATAGCTACTCCAGTGAAATAGTCTGGTACACTGAGATACTGCTACTCCAGTGAAATAGTACGGTGCACTGAGATATAGCTATTCCAGTGAAATAGTCCAGTACGTTGAGATATTGCTACTCCAGTGAAATATTTGGGTACATTGTTGTGATGCTACTCTAGTGAAATAGTCAGGTACGCTGAGATACTGCTACTCTAGTGAAATAGTCTGGTATGCAGAGACCAATACTCCAATGAAATATTCTAGTAAGCAGAGATACAACTACTCCAGTGAAATAGTTGGGTACGTTGTTGTGATGCTACTCTAGTGAAATAGTCTGGTATGCTAAGATATTATTACTCCAATGAAATAGTCTGATACGTGGAGACTGCTACTCCAGTGAAATATTCTGGTACACAGAGATATAGCTACTCCAGTGAAATAGTCTGGTACGTTGTTGTGATGCTACTGCAGTGAAATAGTCGGGTACGCATGTTACACTGTTGTGAAATTTAGTTGGAGTTTCGACCAGTAGCGTCAGAGGGTTACCAACTAGAGTTCCAACCTATGTGGTTGGAAGTGATTCCCAGTTAGAGTGTCGATAAGTAGCATCAGAGATTACTAGTTGGAGGGACAACCAGTAGTGTTGGAGGTGTTTCTATCCTGGAGTGCCAACTAGTAGTGTTGGAGGTGGTTTCTAGCTAGATGGCTAATGTGTGAGTATGATGGTGATGATCGCGATATGATATGTGTGATCAAGAGGTAGTCGGTGTGGATATGGTGATGCTACCTATAGACTAGTCTACAAGACTATGTGAGTCTTTCCCATGCCATGTGAGATGGATGGATGTGTTTGAGACCATTACATGAAGAACATCTTAGTTAATACCTCCCTAGCCAAGAGGGAGTGTTGATGTTTTGGTAGTTGTGGGAGGTGTTAACCTCCATATGTAACCTTTGACTTAGAATATAATATTTCAAAAGCAAGAGAACCATTAAACAGATGTTAGAAAACCCTTGGAGAGAAGTCGACCTCAAGAAAAATAATATTAAAGTAATAGACACATCCAGAAGGATAAGTCGACCCCATTCAATTGGACAGTTTAGTGTAAATAGGCAATTGCCTAGTTCATTTGTACACACTCACTTAGCAAGTGCACAAATCTAGAAGACAACAATTGTAGCTAGAGGTGCGCAAGTCTGGGAGCAACATCTACAGATGGAGGGGGCACAAATATAGAGGAGTAGTACATCAGTTGTGGGTATTTATCTTGTGCGCTTCTCTTGGAGAAAAGGTACGCTATCCTTGTATGGCTATTGTGTTGCTATTGCAGTAGTTGTTGCTAGCGTTTGTTTGTTGGTAGGCTTGTCGGAATTATTCTAAGTAAAGGTTAAAGTGCTCGGGGGTGGCATGTGTGCCTATGGTTGGGTTAAAATAGTGTGATATTGTCTATGGTTAAACGAGCACAATGAAATTTTAACATTCTAATACAGTATCATTGACATTGACGACCACTACTTGGGATATTGATACAACTTTCTTTCTCTTATGTGATTTTCTTACAATTAACTTGGTTTTCTGACCAAATTTAAAACTATTTAGGTTAGCTACATCAATAGGTGTGGGAACATGTACATGATGTTCAGTTATCATCTTGGATGAACCTATAGCTACAAATATCTTAGGTGTTTATATGTCTTTGCTCATCTCAACCCTTGATGTTGCAATGATATTTTTTAGTCTCTCCATTTGATTATTTTTTCTTCTCTTGACCTTCACATATTCTTCAACCTTATTTATATATTCATCCTCCTGGGATTTACTTATATCCTTCTTGAATTCCCTTTCAGTAGTATCTTCTTGTTGAGAAATTATTTCAATCACTAATTTATCTTATTCATTTTTCTCCTATGTTTCCCTTTGTATCTTGGTTGTTCCAACAACAATTGTTCTCTAAGACTTCTTGATCTATCTTTGCAACTTAACTGATTGAGATTCAAATTCATCTCTCTTTGTGGCTTCATCTTCAATCTTAGAACTTTGTATCTAATCTCTCCTATATTTCAAATACATAATTTTTTGTTCCAGTAGGAGATTATTGCATTTAAATCCTAGAATACATTGCCAAACCACTGGCCATTAAGAGAAATCTGGGCAATCCTAAACAAACAGAGGCAACATTTTCATATACAATCCAATTTGGGTTGTTACGAAAGTTATGTTCAAACAATATAAACTATGAAGCAAGTTCCTGCTTCTTTCATCAAACTCCCATAGTGCAAGCATATAAGGAAAGCATGGGAAGCCATTTCCACTACAGAATGTTGAGGGATATTATGTCAAATTTCATAGTCAGATGAAGCAGATCCCATCCCAAGTTCCAATATGGTATATAACATTTCTTATAACGAAAATCCACTTATGATGAATATCATCATTTTAAGGATATGCCTCCTGTGGTACTAGTACCCAATGATCCTGCACGAATTGCTTCAAAAATATTTGAATGAGTCATGTTTTCCCTATAGGTGATAACTGTGGCTCTCCTTCCATTATATATTCAATATAGCAATGCCTCTTTCACTTTTAATAGTTTGATGATTAACTGTTCCAATGAATTATATTGATGGCTAGCCACCATTATGTCATTTAAGGAATACTAATGCTTGCAACTTTGCAAATTGTAATTAAGATTGAAAAATAAATTGATATTTTTACCTATGTGCCTTTCCAATGTGATGGCTTTGCTTGAAGGATGCACAAATTGGTGCAGCTTCCTTGGAAGAATCCAGAAAAGGATCCTTCAAATCATTGTAATAGCATAAACAAGTTCTGTGACTGCCTCATAAAAATTTTATTAGGCACCAACCCTGTAAATGCAAAACTAATTCCAACTTCAAAGAATTATGTCTCTCATACCTTATGTTGCATTTAATATTACAGATTTAGTAGCCATTGTGGGTTTCTTTTCCTGATTTTTCATTTCAATAGGTTGATAACCTTTCTCGACCAATTTTTTTTTCCAGTAGTGTAGAAGCAAGATCAATATTCCCAGTCTTGTGACACAAGTCAATAATCGCACAACGAGTTGTATGGTGGGGAAGGATATCTCTTTCTAACATTTTATATAAAAACATTTTTTCCATAATCCAACTTACCTTCATTGCGGTGTTTTCTGATTGCATTGTTAAAGGTGCGGACTCTTGGTTTCTTATCAAGTCTATCAAGCACCTCCAGAACAGAATCAAACTTGTCTCTTTTGTTATATTCATTGATAAGTGTGACAAAAGTCACTTCACGTGGAACCGATTCTCTTTTCATCATTTCGTCAAACAGTGTGTGTGCCTCCTCTACCTTGTTCTCTTTGCAAAATCTATCTATCAGAGCACCATAAGTAATAGAATCAGGTACACAACCATTTTCTATCATCCTTTCCTTGATTTTGACAGCCAAGCCTCACTGATTAGCTTTGCAATGTCCACAAATCATTGTTGTATAAGTTACCTCGTTCGGTACCATGCCCTTCTTGAGAAATTCAGAGAAGAGTTTCTCTGCCTCCTCAACATGACCCTCTTTACAAAATCCACTTATCAATGCTATGTAAGTATGAATGTCAGGTTCACAGCCACTCTCAATCATTTCATTAAACAATTTCTAGGCATGTTCAATCCTGCCCTACTTGCAGTTTCCACTGATTAAAGTTGTGTAAGTTACCTTATCAGGGCATAAACCTTGTCGAGCACACTCATTCAACAATCTCTGAGTCTCTTGAACCCTACACTTTTTGCAAAATCCATCAATAGTTTCATTATATGTACAAATACTTGAACTACAACCTTCTCCAATCATTCTATCCAACAGCTTAAAAGCCTGAGCAAAATTACCCTCTTTATAATTCCCACCTATCAAGATAGTATAGGTTACAGGAATTGGGAACCAAACCATGCCTCTGCATTCGTCGAAAGAGCGTTTCATCTCTCCTCAACTTCTTTATCTTGCAATATCCTTCTATCATCGTAGTGTAAGTATGAACATTAGGCTTAGAATTAGTACTCATCACCAGCTTCAACAACAGTCAGAATGCCTTGTCAATCCATCCCTTCTTGTAGAGACCGTCAATTAATATAATGTGGGTATAAACATTCAGCCTGAAGCCTTTCTGAACCACCTACTCCAAGAGCTCAAATGCCTTCTTCACCTAACCCATCTTGCACAAACCATTGATCAGAGTTGTATATGTAATAACATTAGGTGGGCACCATGTCTGCAACATATTCTCAAACAATCCAAATTCTCTACCCATATGACCTCTCCTGTAATAAGAATTAATTATAACAGTATATGTAACGACATTTGCCTCAAACCCCTTCTCCAACATTTTCCGCAAAAATCGATCCGCTTCTCTGAGCCTCCCCTCCCTACAAAAACTGCTAATAATTGTCTTATAAGTGCAAGAATTGGGAGAAATGTCGTTTGCAATCATTTCTGCATAGAATTCCTCTGTTAATCCAGAAATGCTCATCTCACACACCACTCTGAGAACAGAGTTGAAAGTATGAATATTCAAAGCTAGCTCTCCATTACTCAAATCAAAAACAAGTTTCATGGCTTCTCTGATATTACATGCTTGTCCAAAAGTCCTGATAATGAACTTCAAAACACCCTGAGCTTCCTCCATAATCCCTGCATTGACCAGTGAAGTAAGCATGGTCTGATAAAGCTCCATATGAAGCTAGTGCTTTGATTGTTTCACTGCCCAAGAGAAGAAACTCATGGCTAGCCTCTGGTCGTCAATCTAAAGCTAATGTACCACTAAAACATCTTGTTGGGCACTCAGCTTAGGGGATAAACTCTCCAGAGGCAGCATTGAACTACCTCGATGATAATATTGAGCCACGATGTTGCAAACTTCCCTGACAAAATCAGAACAATTTGGCATGAAATTGGTCTTACCTGTATAGATACCTCTTGTATCCAATTGGGCAATATGAACGATAATCGAAAGGCAGAAGGCGTCCAACAAGTATACAAAAGATGGGTTTTGTAGAGAATGAACCTATGGGTTATTTGCACCATTTTTTATGCCTCTTTTGAATCGATAACAGATCACATATCAAATTTGATTATAACCGGATGCTAAAATTTAATTTTGAAGCAGAATGAAATTGTATGTGACAGCATAGAATCTCAGATGGAGAAGCTAGAAATCATTTCTCACGTATGAAGCCACTCTTGGGGCACGATTAACCCCAAAATTATTAGTTTCAAAATTCATGGTCTATTTAATAAGTTGAAGGAAGGACAAATGGTTCTTTTAATGGACGACGGCCCTTCACAGACTATGAACGCTGCGTGGAAAAATGAAAGGATTGAAAATCTGGAATGGATTGCAGTGTGGAGTCTGCAGCGAGTCGCATCTAACAGTGCCACCAACAACACACAGTCATTGAAAGAGGCAACTTTCTCTCCACACAAATAACCTCGTAAATGTTGCCACCCTAGTGCAGTGCAGATAATAAATGACCCCTCTCTCTTATCCTCTGTAAAAAGCTAATCTACGTGTCATAATATCATCTTGGGATATTCGTTTCTCTGCCCAATTTCACCTAATTAAGTACACGGTTAAATGTTCTCTTTACTGACTGCTCTCCATTGCCAGAAACGTACCCTGTTCTGTAAATAAATAAAAATTCCACTGTTACAGCTCATAGTTGGTTGAATTGCATTTAAGATGTTGATGAGTAACCAAAAAGTAGATATAAATAGATTCAGACCTTAGGATTGCATAAAGATATGGGTAGTTGAGATTTGGATCTCTATTAATCAGTGTAGATGTTATTTATTCAATTTTATTTTGTGTAGATAAATTAAATTAAATGTGTAAAATTATATATATATATATATGTGTGTGTGTGTGTGTGTGTGTGTGTGTGTGTGTGTGTGTGG
>ML777860.1:1660529-1676876 GCA_009831015.1 Picea engelmannii
TTTGTGTTGAACAGGTTTCGTTTTATATATATATAATTATCATCATATCTTTTGTGTTGAACAGGTTTCGTTTTGTTTTCTTTTATGCAACAACTAAACAATTGAAAATTAATATTCTATGCAATAATCAAACTCTCTATACATAGAGAAAAACCAATGAATACATGTCTTTGACGCATGCTCATTTTTCCAAATCTCTTGCACTTTTTTTTTTTTGGCATTCCTACGATCATGTTTCAATATCATGACATTTATATGAGCACCTTTTACATATCAAGTTGATTGCCCTTTGTAATTTTATCAATCTCGTTGAAAAATGAAAAATACAATAAAAAAAATGATTAATATTTATATGAAAATAAATATAGCAAAAATATTAATTGGGTAATGTTTTGGACGACTCCATGCATATTAAAAAAAAAACATGTTTATCAATAATGATTTTTAAATTATTCTTTTTTGTTATTATATGTTTTTGCTATTGCAAACCCCATAGGTCTTGTTGACCATTTTTCTAGAAGAACTTGTTGTAGTTTATGTATAACGTAATTCTTGGAGTCGTTGGATTGAATTTTGTACTATAGATGAAAAGAATGCCTATATATTCTTTCCACTATATCCATCATGGTTTTATAAAAAGTTGTTCCCCCTCTCATTAACTTCCAGTACAACTCCATATGAATTAAGAACCAATTCATCATCATTTACATCCTTCGTGATTGATTTTTATGTTCTTAAGATTACCTTCTACTCTATGGTTGTTGATCCCTTGGTCCCTACACAACAATTAACTAATGTGAAATAAAATGTTAGAAACATGTTAGTGATTATTGTTAAGAAGTACATTTATAATAAAAAGTCAAAGAAAAAATTAATATTGATCACATTTTGATTCACCTAATTCTTCTCTTTGCAACATTTCCATAAATAGTTTATGCTCTTTTCCACTCAAATTACAAATGAATTTTTAAAGTTTCTTCAAGTTTGTTATCCAATTCACATCATTTAAACCTAAGATCATTAAAATATATTAATTTTGTATTAAAATTTGAAATAACTTGTCATGTTATCTTCTTGGAATGTGATTCCCTCACCTTCATTCCTATAAGTTTTTTTTTTCTAAACATTTATTAGCGATATTCTATCAATACAAGCCCTACATAATAAAATACAAAAATTATGAAATATGTTTAGTAATCTATTTAAATAATTTCAAGTTAAAATTGTTTTCAAGTTAAGTGATGGATACATAATAGTAACATGCATCCATTAATAATAAACATTGTCAAAATTATTTTCTTAATACATTATTTCACACTGATGCATTTTTCTATAAAGTGCACATTGTAAATGAGAAAGTGTTTTTTTTTTTAATAAACTGATAATCACAAGGTTTGGGATCTAATGAAATGAGTAGTCCCAATTCAACAGATAACAAAAGCCTCATATAGAAATACATGGAGCTATTAAATATTCATTACCTTAAAAAAAATACCATTGTCAAATAGTAGAGAAAATAAAAAAATCTCATTCTCAAATAATAGAGAAAATAAACCCCCAATGCTAGAGTTTGCAGCAACATAAAATAAAAGAGAATCAATAAGAAACTAGGGTTTGTAGAACTAAAGGTAAATTTGAAACCCTTCTATTTATTTTTTTAAATGCACTATAAACACTAATAAGATTAACTACAATATTTATGGAATTTTTAATATCAATTAAGGGTAAATTTGATATGATTAGAATGAATTTACATATCTTAAATTTTTCCTCTTCAAATTTCTATGTTACCTATGGAAACCCCTTGCAAATTCATCTCTATAGAAAATATTGTCCTCCAAAGTCTTCCATGGTACATCTCTCTTGCACAAGTCTGTCCTCAAACTTTTGACAAAAGAATGGAATAGGGAGTAGGATTTTCCTCTATAAACTTATTTTTACAAAATGAAATTCCCACTCATGTTTTTTCTTGATATTTAGCACATTGATGATAAACTTGTGCGCATTTTTTAAAAATTTGTCTCATGATGTGACTTATAGACTTAAGCACACTAGTGTACTCTATTAACTTAAACGCAACAAAAAAATATTTTACAATGAAAATAAAAGTGCAAACCTCTACCATTATAACTTTGGAGAGTTTTTTGTGGAGGTTTTCCTTTGTTGAGGTTTATTGTTGGTGCATATCATAATCTAGTGCACCAATGAATTAATTCTATACACATGCATCGATGTGTTAGATATGAATTAGGCACATTGGTTACTTGAAAAATTCCTTAGATGTGAAGTTATAATGTTACATGCTTCCAAAACTTTATTTTAAGAATGTAGACATGTATTGATTATGATTTTGGCTCAAATGCAGGGTGGGGGTGAGAATATCAAATGGTCAATTCTTCAAATTCTACCTCATTCCAAGTTCATCAAGTTCTCCCTTGCCATTTATAGTAAACCTAGAATTTATTTATATTTTAGTTATTTGATAGAATTTATTGATGTCTTTGCACATGCATTTGAATAATTATGCATTGAATTTTTCAGGATCCTAATTTGGGTTCGACTTCATATGCACAAGATGCTCCACTAGTCCAAAAACATCACAAGATATTATCAAGAGAAAGATATTGCAAGAAAAAGGTAGACAAAAATGGAGATCCACTTTACGCCACCAATTGTAACTTGTCATCATCTAGCAACCATCCTCGGCCAATGGTACTTCACTATGAACTAGATCTCCTTTATGACACCCTAGTAGTATGTAGTTATTCAAAATGTAAAGAGTTGAAGGTGAACCCTCAGCGTGTCACATTGTCTCATTATATCAATGATCAACTACCCAAAGTTAATGGTCTAATACCTCCCAATAAAGTCAAGGATCCAATAGGTGATATAGAAGAGACATGCAGGAACACCTCCAGATGCTCTTTTTTTGAAAAATTGGAAGCCAAATCAACTATGTTTCATCCTAAATTAACCAAAGCATCTCCTTCTATTGAGTCAACTAATAATTCTAGTGAGTCAAAGTATGATATCAATACTACTTGAAACATCTCTACTAGGGGATCTAAAAAGTTGTATGAGATAAGAGAAAAGATGTCAAGTACACAACAATGTTGGTTCAATTGTTAGATGGTAGCAATGACTTCTCTCTTCCTTTCCATATATAAAGTAAATACCAAACATGTAGTCATGCTTCGGATGGTTCTTGGTTGTCTTCACTACGTGTGCTCAATATTAGGACTAAATTCTCATTTTGTGGTAATAATTACATGATTAACAATTCTCAAATAGATGTTGCAAATCTTGGGTTGTTTATCTTTTCTCATGTTTTCATTCCTCCCAAATAGTGAGTATCACTTACACCATTTTGTAATCCTCTTTATAGTTGGTATAATTAAATTAAAAAAAATGTTTCTATGTATAGTATGTGCATAAATGGTTGTAGGTACGAAACCTTTCAAAATTGTAAGGAATAGTACCATTAATTATAGCTCATACCAAAATAACATTTCATCCATTCATATTCAATTGTATTACATTTTGGTTTTTAACATTGCTTTGAAGCTCAAGATTCAAGATTGATTTAGTAGGTTGCCCATTTGATTAATTTAATAAGTTACAAGGTCTTTCCACTAGATTTTATATTTCTTAAATGGCAATTAAGACAACAATGTTATATTGTATCTCACTAGTTTTCAATGTCTTTGACATTGTTCTATTCCAATTGACATTTAAAGGTGGAGGCTCCATTTTATTAATGGAGACATCTCTAGTGTTCTATTGGTAACGGTTAGTTGTTATTGTTCCAAGACACATTGTTTTAACATTGAAAACTCATTTGTAAATAAAGATTTCCCGATTCTATCTAAATCGTTTAACTTATTATTCGGTTGATGCGCCAAAGATTCTCTTATGGGTTGGTTTCGATCTCTGCCACATTATAGCATTCATGCTCATGTCCAATTTCAAACTAATAAAAATTTCGGTTCATCATTATCTATCTTTATATATAGTTAATATTAATATAATATTTAATGTCAATAAAATCAATATTTTATTTACTTAATATATAATATTAAATTCATTATAATACTATATATAAAATTATTATTAATGTAATATTGTAAGTTAATAAAAAAGATATTTTATTTAAATAATATATAATATAAAATTAATAAATTTAATATAATACATTAATAATTTTAATATTATTAATAATATGATATATATGGTAATAACTTTTATATAACTTGAATGAGCTTAATGGTTAAGAACATGTGTCTCCTCTTTAGAAATAAGGGGTCTCATACACCAACTAATAAAATAGATTCACATTCATGGAAAGTGAAATTGATATGAAATCTTAAGGAAAATGAAAAATTTGTGATCGACCCTTTTTTCCTTGCCATCATGTCTTATATGTTGAATAGGTTCCATTTTGTTTTCTTTTATGAAACAACTAAACAATTGAAAATTAATATTGCATGCAATAATTAAACACTCTATACATAGAGAAAAGTCAATGAATATATGCATTTGATGTGTGTTGTTGTTGGGATGGTTCCTCTTGCAATGCAATTATGCTCTTTTTTTTTACCATCTCCTTGTACACTTTTTTCAATATCACGGCATTCCTGCCCATGTCTTTCAATATCATGAAATTCCTATGAGCATGTTCTATTGTTCTTTGGAAATTTATCAATCTTCTTAAAAAAATAAAAAAAAAAACACAATAAAAAAATGATTAATATTTATATGAAAATAAATATAGAAAAAATATCAATTTGGTAACTTTTTGGACTAGTGTACATGCATATTACAAAAAAATAGGTTTATCAATAATATTTTTTAATTTATTCTTTTTTGTTATTGTATGTTTTTGTTATTGGAAATCTCATATGTTTCATTGACCATTTCTCTGGAAAAGCTTGTTGTAGTTTATGTGTAACCTAATTATTGGAGTCATTGGATTGATTTGTGTACTATAGATAAAAAAAAATGTCTATACATTATTTCCACTATATCCCTCATAGTTTTATAATAAAAAAAATCCCACGCTCATTAACTTCCAGTACCACTCCATATGAACTAAGGACCAATTCATCCTTCATGATTTTTATGGTCTTAAGATGACTTTCTACTCCCTAGTTGTTGGTCTCTACACAACAATCCACTAATGTGAAATCAAATGTTTGAAACATGTTAGTGATTATTGTTAAGAAGTACATTTATAGTAAAAAGTCAAAGAAAAAATTTGTATTGATCACATTTTTATCCTCCTAATTCCTCTCTTTGCAACATTTCCATAAATATGTTATGCTCAAATATATCATTAAATATATTATTTTTATATTAAAATTCAAAAGAACTTATCATCTTCTCTTATTGGGATGTGCTTCCCTCACCTTCATTGCTATAATTTTTTTTTCTCTAATATAAAATCCCTACATAATAAAATACACAAACTATGAAATATGTTTATTAATCTAAGTAAATAATTTTAGGCTAAAATTATTTCCAAAGTTAAACGATGCATACATGACACTAGCATGCATCAGTGCACTTAATACATATGTAAGCACCAAGTGTAGTTTCTATATAATGTTCATTGATAAACTCGGTAATTTCCATTAATAACAAACATTATCAAAATGATGCGCTTAATATAGTATTTCACACCAATGCATTTTTTCTATAAAATGCACACTATAAATGAGAAAGTGTTTTTTTTAAATAAACTGATAGTGATAGAGTTTGGGATCCAATGCAATGAGTGGTCACAATCCAAGAGATAGCAAAAGCCATATATATGAATACATAGAACTATTAAACAATCATTACCTTAAAAAAAACTCATTGTCAAATAGTAGAGAGAATAAACCCTCGATGCTAGAGTTTGCAGCAACATGAAATAAAAGAGAAGCAACAAGAAAACTAGGGTTTGTAGAACTAAAAGTAATTTTGAAACCCTTCTATTTTCTTGAAAATGCACTATAAATACTAATTGAAATAACTAAAATATTTATGGAATTTTTAGAATCAATTAAGGGTAAATTTGATATGAATAGAATGAACTTGCATACCTTAAATTTTTTCTCTGCAAATTTGTATGTTACCTGTGGAAACCCCTTTCAAATTCATCTCTTTAGAAAAAAATTGTCCACTCCAAAGTCTTCCATGGTAGATATCTCTTGCACAAGTCTCCCCTCAAACTTTTGGCAAAAGAATGGTATAGGGACTAGGGTTTTTCTTTATAAACTTACTTTTACAAAATGAAATTCCCACTCATTTTTTTTTGCTTGGCATTCAACACCTTGATGGTAAACATGTGCGCTTTTTTAAAAAATTTGTCTCATGATGCGACTTATACACTTAAGCACACTAGTGCACTCTATTAACTTAAACGCACCAAAAAAAAATGTACAATGAAAATAAAAGTGCAAACCTCTAAAATTAGAATTTTGGAGAGGTTTTTGTGGAGGTTTACCTTTGTTGAGATTTATTATTGGTGCATATTATAATATAGTGCACCAATGCATCAAGTCTATACATACACACCAATGTGTTAGATATGAATTAGACACATTGGTTACTTAAAATTTTCCTTAGAAGTGAATTTATAATGTTACATGCTTCCAAAACTTTATTTTAAGAATGTAGACATGTATTGATTATGATTTTGACTCAAATGTCGGGTGGGGGTGATAATATCAAATGGTCAATTCTTCAAATTTGAGCTCGTTCCAAGTTCATCAAGTTTTCCCTTGCCATTTACAGTAAACCTAGAATTTATTTATATTTTAATTATTTGATATAATTTGTGATACATTTGCACATGCATTTGAATAATTAGGCATTGAATTTTGTAGGATCCTAATTTGGGTTCGAATTCAGATGCATGAGATATGTCACTAGTGCAAAAACGTCATAGGCTCTTATCAAGAGAAAGATATTGCAAGAAAAAAGTAGACAAAACTGGAGAGCCACTTTACCCCACCAATTGTAACTTTTCATCATCTAGCAACCATCCTTGGCCAATGGTACTTCACTATGAATTGGATCTCCTTTATGACACCCTAGTTCTATCTAGTTGTTCAAAATATAAAGGCTTGAAGGTGAAGCCTCAACATGTCACACTATCCCATTATATTAATGATCAAATACCCAAAGTTAATTGTCTAATACCTCACATTGCAGTCAAAGGTCCAATAGGTGATATAGAATATACATGTAGGAACACCTCCACATGCTCCTTTTCTGAAAATTTGGAAGCCAAATCAACTATGTTTGATCCTAAATTAACCAACTCATCTCCTTATATTGAGTCAAATAACAGTTCTAGTGAGCCAAAGTATGATATCAATACTACTTGAAACATCTCTACTAGGAGATCCAAAACATTTTATGAGGTAAGAGAAAAGATGTCCAAGTACACAACAAGGTCAGTTGAATAGTTAGATGGTAGCAATGGCTTCTCTCTTCCTTTCTATTTATAAAGTAAATAACAAACATGTAGTCATGCTTCAGATAGTGCTTGGTTATCTTCCCTACGTGTGCTCAATCTTGGGACTGAATTCTCATTTTGTGGTAATAATTGCATGATTAGCAATTCTAAAATAGATGTTGCAAATCTTGGGTTGTTTATCCTTTCACATGTTTTCATTCCTCCCAAACAATGAGTATCACTTATGACATTATTTGTTCCTCTTTATAGTCAGTATGATTAAATATAAAAATAGCATTTCCATGTATAGTATGTGCATGAATGGTTGTGGGTATGGAACATTTCAAAACTATATGGAGAAGTATTGGGATTTGATGGAAATTTTTGGGAGTGCTTTCGCCAAAATTCCAACATTTCATCCATTCAGATTCAATTGTATTACATTTTATTTTTTCCATTGCTTGAAGCTAAAGGTTGATTTAGCAGGTTTCCCATTGGGTTAATTTAACAAGTTACAAGGTCTTTCCATAGAAATTGGATTTTATATTTCTTAAATGGCAAGTAAATAGTGTTTCCTTGTTTAAACAAGCCACAAGAAAGAACATGACCTTAGAAGGAAGGTATATATATTCCTATGGAATTTGGTAATGAAGCAAGTGAAAGTCAAGTTTTGAGCCAAAGTCTAAATTAAGTGGAAGTCATTAAAATTGTCAAGGAGTTGAAGTCAAGTTGAAGTCATTTTTTTATTCATGCTATGTAACAATGGTGTATCCAAGATTTCTTGAATTTTTTTAAGCAAGGAATATTACCAATATTCTTGGAAAGTTCATGATGAAGTCCTTTATCTTATCAATAAAGTCATTAAAGTCATGTATGAGTCTTCACACTATCATTTTTTAATGTGAAGAGACATGTTTGGGAGTCTATTAGTGTAAAGAATGAAATTCAAAGTATTTATTGATGTAAAGAGTTTAGTTAAGAAAATGTAGAAAGGAAATTAAATTCATTGAGCATATAGAAAATTGGTATATTTGTGTCCATTGGATGTAGATTGGGTGGTTGGGAAGAATGATTGTTACCCTCCCTACCCAGGTTCAAATCCTTGGAGTGACATGTTGTGTCCTTTAATGGGTCTATAAGATTCTCTTGTTGTTAAGCCCCCAATACTATGAAAATACTCAGCCACCTGATGTTCTCTCATGGATTTCGGGGAGGTTTTTAGTGGACATAGAGAGAACTGATATCTAGTGTCGTGAACCACGTGTACAAAAAAAAATGGTAGATTCAAAGCTCAGACAAATATGTTGATAACAAAAGTAAATTTAAAGTCAAGTCCAAATGTGAGTTCAAATATCCTAGTCATGTAATGAAGCCTTTGTAAATTCATTCAAGGTTTCAAAATTAAGTCGAAATTCATAATTGATTCTTGTCAAAGTAAAGTCAATTTCAAGTTATGTCAAATCATGAAATTTGTGTGTCAATTAAATTTTCCAATCTAGTGTCGCGGGTGTCTTGTTGGATGGAGATGTCACTGCAACAAGAAATGAATTTTTTGTATGCATGTAATTTCAAGTGAACGAAGAATATTGCAAGAGTAGATGAAATATGATGACAGAAGAAGACAATAGAGAAAAGTGAAAGATGAATAAAGAAGAACATCCAGATCCCATGAATGAAGAAGACAATAGAAGAAAGAAAAGAAGAACAAGATGAGAGAAGAAGACAAAAAAAGTAGAAGGAAAACTCATGGACATGAACAGAAGAAGCAAAAGGCAAAGGCATATTGAAGAGAAAAGAGGCAAGGACATAAAAGGATGAAGAAGCAAAGAAAATGGCACCAAAAAATGGAAATGAAGAATGAAGGACGCAAATGAATGAATGATGAAGTGGAAAATAAGCAAGGTAAGAATAAATAGTACCATGTGTTCAAAAATTAGATGAAAAAGTAATGAATCCATGAAAAATGAAATCCCTAAGAAATGTTCCTTCTTGAATAATGTTTTTTTGATGATGGAAAGAAAATTGTCGTGGTTCAATGTTTGTATAAGGGCTAGATTAGCCTGAAATGAAAATTTGAAATTGTGTGTATATAAGTCAAATGTTGATGTAAGCCTTGATGTGGCAAGTGTACCCCCATAACTTGATTGTTGATTGGTTCGTGCTAAACCAAAAACCACTTGTTGTGACAGAGCAAGGCTTGTGGTGAGTTGAAACTAGTTGATGTAATGTACGGTCAGTGGTAATTCAAAACCACTTGATAATAGTAATGGTTGAGGTTAATACACAAAATCCTAGAGGATGTAATGGTTGAGGGTAACCCATAAAAATCCAGAGTTTGAATACGAGTAATCCAAAGAAAACCCATGATGATAATTGAATGATGATGTGGGGGGAGTGAAAATGTTTGTGATTGAAGACTTGTCGTTGAACCATGTACAAGAAGAAGTTTCCTAGAGAACCAGCAAATATAGTGCTTGGTGACCCATGTATCCTAGTGGATGGTATTTTTATATGGACTTCAACAAACACGATGTTTATGTTTTACAGGTACAAGATGAATAATGAACAATATTTAGGATGAAGAGTGAAGAATACCAAAGATGTGTAGGAGAAAAAGGATGAAGGGCATAGAAGACAAAATATGAAGATAAAGAGCATCAACGGAAAATATCGTAGAATATTAAAATGGGACCAATTCAAAATAGAATTGAAGAGATGGAGGATAATGATTGCATATTGAGATCACAAGTGTTTTTTAAGGAGGAGTATAATGGATTAACTCCTACTTGTGATATTTAATGAATACATTGTAATTTAATGAATACAACTTGAGTGGGACTAATGGTTAAGAACATGTGTTTCCTCCTCAGAGATCATGGGTTCAAATCCAGAGCAAGGTAGGGTATGTACACCTCTGTAGACTTTAGCGGTCAAATTGTTGCATGGAGGGGTCCCTTGTCCCACAAACAATAGGGTCTCATACACCAATTTGGTGTCTAGGTTGGTCATGACCTTAAAATTAGATTATTATTATTATATGTTAATGAAGTAAACCAAGCATAGAAATTTACATAAGAATCAGAGATGAGGAGAAAAGAGAGATGTTAGGGATGATGATATCTTGAGAGATTCGTGGAAATATCTAAGGAGATATTGCGGAGATAGTTATGCATATGGTTGAACTAAACAACTAATTATGATATAGTTGTTATGGTCACCTATTGTTATATAAAGGGACCAATTGTACAAAAGAAACACACATGGGAATGGTTTGATTTGATAAACATTCCCCTTCAGGGATTTTAGCTTGAGTGTAAACACCCTATGTCCCTTGCTTCATATCTATGTGTATGTATTTTCTATTGGTTATTAAAACCAACAAATTATTTGTTTGGGGAACACTCCAATGACAAAGATTTCTTTATGAAAAGGAAGGAATCCGATTTTTTTGTTATGCATACAATACATAGTTTGTATCTTGGTGATGAGTTGTTAATAAACTATCAATTTCATATAACACCAACTACTCATCAAATACGACTTGCATAGGGACTACCTTTAGGTGTCCCCTTGGGGCATAAGAACAATATCATTGAGTAATTGGATTTTTGTATTTTCAATAGAATTAGTGTAAATGTATTGCTTAATTCAAAATTTGTTTTATAAACTGATTGGTTGTATGTGTACTATTGGAAATAAATTCCATGCTTTTACTAAATGTTTGGTCTAATGTTTTAACATACTAATTGCATTGTGTTTACTAATATCATTGATTTAATGTTCAATATTTTTGCAATCAAGATTATGAGGACCGTTGCAAACCTATATGATGTCAAATCAAAGGAAGGGTATTAAATTAGGACAACCCAAAGAGGAATCATACCAAGTATGGTTGAATCAACCACCTATTGAATTCCCACTATGTCTCGAGTCACGGATTTAAACATCTACCTTACCATTGGTTCTTCACATGTTGGGGAAGAATATAATAATATAGTGGTGGGTATGGATGATTTGTTACAAGATACTCATTCCATGGAGGGAATGTTGTTACATGGATTCTACGAAGAAAATCTAGGGAATGATTCTCATATCACTTATACCTTCTTTGAAATCCTAAATAATGCTTCCATCGCTCCTCTCTTTGGTTATGGATCAAGGTCTACCCAATTTGGGACAACAATGTTACTATAAAACATGAAAGAAATGTATGGTATGTTTGATGCATGTTTCTTGGTATAACTAAGGTAACTGACCATTAAGTCCCCTATATTTTAATTAATCTTGCCATAGAATCAATAATGAAAAGAGATTTCATGCATGCTTGATGATAGTGTACATATATATTTCCCACTAATTGCAATTCACTCGAAGATAAGATACTTCCAAGAAATAATGTCCTCCCTCACAGTTGTGGGGTTCCAAAAATGTATTTTTGGAAAAATGGCATGTAGATTTAGATGCCATGATTGCTCATGTTGATATCCTTCCAATCTAGGTTCTCATACCAGGTGTTCCTCTTATTTTGTGGTTTGAGGATGTGTTTGAAGATATTGGGAATTACATCGGCTCATACTATGAAGATGATTACTCCTTCCGAGATATTGGGTATTAGAGACAAACAAGTGATTGGCAAAGGAAATGGTCATTAAGCATGGGGAAAAACTTTACCAACTCATGATGGATTGTGAATGCATTCCATTTAAGTGTGGTCACTTCTATAGTTATAGCAATTTAGTAGTGAATTGTTCATACCCTTATCATAGGAAGTTGTTAATGCAAAATAATCATCCAATTGTGTTTGGGGTGTGTAATATCCCAGTTTTGAGTCCCCATATCGATAACATATTTTGTTTATTTGATGAAAGGATGGAGTTCCCAAACAATTAAAAGAGGTTGGAGTGCCCAGGAAACATAATACTTTGATCGTTATTAATAATAAAATACATCGTTGGTTGTAAGATGGACAAGGACAATAGTTATAAGGGGTTATCATTCCATCAGAGAGGGGGATAAAGGGGCTAAGTTTTTACATTATATTTTATTTACCTATCTTGTAATTTTGGAGTTGTAATTTTGGAGAGAAAGAAGTGGTTACATGAGCTTCTTCGGAAAAAATCCATGTGGCTCTTTATTGCATGTAATTACATAAACACCTCGTATGGGTTGTTTGGGGGTTCTCCTCCATTTTTCACTCTTTCAAACTATTTTTGGCTCATTCATTGTTGTTCTTGGTTGGGATGGGGAAGAACTGTTGAAGGAAAGAACATATTGTTTTGATGGTTGTAGTAATTATTGTTGTATGTCAGCCATGAATTGGTGCATGTATTCATGAGATGCATTGGCATGTGCTAAACCTCGTTCATAGCTATGAATCTTGAGAGTCCCATAATGGAGATTCTTGACTAGATGCATTGGATCCCTGGAAATAAGTGGATAGTCTGAGGGATTGCATGGAAGTGAAGGGAGTTCATTGTCTTTGGGTGGTGTGGGCTAGAGAGAAGAGAGTTGTTGTAGATTGGATTGTTGTGTGTTGAGAAACCTATGAGATCTTAAGTGTTGACTGGTTTGGGAAGCTGAGTGTCGCTCTGGAACCCATCCTTGAGGAGTCATAGCCCTGGCTCGGGGGTGACCTACTGTTGAGACTTGGAACAACATTGTCTAACTTTGGGTGGAACGTCCTTAGTCTATAGCCATATGGTGATTGGTTTTGTTTAAGATATGTTCTCTCTGTCATGGTTTCCTTTCTTTGAATATTTATTTCCGCTATGTATTAATCATTATCTTTGAGATATGTATTTTAATGTGTCTTATTGTTGGTCATTGTTGTGCATGGCATGGTTAAGTTTTATTTTTAAGTCTAGAATGAATATTGATTATTTCATGTGTGGTTATTACATTTATTCCATGATTCTTTATTAGTTAAATGCTATCAGAATTCGAACATAGTTCTTGGGGTGAGATTTGCAGTAGCGTTGGCCCAGCCTACTGGTGTTCGGGTACATTACAGGTTGGTATCATAGTTGTAGGTCACAGCACTGGGCCTTAAGGGCCTACTACAAAATCAATACTTTCTTTGGAAATTGATTACTTCACTACGGGACAGCATAAATTGTTGCATGAGGATTTTTTTGAAAATAGATCATAAATCAATCAAGATAGAGGAAGTAAAGAATACCCTTGTGCATTGAGGAGTCTTTGAGTGCAAAGACGATGGTGCATTGTTGAATTTATGATATAGATCTATGTGTTTACCCTGAATTAAGAAGAAATATGTATGTGTGTGAAAGAGATTTGAGGTTGCACAAGATTAAGGGGAGTGGACTAATGAAAATCTGGATGAATCTCACTACAGATTTGAGCAGTTTCAAGATTGAAAAGAAGGTCTCGGCTTCTCAAACCGATGTGAATGGTGATAGTATATGTGTGTGTGTGTGTGTGTGTGTGTGTGTGTGTGTGTGTGTCTGTGTAAAGGAAAACAACTACAAATGGTTTATAAAGAAAAGGGTAGAGTTACATAGTTAAATGAGAACATGTAAGTATGGAACTCTACGCAAGGAATTAAATTTTGTTGTGAAGAATTGTGAACCTGGAATAGATTAAATCATGACCGGTCATCTCTAGAGATCAACGACTAAGATCTAAATATTGGGGACCAATACCTGCTGGGAAAGCTCAGTCACGTCAGCACCATGATGGAAACCTCATCAACGCCATGTGTCTAGTCAAATGAGTGCCACATCAGTGAGATTCCATGTCAGTGTTATAAAAAGTAGCTTTGCAGATGTCACGTGCAGCACCACGTGTTAGGACACATATCAATACCATGTCATGAAGAAGACGTCCACACGAAAGCCACCTCATCTACAACATCATCACAAGAGATATTTAAAAATGACTAAGTACCAAGACATCGCGGAGATAATGAGTGCGAAAAAGAATCGATAGTATGTGAAGAAATGAGTGTGGACCCACGGTGAAATTTCAAAAATCAACTAAGTATGAAGAATTAGTCGAATGGAAGAGATCATGAAAGATTGAATGAAAGTGATGTAGACCTGTGACCCATGGTGAGATCTTGAAGAAATGACTAAGTATCAAAAATGGATCAGTCGAATGAATATGTTCCGCAGAACATCGTGAGAAACGAAGAAATGACTAAGAATGGAGAATTGATCGGACGGATAAGGTCACAAGAATCAGGAAAATGGCGTAGACCAGTGGCGAGCGATGAGATATTGAAAAATGACTAAGTACCAAGAATTGTTTGGACAAAGATTTCTCAAGAAATGGCTAAGTATCAAGAAAGAATTGGTCGAATGGAGATGTCACGTGGACCCATGGTGAAATCTTGAAAATTGACTAAATATCAAGAATCGAACAGACAGACGAGGTCCTCGATAAGAGAAGAACGGATATGTCTCGCGGACCCATGTTGAAATCTCAAATATAAAATAAGTATCAAGAATTGATCGAATGGCCCAGGAGGTCACCACTTGTCACAGATCAGACAACCCATAGGGTGAGATATCCAACGAATCATGATGTCTCGAAGACCCATCGTGAAATACTTAGAAAAAATTATAAGTATGGGTGCAAAGAGAGTGCGACTGAATGTGAGGGTGCATTCTGGAGGCCATGGAGGTATGAGAAGATGTGCCTTAGACCCATAGTGAAACCATCAAGACAACAGATTGACAATTGAGGCTAATAAAATATTTGATTGGATGGTGGTTGTGAGCTGAAGGTTCAGGCTATGTGAAAACAAAATCAACATGTTGAATAAAATTTTGTCATTGATGTCAAAGATTAGTAAGTTATCAAATACAAATGTGAATTTAATAAATACAAAAGTGAAAAGTTAAGTGGAAATGGAGTTTAAGTAAAAGTGGAGAAAAAATGAAAGTGGATTAAATATAAATATGACTTTAATATATAACAAAAGTTGAAAAGTTAGGTGGAAGTGGAATTTATGTAAAAGAGGTGTAAATATAAAACTGGATTAAATAAAAGGGTAAAAGTGAAAGTGGAGTTTACATAAAAGTGAAGTAAACATGAAAATGAATTAAAAAGGGTAAAAGTGAAAGTGCACATGGTATGTGCACATGGATTTACAAACCATGGTGGTATTTTACCTATGGTATGGTAAAAAGTGAATTAAAAATAAAAAGAAATGGGGGGAATTAATTATTGTTTACTATCCTTACTTTTCAAAAGAACAAGACTTTTCAAGTAAATTTTATGGAAAAGTATAAATAAAGATAAAGTTTGTGGAAAAGTATAAATAAAGAAGAGGGTTATGAGAAAAAATGTGTGTGTGGGTGAAAATGTAATATTCTTATGCATATTATTTGAGGTGTGAAGATTTAACATCATTCAAGGAGCGACAATTAAATATTGGTGAAGATCAGATTTGGCACTCTATAAAATTGATATGGAAAAAGAATAAGGAGTGAGACATATCTGAAGCAGATGAAGAAGAAGACGAAGCAAGAAGATATAGTGAAGACAGAGCGAAAGCACAAGTAGCAAGCACATAACAGATCTAGTGAAAGAATAAGCAAAGAGTGCAAAGAAGGTTTTGTGAAGATAGAAACAATTGAAGGGATTGATGTCTCCTATAGGTTAGTTCCTACAAACATCATAGGGGATCAATGTATCATGTAGGTCAGTGCCTACAAACATCAGAGGGGATCAGTGTCTCCTATAGGTCGTTGCCTACGAACAACAGTGGGGATTGGTGTCTCTAGTAGGTTGGTGCCTACAAACATTTGTAATCGTAGATTGGTGCCTAAAAAATAATAAAAAGAAGTTTTTTTGGTTTTCTCCTGAAAGGGTTTCCACATTAAATATTGTGTATTTTGGTTGTTGTACTGATGTTATTGTTTCACTGTGTTTTATGA
>ML777860.1:1676987-1691035 GCA_009831015.1 Picea engelmannii
GCAGGTTCCTTCGGAAATAGTCTAACCACTGGAAGGTAGATCTTGGGAGCACACATGGAAAGTTAGGAAGGTTTCTCTACAAACAGAGCTCTGTTGTTTGACAAAACAAAATATGCCTTTTGGAGTATAAGGATGTGAACATATCTAATGGCCCTTGGTTTTGATGTTTGGAAATCGCTCATGACTGGTTATATAGCCCCAAAAACTCCACCAACTGATACGACCGGAAAAATGCTACTGAAAATGATGCAAAATCCATGAATGCCATCTTGTGTAGACTATATGAATTAGATTTTTTCAAAGTAATGCATTGAAAATCAGCGAAATAAATTTGGGACAAGATTCAAAACATCCATGAAGGTGATTACAAGGTAAAGAAGGATAAGCTCCAAACTCATAGAAGACAATTCAAGAGTCTGAAGATGAAAGAAGAAGAAAATATTGTAGCCTATCTCCTCCATGTTGATGAAATTTTCAACACCATCATAGAACTTGGTGAAACAGTTGAAGAATCGATGATTTTTCAAAAAGTGTTGAGGTCACTCCCCTTAAGATTTGATGCCAAAGTTTTCGTTATTGAGGAAATAAAGGATCTTGATAAATTAACAATAGATGAATTGCATGGGATCGTCACTGTGGATGAAATGAGGATTGAAAAGGAAAAACCATAAAAAAGGGAAGAAGCTTTCAAATCCTCAAAGAAGACTAAGAAAAAAGAGCACAAATCAAGTGATTGTACTAGTTGTGAATCAAACGTAGAGGAAGCAAATTTTGTGAGGAAACTCAAAAAGGGATCTCGGAAATACGACGGTAAATTTCCCTTTAAATGCTTTAACTGTGGAAAAGTAGGACATTTTGTTGCTAAGTGTCCATATGAGAAAAATGAAAGTAGTGATAATGAAGAAGATTGTAATGAAAAGAGAAAACATCATCAAGACAAAACTAGCCACAAACAGGAAAAGCATGAAAAGAAGAAGAACTCTTATAAGCAGAAGAAGAGCCTCTACTCAAAAGGGGTCAGTGACTTGTTTGAAGAAAGCAGTGAAAGTGTTGGAGTTACTTCATCACACACCTAGGATTTATTTTTCCTAAGGTTTTTCCTTGTTTATTAGTCATAATTCGTCATTATCTAGTCTCCTATATTTTAGGGGAGAATATTCCACCTGGATAATATTCTCTTTCAGTTGGCACTTCAGTTTGACTAGTTGAGTTGAGTCTAGATGTTGCATTGGTTTTGTCACCATGCAACATTGGGATCATCACCATGCTAATGCACACTTGCCTTGATATCATCACCAGACTGGCGCATTACCCTTGATTCCTTTATCTACTCCTCACTACACTTTGTTCAGTCAATTAACTAAAGACTAGTTGACTAGTTAACTCAGCTAGGTGGAAGTTCACTCCCGTAACTTCCTAAGAGACTAGAATAGGTGGCAGTTCACTCTCGTAATTGTTGGTGTGTGTCCATATCACTCTAGACCACCACTATGGTGCATTAGTTACTCATGTATCCTATATCTATTGTAAATTATTCACTCTTTGAGTGTGGAAAACAGTTAATGAGAATTCTTTCATTCTTTATCTCCTTTTTCTTCTTTCTCAAATTCTCTCTACAAATGTGTGTATTATTGTTTAGATAGATCTATTATGTGCAGTTTCAACACATTTACATGGTATCAAAGCCGACAGACTGCTAAGAAAAAACTACACCAAATTATTTTTTGCAGGTACTGAAGATTGAAGAACGCAGAAAAGATGGAATATATGGTTTACTCACCGATAATACTTCTCACGACTCACAACTATTTGGAGTGGAAGATAAATATTATACTTCTTCTTAGAAGTAGAGGCTTATACCAAATAACCATGGCAATGGAATTAGAGCCTGATTCCGCCGATGAGAAAAATGATTTTGTCAATAGACAAGATATGGCCATAGGATTTATTTTCTTGTCTATTTCTCCAGAAATTCTCCACCAAGTATATGATGACTCGCAAGAATCAACTCCAAATGAATTATGGACCAGATTGGAGGTTATATTCGGGAATAAATAAGATTGTGAATATTTCATGCAGGAGGTCGAACAGATAGAGCCAGGAGAGAAGCCATTAGAAGATCAAGCCTCTTATTATGAAGAGTCTTTTACAAAAGTTTTTGCACAAATTGGCATTCCATTAATTGAAGATTATGTCTACTCCATTTCATATTTTTTTTCTAAATTTCATGGCATGCATCTCAAGAGTCACATGCAGACATTTTTCCATGTGCAATGCATGCATCTCAGGAGACAAAAAATGAACCGCGCACATCAGACTCAATTCTGATATTTTATGAGAAAAAATTTCAGAAACAAATTGTGTATTTGAATTCCTCTCGGGAAAATATCCAATTTCAAAAAAAAACATCTGAAACAAAGTCCGGGAAGTGGAGTTATGATCATTTTAAAATCAACAAAATTTCAACATTTTTTTGGAAACGACCATACGGTTTTCAAAATTTCATCCAAACTTTATTTGGATATTATTAATTACAAGAAGATAAAGTGGATATGTGTGGACATATCAATGGGGCATATACTTCATCAGATCCGTGCAGACATCTACATCTTCAACAAAATCTTCAACGAGCACAAACTTGCACAGTTGCGAGGTCTTCTTGGAGTGAAGGACACAGTTGCCTAGCAACTATAGTTCTTCTTTTTACATACATTATACCTTGAGGGGGGGTCCCATGAGGTTTTCCCTCTTTCCTCACTTTATTTCATTGTATCTTTTGTATTTGGGTACCTAACATGGCCTCGTTGTCTGGACCCATTCTTTATTTTCACTATGGTGATGTTCAGGGGGGTGTTGGAGTTACTTCAACACACACCTAGGATTTATTTTTCCTAAGTTTTTTCCTTGTTTGTTAGTCATAATTAATCATTATCTAGTCTCCTATATTTTAGGGGAGAATATTCCACCTGGATAATATTCTCTTTCAGTTGACACTTCAGTTTGACTAGTTGAGTTGAGTCTAGATGTTGCATTGGTTTTGTCACCATGCAACATTGGGGTCATCACCATGCTAATGTGCACTTGCCTTGAGATCATCACCAGACTAGCGCATTACCCTTGATTCCTTGATCTACTCCTCACTACACTATGTTCAGTCAGTTAACTAAAGACTAGTTGACTAGTTAACTCAGCTAGGTGGCAGTTCACTCCCGTAACTGCCTGAGAGACTAGACTAGGTGGAAGTTCACTCCTGTAACTGTTGGTGTGTGTCCAGATCACTCTAGACCACCACTATGGTGCATTAGTTACTCATGTATCCTATATCTATTGTAAATTATTCTTTGAGTGTGGAAAACGGTTAATGAGATTTATTTCATTCTTTCTCTCCTTCTTTCTCAAATTCTCTCTGCAAATCTGTGTATTATTGTTTAGCTAGATCTATTCTGTGCAGGTTCAACACATTTATAGAAATCAGTTCTAATAGTGGTAGCGAAGAAACTCTCTTTATGGCAATTGAAACTAAGATTGATGAAGACAAAGAAACGATGGATTCAAAAGAAGAGGAAAACATTGAAGCAGATGGAGAAGTGGATCTTAAATAAGAACTCATTTGTCCCTTAAGAGAAATTAGGAAGCTAAGGAAAAGGAATTTGAAACAAAACAAGAAACTGCAAAAATATGAAGAAGAGGATCATGATTCAAAATCCAAAATTTCACAAAGCCTTGAAGAATCAGAAAATATTATGATAAGCCTAAAATTTCAATTGGAAGAGACAAGAAGGTTAGAAGAAGTGGTGAGAATTCAGCCGAGGTAAAAAGAAGAAAATTGCGAGAAGCTAGAAGCTAAACTTGTTTCTTTAAGACTGGATCTGGAAAAGTCAATTGTTTAGTTGAACAGAAGCTTGAAGTTAGAAAAGAGTGTTGAAACCTTCGATAAATCATCAATTGTCAAAGGTTACCATTTATTAAGATGGGTCTTGGTTATGATAAGAGTTAGATGACCACCAAAGAAGATTTGGATGTTCGAGGGCCATCAAAGAAAATAAATGAAGAAAAATATGAAAGTAATGCCAATGTACTCAAAATTTCTATTAGTTATGAATACAACAAGAAGAAAGAAGATAATGTTCAGCAGAAAGTTGGCATTTCTCCTAAGGACAACAAGGAAAGATTCAAAAGATCTTTCCCACCAAGGTGGCCTAGCATGAACTGGTACCAAAATTATTTCTTTGGCTATTGTGTTTGTTGTAATCATTTTGGTCATAAAGAAATAGATTATATAACACATACAAGAAATAATCATGTATGGAACAAAGCCATGAACACTTATAGATTCTCAAACATAAACTATAATCCATTTGCCCCTTTATTTGATTACAATGTTGTATGCTATAAATGTCAAAACTATGGGCACAAAGAATGTTTTTGTAGAAGTAACCTTGTGGAAACTCCTAGAAAAAACAAGGATGTGGATACCCTTTTCAAACAAAAGAAAGAATTCATAGGAGTTTGGAAAATGAAGTAGGAACAAGAGATGCACAAGAAGAAAGAATCTATGCTTGTGTAAATTTCCCTTCATTATCTAAACAAATGAAACTAATGGTATGTTGACAGTGGGTGCTCAAGCCACATGACAGGTGAAAAGAGCAAGTTTCTCAATTTGAAAAAATTTAATGGAGGCAGTGTGGCGTGTGTAAGTGATGCTACTGCAAGGATAGCTGGAAAAGGTACTCTAAGTCTCAATAATGGAAAGACTATGATCTGAAAATGAAAAGGATTGAATCTCTTTAAAAATGCAAGTGAAATGGTATGTGCTTAGGTAATAGGATCAAGTTACAAACACATAAATATTAATGAATTTATTACTTAATCATGAGCAGCATAAACAGTCTTAAACAGTCATCAAAATACACACATTAACACAGAAAAATGATAAATGATTTCACCCCTCTCTTGAGCTACATCTCTTGGTCCAGCTTCCAATGGATCATTTTCATTAAAAAGTGTCAAAATTAGTTCTTTACAATGCTCAAAATGAGAAATGGATGGCTTCAATGGCTCCAAAACGTCCAAAAACCCCTAGTTGGGATCTTCCTGCACCTGGTTTGGCCAAAAACTGAGTTGGAATCACTCCCTAGAAGTTTCTCCCAATTCGTTGTTGTCTTTGATCCTCCAAAATGCACCCAGACTGACTAAACCTAGCTTCTTGGTGTTTCCTATGCCTAAACCCAGCTCCTGCAACATCTCGGGCATGCGGGAGAAAATGGCCCACCGTTAGTGCGTCAACCCCTTTTCTCAACGAAAGTCCTAGTTGTTGGAGTTACTTCACACACACCTAGGATTTCTTTTTCCTAAGGTTTTAATTTGTTTATTAGTCATAATTAGTCATTATCCAGTCTCCTATATTTTAGGAGAGAATATTCTCTTTCAATTCACACTTCAGTTTGACTAGTTGAGTTGAGTTTAGATGTTGCATTGGAATCATCACCATGCAACATTAGGATCATCACCATGCTAATTCAACCTTGCCTTGGTATCATCAGCAAAGTGGCGCATTAGCCTTGATTCCTTGAGTTAACTCCTCACTACTTTTTGTTCAGTCAGTTAACTGAAGACTAGTTGACTAGTTAACTCAACTAGGTGGCAGTTCACTCCCGTAACTGCCTGAGAGACTAGAATAGGTGGCAGTTCACTCCCATAACTGTTGGTGTGTGTCTAGATCACTCTAGACCACCACTATGGCGACTTGTTTCACCTCAAGTCGAACTCATTGAGTTATACAGATTATATCATGTGTAAATTATTCATTATTCATAACGGTTAATGAGAATTCTTTCCATTCTTTCTCTTCTTCTTCTTCCTTCTCCAATTCTCTCTGCAAATGTGTGTATTATTGTTTAGCTAGATCTATTCTATGCAGGTTCGACACATTTACATGGTATCAGAGTCGATGGAGTGCTAAGCAAAAGCTACACCAAAAATTTTTGCAGGTATAAAAGATTGAAGACAGCGGAAAGATGGAATTCCAAAAAGAATTCATTCTTACACCTTACAACTATTTTGCATGGAAGGAGAAAATAGCCATACATCTCCGATCTAGAGGGTTGTATAGATTAACCATGAATATAGATACAGAGATGACATCATCCATAGAAAAATCCAAGTACTTAAATCGCATGGATGAGGCACTCAGAACAATTTGCAGTCTTATTTCTCTCGATCTCCTTTTTCATATATCTTCCTGTAAGACTCCCAATGAAGAATTGACCATATTGGAAGGGCTCTTTGGAAAACAGGATGAGATGAGGGGACACATGTTGGATTTTGAGCTGCTCACATTGGATCCAAAAATCTTCGAGAATATCCAAGATTTCTTTACAAAATTCAAGGATTTATTGTTGCAACTCAAAGCTTGCGGGGTTGATAAATCGAAGGAGGAGAAACAAATGGTTCTCACCATTCTCTCCAAGCTTGGATATGAATTCTCTGTATTCGTATCCACATTCCATACTGTCAGATTCACCTCTGGAGACACCTGGAAGATGCCTTCTCTTGAGGACTTTATCAAATCCTTGACACAAGAGCAAACCAAGCTTATCAACATGGGCGCAATCAAAGGCCCAAGGGGGAATGCACTCACTGTGCATGATGGAAGCCACAAATATTAGAAATCTAAAGATAAATATAAGTGGAAATATCATGCACATATGAAGAAGGAAGGGTACACAAAACCCTTCACCGATGCCTCCGGATCCAAAGGAGAAAAGGGAATAAAAGGAGAGAAATGCACATACTGTCACAAAGGATTCCATTCGGAATCTACATGCATGCAAAAAAAAATAGATCTGATGTCTCAGATACTTCAGCAAAACAACCTTGGAGATCACATCCCCGAGGGTGAAAAGAAGAAGAATCCAGAAGATCTAAATTCCAAGAAAGGAAATTCTAGCCATGCCTTGATTGCAATCAACTCCTCTCCCGATGCTTGGATCGTAGATTCAGGAGCATCACATCACATGGTTTCCTCAGAAGCAGTCTATTATTCTTTGGATGCATGCAAATATCCTCCTATTATGATGGGGGACAACTGTTCTGTCGAAGTCATCGGCAAAGGAAGGATTGAACTCACCAACGGAAGCTTCGAGAACATGTTGCATGTTCCCAAGCTTTCTGTCAACCTTCTCTCCGTGTATCAGATGATGAATTCTAGCATCAGAAAGAAAGTCGTATTCACACCAAATGCTGTGGACATATACGACATGCAAACCAACTCCAGGGTTGCTACCAGTGAGGTAAATCATCATTCTAGATTGTATACATTTTCTAAATTCATTGACCCTGATTTTGCTTTACTGCTTTCTCATGCTGATGAAAGTAGTAGGATATGGCACGAAAGGTTTAGACATTTGAATTTCAGATACATGCAATATCTTAGCAAGCACATATTAGTTGATGGTCTACCATACATCCATTTCTCCAAGGGAGTATGTGAGGGATATGTTCTCGGAAAACACCCTCAAGAGAAATTCAACAAGGGAAAGTATCAGCGAGCTTCCGCACCTTTAGATCTGATCCACAATGACCTCATGGGTCCTTTTCCGCATCCATCGATCAGAAAATCAAGGTTTGTTCTCATTTTTGTTGATGATTTCTCACGTTTTACATGGATCTACTTTCTCAGGAAAAAAATCCGAGGTCTTTCAACACCTCAAAGATTTCAAAGCTTTGGTTGAGACACGGTCTGAAAAGAAGATGAAAGTCCTCCGAACTGATAATGGGGGAGAGTATGTGAATCATGAGATCCACAATATTTTCCATGAGGCAGGGAATCAGTTGCAGCATACAGTTCCCTACACTCCACAGCAAAACAGAGTTGTCGAGCGGAAAAACATATCTCTAAAGGAGATGGCATCTTGCATGTTGCATGCAAAGTCACTACCACAGAGACTATGGGCCAAAGCACTTAACTGTGTGACATACATCCAAAATAGATCTCCTCATAGATCTGTCAAGGATAAGACCCCCTATAAGGCTTGGAGCGGCCTCAAACTGGAAGTGACCCACTTTCACATTTTTGGTTCTCGTTCATGGGCCCGGATTCCCTCTGAAAAGAGGAAGGAAATTGATCCACAGAGCATTGAGTGCATGTTTTTTGGATACCCCGACGGTGTGAAGGGATATCGGCTTATTGATCTTTCCTCAGACCGAATCATCATTGAGCGTAGTGTCCAATTCAAGGAAAGTGTCTCGCATGTACCTCATCAGTCGCATGCAGACACCTTCACTCTTCCACCTATCCGAGATGATGCACATGCTAACTCTTCTTCAGACGAGAGTTCTGATTCAGAGGGCTCAGATGATTCAGATTCAGAGTCAGTACAGTCAAATGCAGAGTCAGAGCATCCAGATGCAGTCGCAGAGCCAGAGCAGAGGCCCAAGTGGGCACAGACTACTCTTCAGGATGCAGGGGATCTCGTTGGTGATCCAGCCGATACTAGGAGGACTCGATCTGATTTCAAGGAGCCTCCTATTGCACTCACTGCCACTGAACCATTGCCTTCCAGGCATATTTTCTTGGTTCAATCTTCATATCCACAATCTTATGGTGAGGCTGTTGGAAATCCCTTTTGGGAATCCTCCATGCATGTGGAGTACAACTCCCTCCTCGAGAACCAGACTTGGGATCTGGTTCCCCTTCCTTCTGGGAGGAAACTTGTCAGATGAAAATGGGTCTACAGGACCAAGAGCGCATCGGATGGACAGATCAGCAGATACAAAGCTAGGCCTGTCACCAAATACTTTCAGCAGGTTCATGGTATTGACTATGATGAGACCTTCGCTCCAGTAGCGAAGATGGATTCCATACGATTGGAACTTGCCATTGTGGTAGCCAAGGGATGGGAAGTCCATCAGATGGACGTGAAAAATGCATTTCTTCACGGTGATCTCTCTGAGGAGATCTACATGGAGCAGCCCCATGGATTTATGCAGGACTCATCTTTGGTCTGTCGACTGAAGAAGTCACTTTATGGCCTCAAGCAGGCTCTGAGGGCATGGTATGCCAAGATGGACTCCTACCTGTTGTCACAGAAATTTTTACATTGTAAATCAGACCCGAATGTATACATGCTTAGGACGGTTGATTCACTTCTACTTTTAGTTATGTATGTCAATGATTTATTGATCATCGGTTGCTCGACTTCAGCGATTGTTGCAGTCAAGAGGATTCTTCATGACAGGTTTTTGATGACATACATGGGTCCACTACACTTCTTCCTTGGACTTGAGATCAGTCAAGATGCATCAGGCATCAAACTATCTCAAGCCAAGTATGCATGAGATCTCCTTGAGAGATTTCACATGACAGACAGCAAGTCTACTCCGACTCCTTTCCTATTAGGAGTCAAACTTGAGGATGGTGGGGAGACTCCACTGGTTGACAGCACATTGTACAGACATCTAGTGGGGAGCTTGTTGTATCTCACACACTCCAGACCATACCTCTCATATGCAGTTGGCACAGTTTCCAGGTTCATGTAGGAGCCGCATGAGCTACATTGGAAAGCTGCAAAGAGTATCCTTCGATACGTACAGGGCACCATCACCTTTGGGATTCATTATGCAGGAGACTCTACATTAGATCTCATTGGGTTTACTGATTCTAACTGGGCTAGCGATACCATTGATCGCAAGTCCACATATGGTTACTCACTCAGTCTTGGTTTCGAGCCTATCTATTGGTCGAGCAAGAAGCAAGCTGCCATTGCTCTATCTTCAGCCAAGGAAAAGTATAGAGGGGTAGTTAACATAACCATTCAAGTTGTGTGGCTACAACATTTTCTCACTGAGTTGGGCATTCAGCTTCATCGGTCAATCGTCATTTGGTGTGACAACCAGAGAACTCTGAAGTTCTGCAGAGATCTAGTTCAGAGGCAGTAGACGAAGCACATCAAGATCCACATGCACTACATCCGAGACTTAGTACATGAGGAGATAATCGACTTACAGTTATGTCCTTCAGCAGAACAGACGGCAGAAATTTTCACCAAGACCTTCACTGAGAAGAAATTCCATTCTCTGTGAGGTCATCTTGGAGTGAAGGACACAGTTTCCTAGTAACTGTAGTTCTTCTTTTTACATACATTGTACCTTGAGGGGGGGGGTTCCCATGAGGTTTTCCCTCTTTCCTCACTTATTTTCAGTGTATCTTTATGTTGTGGTTGACCGTTTTAGAAAAATGTGTATTTTGATGCCTTGTAAGAAGCAATTTACAGTTGAACAAATGACACAAATGTTCTTTTACCTCTATCACATTATTGGGCTTGGGCCAATCCAAAATGACTTTGACCTTGGAAGGATCAATTTCCAGTTCTCCTCCTCCAACAATATGTCCTAAGGAAACAAGTGAGGTCTTTCCAAACTCACATTTAGACATCTTCAAAAACAAATTTTCTTTCTTGAAGACATCCAACACTTTTTTTACATTCATAACATGCTCTTCATGAGATTTGATAAATATAAAAATGTCATCCAAGTAGACAATCACACAATCATCAATAAAAGGCCTTAAAACACCATTCATGACTCTCATGAATGTGGCAAGATCATTGCAAAGTCCAAATGGCATTACCATCCACTCAAACAAACCTTGCTTTGTTTTGAAAGTTGTCTTACAAGTGTCTCTTTAAGCAATCCTAATATGATGATATCCACTTCTCAAATCCAATTTAGTAAAAATTTTAGCATCTTTCAATTGATCAAGCAAATCATCAATTCTAGGAAGAGGATAACGATTATTTACCGTAATCTTGTTCAAGGCCCTGGAATCTACACACATGCGCCATGTACCATATTTCTTTGGCATTAAAAAAATTAATGATCCACATGGCGATGTGCTTGGCATGATGACCCATTTGTCAAGCAACTCTTGGATTTGTTTTTTAATTTCAACATTCTCCATGACTGACATCATGTACATACCAATGTTTGGAAGAGGACACTCTTGCAGCAATTATATCTCATGTTGGATAGCCCTTTTTGGAGACAATCCTTTTGGTTCTTGAAACATCTCATCATATTGCTTAACAACCTCATATAAATCAGATTTCAACTTTGAATCACAACCTTGGAAAGCTTCTTTTTCAACATTGTCTTTGGGTTTGATCATCAAGAGGACAAAATTCTTACTAGCATTGACTAATCTCTTCATTTGTCCAGCATTTACAAGTGACAAATTCAACTTCTTTGTATGTGCTCTAACAATGTACTCAACTCCATTTTTAAACAAATGATACTTTTTCTCATGACGATGAAATATGGCTCTCCTATCATATAAGTATGGGCTTCCCAACACAATACCACAGATATCCAAAGGAATAACATCAAGCTCTACCTCATCTATAAAATTTGCAGTGATGGAAAATCTAAGTTTACACCTTCTTGTCACATGCAATTTGGCATTGTCACAAATCCATAGAGGGTATGGTTTAGGATGTGGAGTAGTTTCCAATTTTAGTTTCTTTATAGTGTCTTCAAATATGAGGTTTTCTTAAGATCCAGTATCAAAAAGAGTATCTATCTTGGTATGCTTTGAAATTACTCTTGTGTGGAAAAGCTCTATTCTTTATTTTTCATGTTGAGTTTCATTGAGGCTACTACTACTTGAAGAGCTATTACTTGTGATAGAATCCTTATCTTGAAAACCCATGGCCGTAATCTTTGTTTCATCACCCGAATCAGAACCTAAATCATGTTGTGTAGTTTCACTAGTATTTGGTTTCCCCTTATGGATGAACTTTTTGGGTCTCTTTTCAAGATGAAGTTTCTAACAATGGTCTTCATCATGGCCATCCTTTGAATAGTGTTTACATGTGAGTTTCTCTCCCTCTTTCTTGACTGAATCATTCTTTCTTCCATTTCCCTTGAACTTCTTATTTCCTTTGTCTCCATGAAAAAAAGGTTTCTTGTTGCCCTCTTGAGGTTAATTCCTTCCTCTTGCTTACAAATTAGTTGCTTGCACACAAACTTCATCTATACTTGTAGGGTTAAACATAAGTATTGTGTGCCTCAAGTAGCTATGCAATCCTCCGATATATTTGAGTAAAGTTTCTTGAGAAGATAAATATATACCCAAAATCAAAGATCTTCTTCTAAATTTTTGAGTGTAGCTTTGAACACTTTTCCCTTTAGCTTGTCTAAAGTTTTTCCCATCCATAATAGCTTTATGCATGTATGCTAATAGATAAAATTGTCGTTTAAGTGCAACGATAAAATAATTCCAAGAGGATAAAACTTTACCATGTTTCTTCATGTCATCTTGAGTTTTGGCTTCCCACCAAATGAGTGTTGCACTTTCCAATATTAGAGAAGCAATTTGAATCTTATTTTCATCATCTTTGATCCATTTGTATCCTACAATACACTTCATTCTGACGAATCCAGTTATTCCATTTCTCAACATTTACCTCTCCATTGTACATAGGAAATTCAAACTTAATATCAATCTTAAGAAAATATTTTGTAGAGTAATTTTACCATGTTCTTTTAGAGAATTTGGAGGTGGTTATTAAATGGTAGAAGAGGTGGAAGATGGAGATGAAGGAGGTGGAGTATCACCATTCCCTCCATTTCCCTTTGGAGTTTTATCACCACTATCTCCATTACCCTTTGGAGGGTTTGAGCTTTCACCTTGAAATCTTGCATTTCTGTCTTCAAATAAAACTTTCACCATCTATGTCATATCATAGAAATATTTTCTAAAAGTTTCATCCTCTGAAGTAAGAGTTTCATGACTCTCCTCGTGATCCATACTCGGTGAATATCTCCTTGAAGCTTGAGATGATTGTGTAGTTCTCCTTCTTGACAGTTGAGAACTTGGCTCTACAAGTTGACCTTCTCCTCTTGTGAGCTTCAACCTTGTAAGAATCAGATAAAAAAAAAACACTTGCAAACAATCAAACCTTCAAAAACCTATGCTCTGATATCAACTTGATCTGAAAATGAAAAGGCTTGAATCTCTTTAAAATTGCAAGTGAAATGGTATGTGCTTGGGTAATAGGATCAAGTTACAAACACATAAAGATTAATGAGTTTTTTACTTAATCATGAGAAACATAAACAGTCATAAATAGCCATCAAAATACACACATTAACACAGCAAAATGATAAAGGAGTTTGCCTCTCTCTTGGGCTACATCTCCTGGTCCAGCTTCCAATGAATCATTTTCATTAATTCTAATAGTGTCAAAATCGGTGCTTTACAATGCTCAGAATGAGAAATGGATGGATTCAATGTCTCCATAATGTCCAAAAACCCTAGTTGGGCTCTTTTTGAACCTGGTTTGGCCAAAACCTGAGTTTGAATCACTCCCTAGAAGTTTCTCCCAATTCTTTGTTGTCTTTGATCCTCCAAAACGCACCCAGACTGACTAAACCTGGATTCTAGGTGTTTCTCATGCCTAAACCCAGCTCCTGCAACATCCCAGGTGTGTGGGTGAAAATGGCGCACCATTAGTGCACTAGCCACTTTTCCCAGCAGAATTCTTGGTTGTATGCCCCCCATGTGGCTGGACCCTAGGCGTTAATCCCAGTTCATTGGCACCCACGTTCTAATTGTTGAACACGGTGTTTGTGGAGACTATTGGATCCTCGACAAGTGGTAGGTTGTTGTGTACAAACCCCACACTTCCCATGTGGTATGGTCATATGGAAAGGTGGAACATATAACCAAGGGTTGGGGCTAAGCCCCGACCCAAACTCCACCCGCCATAGAAAATGTTTAAAATTAAAAGTATTCGCAAAGGTTGTTAAGAACCAAATATAAATATAGCATAGAAAATCCTCAGAAAAAGTACTCAACGCCTTGAAAAAGAGATAATTTCAGATAATAAGCCTCTTCGAGGGGGAAACCTCCTTTTCCCCCACTTAAATGTTCAAGTACAAGATGATTCAAAATGAAAATGTCTCCTTGGTATATATAGGAGACTAGGAGGTATAATTACAACTAATGGCCTAAAGCCGACATAAATAAAATAACATTACTAATATAA
>ML777860.1:1695835-1714215 GCA_009831015.1 Picea engelmannii
ATGAAAATGTCTCCTTGGTATATATATAGGAGACTAGGAGGTATAATTACAACTAATGGCCTAAAGCCGACATAAATAAAATAACATTACTAATATAATATGCCCCAATTAAGGGGTAATGAGCCAATATTAGGGCTTAACAAAGGTATAATGGTAAGCAACACCGTGTGGGTGGGTTGGTAGTCTAGCCCCTTTCAAGTCTTGCCACCTGTCCCCGGAGGTCATGGGTTTGAACCCTCGTAAACAAAACAAAAAATTTATGCATTGGAGGGGGTGCCACATGGCAGCCTATGTCTGCGATACGTGACACCATAACATTGGCCCACCTACATGCCATGTGTCACAATCTGATAGGTCCAACTCATCTGACAGTCACCTACCACATCAACCTCTGCCATGTCATTACCTGCCATGTGTCAGTATGGCCACTTGCCACATGTTAGTATGGTCATCTTCCACGTTAGCAGTATGGCCCTGCCACGTCAACACTGTATGGATTGTACAGTCAGCAAAATTTTGTATGTTTCGCAAAGCGGACAAAACATGATATCTCACTCATACGATGGTCGTTTGAACCCGTTTAAGTTGCATTGGGATCGTGAGGACAAGTCATATGCATGAGTCTGTTTTGAAGAAATTCTGACCACTTTGATTTTTGAGCATATTTTGATCCCTTGGATCAGACTAAAACATAAAATGTCTTGTATGTCGATGGTATAAAACACAATCTTCTCAGTGTTATTCAAACATGTGATCAAGGACACAATCTCACATGTAATTCTCAAGGTTTTGAAATAAGGAAGGAAGGCTCGGGAAGATTAGTGGAAAGTGCATATAGAACATCAAATAATGTATATATCCTCAATGAGATCCATGGATAAAAGTGTTATATGGGACAAATAGATAAAAACGGGTTATGGCATAGAAGAATGGGTCATATGAACTTTGATAATCTGGTGAAAATCATCACTAAACAGACAATGAGAGACATTCCAAAGATTGTTAAACCTTCAAACACTCTCTGCAAGCAATGTCGGCATGGAAAATAGACAAGAACAAGATTTAAATCAAAGGAGTACTCAACAATGAATCCATTGGAACTCGTCCATACAGATCTTTGTGGGCCTACAAGAACACAAAGTCTACAAGGTGAAAATTACTTCATGTTGTTCATTGATGATTATTCTAGAATAACATGGATTATGTTCCTAAAAGAAAATTTTGAAGATTTTGAGAAGTTCAAAGCATTCAAAGCCTTGGTTGAAAACGAAACTGATTTGAAAATAAAGTATTTGAGATCAAACAGATAAGGTGAGTTTATCTCAAATGAATTTGAAGAATTTTGTGAGACTCGTGGGATAAAAATACATTTCTCAGCCGCAAGAACTTCACAATAGAATGGAGTGGTAATTAGAAAAAATTGAACTGTACAAGAGGTGGAAAGAACAATGTTGAATGAAGCCAAGCTATCAGACAGGTTTTGGAGAGAAGTAGTCAACATTGTAGTTTAAATAATGAATAGAGGGTAAATCGGAGTCAACAACAACAAAACACCTTATGAATTATGGAAAGGAAGACCAGAAAGAGTTAAATACTTCAAATTTTTCGAAAGCAAGTGCTACATAAAGAGAGATGATGAGGGTTTGGGAAAATTTGAATCCATATCTGATGAAGGGATATTTCTTGGTTATTCATCAAGAAGCAAAGCTTACATATGTTACAATACAACATTACGCAAAACCGTTGAGAGTGCCAATGTAAAAGTTGATGAAGCAGGGCACCAAAAGGTGAAAACACAATTAAATATTCAAGTAGATGAGTCAGGCTACAAAGAAGAAAAATAAGAAGGAGAAGAAAATTAAGAAGAAATAGGATGCCAAGATACAAAGACACCATCTAGATTTGTTTGAAAGAATAATTCAAAAAATCGGATTCTTGGTGATAAAGATACAAGAGTTCAAAATAGAAGAATACTAACTAGTGCACTAGAATATGCAAACTTCTCCTTGATATCTAAAATAGAGCCTAAGAATTTTATAGAAGCCACCGAAAAAAAGCATTGGATTGATGCTATGGAAGAAGAGCTTAATCAAATTGAGAGGAATGGAACATGGGAACTTGTTCCAAGATCGATAGATAAAAATGTAATTGGCACCAAGTGGGTTTTTAGGAACAAGTTGAATTAACATGGGCAAGTGATGAGAAATAAAGCAAGATTAGTTGTAAAGGCTATGCTCAAGTTGAAGCTATTAATTTCGAATAAACCTTTTCCCATGTTGCTAGACTAGAAGCTATCAAAATGTTTTTGGAATTTGCATGTTTCAAGAACTTCAAAGTCTGTTGAATGGATGTAAAGTGTGTTTTTTTCAATGGTAATTTAGAGGAAGAAGTATACATTGAACAACCAGAAGGATTCTTATTATTAGAAAATAAGGATTATGTGTGCAAATTGAAGAAAGTACTTTATGGTTTAAAGCAAGCTCCCAAAGCTCGGTATTCAAGACTTGATAAATATATACAACAACAAGGCTTCAAAAGAGGAATTGTTGACAATAATCTCCACATCAAGACAGTAATAGAAAATTAGTTTATTTTTGTGGTTTATGTAGATGACATTATTTTTGGGGGAAGTATGAAAGAAATGTGCCAAGATTTTGAATTAGAAATGCAAAAGGAATTTGAGATGTCTATGTTTGGTGAACTGTCATTCTTTCTTGGATTACAAATTTTTCAATCTAACAAAGCCACATCCATTTCACAAACTAAGGATGTCAAGGAAATGTTGAATAAATTCAGAATGGAATATTGTACACCAATCAGCACACCTATGGTCACAGGTTGTAAATTGAGAAAAAATGATGAACCTCTGGAAGCAAACCAAACATTATATAGGACAATTATTGGAAGCCTACTATATGTGACAACATCAAGGACAAACAGTATGCAAGCAGTAGGATCGATTGCACGATTTCAATCTGCACCAAAAGAAACTCATGTGCAAGTAATAAAGAGGATATTCAAATATCTAAAGGGCACCTTGTACTTCGGTTTATGGTACTGAAGAGGTGAATATTTTACTCTAACAACATACACAGATGCAGATTGGACGGGCAATGTGGATGATAGAAAAAGTACAAGCGGAGGAGCATTCTTTATGGGCAATAGTCTAGTGTCTTAGTTGAGTAAGAAACAGTCTGAAGTCTCTCTATCCATAACAGAATCCAAGTATATTGCAACAGTAACATGTTGCACACAATTTCTCTAGATGAAAAAAAACACTGCAAGATATCAAGGTAGAATATGATCAGCCAATCTCAATCATCTGTAACAACACAAGTGCAATCAACATTTCAAAGAATCTTGTTATGCACTCAAAGACGAAGCATATTCCCATCAAGTAACACTTCCTAAGAGAACAAGTAGCTTAACTAAGTGTCAAGATGGAATACATTGCCACTACATAACAATTTGGAGATATTTTTACCAAACCCCTTCCTAGAGAAACATTTGAATATCTTAGGCAGAAGTTGGGAGTGATATCCCTCTCATCTCGTTAGTAAAGAAGCATAGATTAGGGGGAGCATACCATTTCCATTGATGTCAAAGGGGGAGAATTACAGACAGGGGGGGAGTCGCGGACAGGGGGGGATAATTATAGACAGGGGGAGAGTTGCAGACAAGATATAACTCTTTCTTTTTCTAAAGGATTACATGTTTTTGAGTACAGGGTTACCATCAATGAAAACAGGGGAAACTGTTGAATAAAATTTTGTCATTTATGTCAAAGGTTAGTAAATGATCAAATACAAATGTGATTTTAATAAATACAAAAGTGAAAAGTTAAGTGGAAACAAAGTTTACGTAAAAGTGAAGAAAAAATGAAAGTGGATTAGATATAAATATGACTTTAAAATATAATAAAATTTGAAAAGTTAGGTGAAAGTGGAATTTAAGTAAAAGAGGTGTAAACATGAAAGTGGATTAAAGAAAAAGGTAAAAGTGAAAGTGGAGTTTATGTAAAAGTGAAGTAAACATGAAAATGAATTAAAAAGGGTAAAAGTGAAAGTGCCCATGGTATGTGCACATGGATTTACAAACCATGGTGGTATTTTACCCATGGTATGGTAAAAAGTGAAATAAAAATAAAGAAAGGGGGGAATTAATTAGTTTTTAATAAAAGTTGTGAATTTTCAAAAGAACATGACTTTTCAAGTAAATCTTATGGAAAAGTATAAATAAAGAAGAGGGTTGTGAGAAAAAATGTGTGTGTGGGTGAAAATGTAATATTCTTGTGCATATTATTTGAGGTGTGACGATTGAACATCATTCAAAGAGAAACGATTAAATATTGGTGAAGATCAGATCTATCATTCTAGAAAATAGATCTGGAAAAAGAAAAAGGAGTGAGTACATATTTGAAGCAGAGGAAGAATAAGAAACAAGAAGATCTGGTGAAAGAAGAAGTAGCAAGCACAGAACAGAAAAAGTAAAGAGCACAAAGAAGGTTTCATGAAGACAGAAACAGCAGAGGGGATTGATGTCTCATGTAGGTCGGTGCCTACAAATATCAAAGGGGATTGGTGTCTCATGTAGGTCAGTGCCTACAAACATCAGAGGGGATTTGTGTCATATGTAGTTCGGTGCCTACGAACAATAGTGGGTATTGGTGTCTCCAATAGGTTGGCGCCTACAAACATTTGTAATCATAGGTTGGTGCCTACAAATTAAAAAAAAAAAAAAAAATTGTGGTTTTCTCCCGAAAGGGTTTCCAAGTTAAATATTGTATCTTCTAGTTTCTATACTAATGTGATTGCTTCATTATGTTTTATGAATGTTAAAAATAAAAATATAGTATTATATCGATTCACCTTCCCCCCTCAGTATAAGTGTGTGCTCAACACAACAATCGATTTTAATCCAAAATATAAATCAGACGGCTTCCATGCATCAAGGATGTGTTATGTATTGAGGTGGCCAGTAAGCATATTGACAATCGTGATCTAATCCAAAGAAAACTAGACCCACTGTCAAGATTAAATATGAAGGAATGATCAGACAGTTGTTGAGCGTTGAAGTTATATTGCATGTGCTAATGGATATTATTTTGTTGCCTTTTCCATCAATAACTTCATGCTCAAGAATCAGAATTAAGCAAGAGAATATTCGTTGAAAATCTAGTTTAGAGAAGAGTAACTTTGAATTATTAGAATTGGGAGAGCTATGATATAATTATTCATTAATGAAGAAGAAAAAGGACCTATAGCATTAATTGACAAGTTTCTAAAATATGCAAAATTCTAACAAAAATGGTTGCTTCCACATTTTACATAATTAAGGGATATATAAACATATTAGTTCAAGATAAGAATGTATATTTGGGACATGGAGGAAGGAGAGGGAGCCTTCAATCATGATAAAGAATCTAAAGGTCAAAATATCAGTATTGGTAATGCATAGACAGAATCGAATGCGCACGAGAGTAGAGGGAAACAAGAAACATTAATAGAGACTGTGAGAAGCTTGAGAACAAAAATGCAGAGTTACAAAGTAGACAATGAGAATATGATGAGAAAACAAAATCAAATAAATTCTTAAGTGATGCAAATCCTAAATCAGTTGCATAGGCAGGTAAAGAATGGATCATACTCAAGATAGGAGGAAGAAGGAAGGCATCGTGAAAGAAGATATAACTACAGAGGAGTTGGTCATTCAAGAAGTGCTAGCAAAATTCACAGACATCACTCACCTCCTTAGTCAACAAGGAAACTTTATGCATCTGAAGACTCCATAAGCAGTCCAGAAGTGTCTCATGTTAGGCACCAAAGAAGAAGACATGAATTAGACATTTTGCAAGGAGAGTTGAGGAAACTTAAGCCACCATCATTTTATGGTGAAAGAGAAAGGGAAGATGATGTTGAAGCATGGTTGTTGGGAATTAGGAAGTATTTTTAGTTGCACAACTACTCATCTAATCTAAAAGCCAAAAAAATTGCATGCCATTTGCATGGAAAAGTTTTTATGTAGTGGGATCAGCTAAACAAGTTGAACACATTAATGAGAGCAGGATCACTTGGAAGCAGTTCAAGAGATAATTTTAGAAGGATTATCTTTCAGAGCACTTCTATGACAAGAAAATACAAGAGTTCTTTGAACTCAGGTTAGGAAGCATGACCATAAGATAATATGAAAACAAGTTCCTGAGATTATTGATGTATGTAGAGTTTATAAGGGATGAGAAGGTGAAGATACAAAGGTTCTTGAGTGGGATACCATCATTTTATAAAGAGAATATTCAATATGATGAGCCCAGAACTTTGACAAAGACCATCAGGAAGGCTAAGTACTTGTATGAACAAGGAAAAGACAAAGAATCCTTACAGAAATATTGTAAGGGTAAAAAGAAAGAGAAATTGGATTAGAGAAGGAAGGGATTCAAACCTCCATTCAACATATTTAGTCCTAATAAAAATCGGTAAGATTAGTCTGTTAAGGATGAGTCTAAGAGAGAAGACTCCTCTGGAAAAAGTAGAAGAACACCAATCAAATTTTGGGGATGCAAAGAAGATCGCATGTACAAGGATTGTCCTCATAAAGAAGAAAAATTGAAGACCATGCACGACATCCAAGAGGCTACAACGGTAGAAGACATGGGCAGAAGTATTCCAAGAATATATGAAACCTTAGAAGATCGACAAGCACAATACCAATCCAATATGATCGAAGTGGAAGGTAAAATCATTAATCATATTGTTGTTATTTTAATTGATTCATGAGAAATCCATTGTTACATTGATCCTAAAAAAGTGGATAAATTACATTTGGATAAAAGTAATCTTGAAAAATCAAGTTTGGTTCAACTAGCCACTGGAACCAAAAGAAGGATCAATGAGGTTGTTAAAGGTTGTCCAATAAATATGAATGGAATGAGTACTAATGCTAATATGAATATCATCCCATTAGGATATTATGATATTCTAATTGGAATATATTGGTTGGACCAACATCATGTTGTCCCAGATTGTCATAACAAGAAATTTACATGTCTTGATGAAGAAGGAAAACAGAGCACTCTGGAAGGAATTCCAAGACCAACTTCTATAAGGAAAATTTAAGCCTTACAGTTGAAGAGATGTTTTAGAAAAGGTTGTCAATTGTATGTAGCTCATGTGGAGGATCCATAAAAGAAAAAAGGGACAAGACTTGAATATTTCTCAGTATTACAAGAGTTTCAAGATGTATTCCAAGAAATACCAAGATTTCCACCAAAGAGAGAAATAGATTTCTCTATTGATTTAGTACCAGGAGTTTCCCTAGTATCAAAAACTCCTTACAGAATGAGTACACCAGAATTAAAAGAATAACAAATGCAGCTGGAATAATTATTGAAGAAAGGGTACATATTCCTAAGTGTTTCACATTGGGGAGAACCAGTACTCTTTGTCAAAAATAAGGATGGAAAATTGAGATTGTGTATTGACTTTAGACAATTAAATAAATCTAATGTGAAGAAAAAATAACCTCTACCCAGAATTGATGACCTCTTTGATCAGCTAAGAGGGGCAAAGATATTTTCAAAGTTAGACTTGAGATAAGTATACCATCACGTAAGAATCAAGGAAGAAGACATTAGTAAGTCAACCTTTAGAACTAGGTATGGACATTATGAATTTCTAGTGGTGTCATTTGGACTAACCAATGCACTAGCTATATTTATGTTCTTACTGAATGGCATATTTAGAAATTATCTGGACAAGTTTATCATTGTCTTCTTGGATGACTTACGCATTTATTCTAAGTCAGAGGAAGAGAATGAACATCACTTGAGGTTGGTGTTGCAAGTACTAAGGGAATATCAATTGTATGCCAAGTTAAGAAAGTTTTCTTTTCACCAAGAACAGATCCATTATTTGTGACATGTTATTTCAGATGAAGCTATGTCAGTAGACCCTAAGAAGATTGAAGCCAGTAAGAGATGGCTAGCACCAAGAAATGTTCCAATAGTTAGATCCTTTATGGGATTAGTCGGATACTATAGGAAATTTATAAAAGGATTCTCTAAAATTTCTCATCCCATCACTTCTTTACAAAAGAAGAGAATTAAATTTGAATGGACGACAGAGTGTGAAGAAAATTTCAATTTGTTGAAAGAATTACTTACTAGTGCACCTATTTTAAATATTGTTCACCCAAATGATAATTTTGTGGTATGCACAAATGCATGTAAGGAAGGACTTGGTGTAGTCCTCATTGAAAATGGGCATGTCATTAGTTACGAGTCCAAAAATCTTGAAGAACATGAGAGGAATTATGCCACACATGATTTGGATCTTGTTGTCATAGTTCATGCATTGAAGATGTGGAGGAATAATCTCATGGGAAAGAGATTTGAATTAAAAACAAACCATAGTGGTATGAAATATCTTTTTGAACAACAAACTTTGAATTCCAAGCGAACAAGATGGCTAGAATTTTTAAGTGAGTATGACTTTGACATCAAGAATATCAAAGGAGAAAAAAAAAAAATGATGCGCTCAACAGAAGGATACATCTCATGCATGCTTGTTGACCAAAATTGTTCACCCCTATTTTCCCACTCTTGGAATAATTAAAAAAATGGCATCAGAAGTTGAAAATTTTTGAACTATTATAAGTTCATTTCATAGCCCTCAGTCTCAGTTTCTTCACGCATTTTTCAAATTCAAAATTTGAGTTTGTATGCTCAATATATCCAGGTTTGTGTTTAAACGGTAAAGGTTGCTTCTTCCATGTGGAATAAAGCTAATTTCTTGGAACTACATTTAAGTTTTCAGGTTCATAACCCTTATCTTTTATTGAATTTTCATGGGCCCAAGACCCTTGTTCTCTTGAATTTTCACAAGCCCAAGACCCTTGTTTTATTGAATCTTCTTGGGTCCATGACCCATATTCTTTCTTCATAGTATAGCATGGCGGGTTCATTCACACCCACCATGCTCCACTCTTGTCTTCTCTCCTTATACCTCCCCACCACTTCACTCCAAAATTAGATTACTTTATATTCTTCGTGGGTTCATAAATCTTCCTCACCTTCATGGGCACCCACCATTCCCCTTCCTCTCCACTCCACTCACCTTACCCACCCCTAACTCCATACTTAGTTTAATTTCATGTTTATGTCGAACTCACAAAATCCCTCACCCCCTCACCTCCCTCACTCCCCAACCCACTAACCCGACACTATTTTTCCTACATTTCCCCCCCCCCNACCTCACCCTATATCACCCTAATCCCTCTACTACCCTTATTTCTCCCCCCTCCCTATACTACCCACTCCCTCCCCTCTTGTTCACATTTCCCCACTTAAACTTTATACTTAAAATTTATTTCAATTACATAAATTGTTAACCAATCAAATTATTCCACATGGCATCTAATGAGAACATGGCATATGGAAGCCTCTGGAGGGATTCCACATGGCAGATCCAATATCCACTCACTTGATGACACATGGCAGACATATGGCACTATACAACTTGTGACATGTGGCAACGAATGGAGATGTGACATGTAACAAATTATTGACCTATCATGTGATGGCATGTGGAAACATATGGATGGATGAATCATCATGATGACTGGGCATGAGGTGGAGGTTTACTTGGTATTTCAAATATTATTTTGTTAATTAATTTCCCAAGGAAGGTCGAATTACCAAAATTCCATAGTCTTATCTTCTCATGTTCCTTATTAAGTGTATAATACACTTACTATCATATACACTAAATATTTCAACAATCCCATGCATGTGGGATAATGTTTTTACCAAAAAGTCATTTTTTTATGAAGGAAAAACAAAATTTGTTCAAGGGCCCAGATTGCCCAGGGAAGACCAATCAACGACTATTGAGTGTTAATCTTCTAAAGGCCATGTCTTGAGATCTGGGAGTCGGAATTGCAAAAACTTTACCTCTCTAGAAAGGTATTTAGATGAGAAATATGATGGGATAGATATTGAGGGTAGAAATTTACTATAATTTTCTCAAAAATTAAAAGAACAATTAGTCATATTTTTATCCTATGCTGATAAATCTGCTTGACACCTTGACTTCACAAGGTCATATCTTGAGATCCAAGAAATGAAATCACACCTAGAAAGACTCATTGGAAAGATAAGACAATGAATATCACATATAAATTGGTTTTAATGGATGAAAAGTTGGATATCATATCCATAAAATTAAAACACAATCCCCCTTTTAAAAGGGCAATTAATTATTTTTTTGAAAATAAAAGTTTATTTAAAAACTTTTATTAAAGACGGAAAGGGGTCAACTTCAAGATACAAATATAAATTAGGTCAATTCATTAATCAGAATTAATTAATTCATTAATTTAAGTGATATTTCAAAAAAATAAAACCCTAACCTCATCAAGAAGTTAGAAGAACAAATTTTTAAAAGGCGAGAAAGGGCTTCATTAGACATTCCATTATCAGAAAGGCAGGGGCAGAAGATCATAAAAGAAGGTACAAACATCAATATGAAGCAAAAATTATGATCAATGAAAATAAATTTCCATCTTATCCACTCTTTTTCTTATTCTACACCATTTTATCAAAGCTTTATGCTTGGATTTCTGAATTAAGCACAAGGCAGAGATTCTTGATTGTTCATCTTGTATTCTTCAAAATACTTTTCTTATATGATCATGGAGTATTACAGCCATGTATGTGACTATTAGATATTTTTTTATATTGTTGAATATATTTCATGAATAAAACTTCACAAAGAATTCCTTCGGGGCATGACTTCAATGATGTTTCAAATCTTGGGATTTCTGAGTGTGAGATAGTTGAAGTATGCTTGTAAAATTCTCTTATGTTTCAACTACAATACTCTTTTAAAATTATTTGAGATGATCAAAATAATTCTCTCCTATTTCTCGTGAAGAAGATATGGATGTATTTGTATGTGATTAAGAAGGTTGTATATATAATGATGATCAAAGAGATATTATGATATTGAAGACTCCCTTCAATCTTTATATTGATAAAATATTTCTTGCTACAATTAAAGAGCATATCAGGGTATTGAGGAACCATTTCTTACACAAATCCAAGAAATAAATATCTAGGTTTTGTTGTCTAAGCAATATCCCTAATCTAAGATATTCAAGACATATCGTTTATCCAAAGAGGAGTACCACCTCTATAAAAATGCATGGGGATTCATATCCTCGTGAGGTTGTTGTTTCAGTCTAAACAGACTCAAATATCAACATTTTTTGGTGACTCCAATGGGGAGCCATTTATTTTCAATAAATTTGAGGCTTTGTTTCAAATTTGATTAAGGAGCCACAGTCTCCATGGTTCAAAGTTTTGAAAAGAAGATTCAAGAAGATTGTTGCTTGTTATATATGCACGAGGTTTATAAAAATATTATTCATAGATGTTTAAATGACCTAAAAAAGAGTCAAGAAGCACAAAATATTCGAGAGACTGAACTCCCTGGTGATTCCATTGAAAGAACTCTTAAAATTCCTGGCAATTCTATTGAAAGGATTCAATAATTTCAAGAAGAATTATATTACGACTCCTCTAAGGAGTTTCTTTCATATCATGATGCTCTTTTATCTTCTTCACCAAGACCATCATTGGATTAGAAATATGCAGTAAAAGAAATAATTATCCAAAGAAGTAGGTGATTTCATAATACTCCATTAAATCTACCAGAAGTGGATTTTCAGATGCCCAATATTCCTATGGAAAAAATTTCTACATTCTTTGGAGGATGCAGAGCAACATTTATTTATATTCCAATGTGCATGTAAAATTTTCAATCTCGCTGAAGTCAACATTACATGTAGATTATTTTTACAAACTTTATGAGGGCATGCTCTTGGATAGTACTATTCATTGTTGTTAGGGACCATCACTGCTTGGGATGTGTTAGAAAATTTATTTGCAGAGAATTTTTCCCACCCACCCTCTCCCATATGGACACAATATAAGGAAGATTTCATACCTTCACATACTCCATATGAATATCTTTCAAATAGAAATTTTGAAAATAAAATTATGGAGCCTCCACCCAATGCACAAGAAGATTTCATCCTTGCAACATATGATGAAAAGATAGAGGAGCATCGACAACAAGAATAATTGGTGGAAGAAATGAATCTTAAGAAGAATGATGAGAAATATTTCCATTACATAAAGGAAGATTCTTTTCAAAACATTGTTGATGACTCAAGAACCTTGGAAGTGGTTGGAGATAAGGAGAAAGATGAAAATATTCTTATAAGATTGGAAACTCATCCAATCAAAGACAATAGTATTCCTGAGCAACCAAGAGTTGATTTCATTGAATCATGGCTCCAAGGCATTATTGGCAAAACAATGCAATCATATTCTCAGTACACTTGGTTCATTTTTTCTCCAATACACATTGAGAGTGCACCTGACTCATTGGTACAAGCCCCAACATGTTTAACATTTTTAGAGCTCATCATGTAGATCAACTAGATGCTTGAATGGCTCCATTGAAAATATACCTACACCTAAAAGTTATCCTTTCTTCCAAGTAAGATAGGGTAGGTAGATCATGTATGTACATAGTTTTCTTCTTCAGTTCAAGTTTTGCACAATAAGGCAGTTGTTATATGAAATATTTGAAGATAACTCCGTGAAAGAAGAAAAATTGCAAGAATTTACTTTGAAGATGACTCCATAGCCTAATGGAGAAGGTAGCTAGTTTTCAAATTATGGGTTCTCAATTACCCACAGGGGGTAATTGTCCTACAGTTGGAGCCATTTGTTGACCAATATTGTTCACCCCTATTTTCCCGCTCTTGGAATAATAATAATAAATGACATCATAAGATGAAAATTTTTGAGCTATTATAAGTTCATTTCATAACCCTCGGTCTCAGACTCGTCATGCATTTTTTAGATTCAAAATTCTTCGTGTGCTCAAGATATCCAAGATTGTGTTTAAATGGAAAAGGATGCTTCTTCCATGTGGAGCAAAGTTAATTTCTTGGAACTACATTTAAATTTTTGGGTTCATAATACTTATATTTTATTGAATTTTCATGGGCCCAAGAACCTTGTTTTCTTGAATCTTCCCGACTCCATGAACCATATTCTTTATTTGTATTATAGCATGGAAAGTTCATTCACACCTGCCATGCTCCATTTTTGTCTCCTCTCCTTATACCCCCCCACCACTTCACTCCAAACTTAGATTAATTTATATTCTTTATGGGTTCATAAATCTTCCTCACCTTCGCAGGAACCCGCCATTCCCCTTCCTCTCCACTCCACTCCCCTTACCCACCCCCTAACTCAATAATTTGTTTAATTTCATGTTTATGTCAGACTTACAAACTCCCTTACCCCCTCACTCTCCAACCCACCAACCTGACACTTCGTTGCCGACATTTTCCCTCACCCTACATCCCCCTAATCCCTCCACTAACCTTATTTATCCCCCTCCATATACTACCCACTCCTACCCCCTCTCGTTAACCTTTCCCCACTTAAAATTTACATTTAAAAATTATTTTAATTACATGAATTGTTAACCAATCAGATTATTCCACATAGCATCCAATGAGAACATGACATATGGTAGCATATGGAGGGATTCCACATGGAATATCCAATATCCACTCACTCGATGACACATGGAATACATATGGAACCATACCACTTGTGACACGTGGCAATGAATGGAGATGTGACATGTAGCAGATTATTGACCTATCATGTGATGACATTTGGAAACATAGACATATGGCACCATACAACTTGTGACACATGGAAAAGAATGGATATGTGACTACCCCCTCACTCCCCAACCCGCCAACCCGACACTTTGTTGCCTACATTTTCCCTCCCCCTTACCTCACCCTATGTCACCCTCATGCTAGCGGGAAAAACCCCCCTTTAACTACATCAGGGTTCAAGATGTAGATAGAGAGAATAACCATCTAAAAGTCAATCAATTCTACTCTACCCCAAACATACCAAAACTAATGTAAAGAAATCAAATAGAAAAGATATCGGGTAACTATACCTTTGATTCCACATCTGGTGATGATCTCCTCAAGCTTGGTAGTTCCACTGACTGCACGTCTCCTCCCAAGGATGACCTGCATCCAAAGATAGGAAAACAAGAACTAAAATCATGTTATTCTATCCATAAGTTAGGGTTAGATATTAAATGATAAGAATAAATCAATGAAAATACTCAAGACATCATCATTTGGGACAGGAAAATGTGATTCTTTTATTCATCATACAAAGATTATACCTTACAATCTGTGTCGGCCACCGTTCTGCGAACCTGGTCTGGGCTCCTATTTACCATTCTCCAAGTGCACCTTGAAAGGAATCCTTATCTCAATCTTCTGGTCACCTCAAAGAAGGGAATGGATTGAATGGAGGAAGAAGAGGTTGATGAGGTAATGTTGTGGAAATATCTCACAAAAGGCAGCAAAATATTGGGCAAGGAAGGGAAGTGAAATTGGGAAGAGTTTCATTGTTCTTATTCTTGGATGTGAAATGAGACCCCAACACCTCATTTTATATGACAAAAGGATGGTTATTTGGTTGGGTGATGGGATATAGCAGGTGGATTAGTTGGGAAACTTCCAATAGCTCGGGAATTTCAACGAATTCCTTGCAACTTTTTATTTTTTGCAACTTTTGCAAGCACACACAGGTTGTAATGGTGAAGCACGCATATGTATGCTAGATGCAGTGGTGTAGCAAGTGTATGTACATGGGTTGTAATGGTGCAAGGCACATACATATTCCAAAAAATGGTTTTTTAAGAAGAGCTTCTCAGCAGTGCTTTGGAAAAATATGTAAGTAAGAGGGCCAAAGCCATGTATCCATGAGTATGGAAATTTAGGGCTATAACAGATTCCCCCTAATGTGTGAGGTCAAAAGAGAAAATGATGGCCAAAATACATTACAATATCTTCACCAATGTACGAAATCTAGTGATCCCGGTACCAGAGTTCAGGAGGTGCCATCTGCAAAAACAAAAATTGTCTCTACGAGGCGGGCATACCCATGCTCGGGATAAAGAAAATCATGGTTGTCAATCAAATACACTGCAGATCCATGTCATTTAACTATATAAATTCTATCCATGAGCAATACACAATGGATCTACATCTCAAAATCAATCGAAGATATACAAGAATAGTATTCATCTTCAAGAAGTTAGTGACGCATGTGGCTAGAGATGAGGCCTTCAGAGCTCGAGAAACAAATTCAATATCTTCAAAACTCAGGTAGGAGTACAATCGGAGTGTATAACTCACTACCCTGGGGTCTTTGACAACTCGTCAGGAAAAGACATGAGGATCTCGTTGATCAAACAGAGAACTTCGTCAATTTCGAATCTGAACTTGAATGGACTCTTGGGATGGACGACTCATAATGTCAAGAGACAAACTACACAAAGGCCAACTTAGGTTGAGTGAAAATTCCCTTGGACAAAAGCACTAAAGATGATTAGACTCAAGCAGCATGACATTGGCATAAGTTCACGATGCAAGAGGCAACGCAAACTCTCCATGTGTTTGGAAGAGTAACTAAATGGAGGAGGACACATCTCTATGTTGTGAGAACAACTTCCTTAGATCATACTAAATCCCAATGCTTGATGAACAAACGGAAGGATTTTCTTTGTCTAAGGGCGACTCTTTATGCTGTTGAAAAAAGAATAAATATTTCTCGTCCCCCCTTTTTGGAATATTTGATTTTTTGTCTTTTTCAATTTTTTGAGAGCTTGAAAAAGAATAAAATAATGCTACATTACAAAGGAGGAACGAGTGTCACGAGAAAGCATACTAGTTTCAGGCGTAAGGAACATACTAATGCTCAGATCAAGGAGACATGTGTAGGAAAAGAACACTCAGGGAAAATTCCTCCATGGGCCAAGGTATCAGGTCGCAGAGGCAATAAATGCTACAAGGCTTGTGTATAAGGCATGCTTCGAAGGTTCAGTTGAAATCAACATGGAGCCGACATTAAGCCAAATACACAAATATGCAAATGTGATTGGGAAAGACACAATGAGACCCCTTCAATGTCATTTTTACAAGCCCGTAGAAGGTAAGATCGATAGTTTTTTCACGTTTAGAGAGTCTGAAAAAAAGTAAAAGAAGACTCCAAGGAATACCTTTTTCGGAGATAATCTATTCGGTTCGAAAAAGGGGTAAATTTGCACCGAAAATACATCTATTCAAAACCATTTTAATGAGTGTGATATAGACAAGATCCCTCCGAAATCTTTTCAATTTTAAGGAGTCTGAAAAGAGATTAACTATGGACTCACAGCCTTTTTCTGATTTTAGTCTCCTTAGCCCGAAAAAGTGTAAAACTTAATGAGGAGAACTCTCCCGGTGAGACGAATGTCTCGAGGTGTACCTTTTTCCGCTATAATCTACAAGCTGGAAAGAGGTTTAAACTCATGTTGGTAGATGTTCTTCTGGACCAATTTAATAAGTGTGAAGGAACAGGGTCACTTGGCGATCTTTTCGATTTTAGGGAGTCTGAAAATAGATTAACTATGGACTCTGAGGGGGTTCTTTTTTCTTAAGTAATCTCCAAGGCCTGGAAAAGGTGATAAACCAAAACCAAGGAGAATGTTCCTTTTTTGAAAATTTAGTCCCTCAGGCCCAAAAAAGGGTTAAACTTACGCCTGAGAATACTCTTCTAGCGAACCAAAATAACTAGAGTATAGCTTTATTCGTAAAATTATCCATCCAGACCAAAAAATGGGTAAACTACCGCCAGACAGATGTGCCTTCAAATTTTAGTTTGGCGAGTGTGAAGGAAAACAAGATCGCTTAGCAATCTTTTCATTTTTAGAGAGTCTGAAAAGGGATTAAATAAGACTCCATGGGGCTACTTTTCTCAGTTCATCTAGACAAGATCAAAATGAATAAATGTAGTCTCATTGGATGTTGCTTTCGAATTCTAAAGCGAGCTTGAAAGACAACAAAGCATGCTCAGTTGGGATTCTCGAGGGTAATGCCAAGAATGATGGTGCATCAAACGAGTGAGGCTTAATCTCGTAATCATGATAGGACTAACACGGACTCTCGAGCCTATATTCATTACTGACAGCATGGACGCCAAAATGAAACAAGGATCTACCTAGGGCATCCATGTAAAGGTAGGCTCTACCACATAATTACGACACTTCTAGAGCAGCAATGAAGGTTCTGAGTCCCACTTTGGTGGGGTTGATCCTATGGCAAAGTGGAAAAGACAACGAGATGCAGAAAGTGGAGACAAAATCCTAACTTACTTGCAAAAAGTTGGAAAAAACGGCATTTACCAAAGGATACCAAAAAGTGACCCATCCCCAAAAAAGTTATCGAACCAAAAGGAAAAGAGTACTAGAATGTCCAATAAGAAACTCAGAAATGGAATCAAGCAATTACCAAGCCAAGAAAAATGACAAAGGGGGTCAAAAAGCGGCAAAAAAAGGCCAAAAAATTATATAAATAGAAGTTGACAACTCATTTTCACCATTGCAATTCGAAAATTAACCAAAAAGAGAAAAAAAAAACTTTGTTAAAGAAGTTGATTCTGGGAGCTTCAATGGACGAAATGAACTTCCACTTGGACCAAGTAAGTATAATATCATCCCTCTTTCATTTCAATAATTCATTTATGCATTTATTTTGGTTTTTTAGGGGGTGTGCTCTTCTAAAAAGAGCGACCCTATGTGTACGCGGGTTATCCAAGGACAACCCACGTATGTACTTGGGCAGAAAACACTATGTCCACGTACATACGTGATTGTGGCCAATACATCCCGCATACACCCTTGCAATCTTGGAAAAAATTAAAAATCAAGAGCTAACTTCCTCCAATTTTCCATGGAATATGATGTATCTCTACTGGAGGGAGCGGGAGCATGACTACATAGACATATTGGTCGAAGAGGACCCTGTTAGAAAAACAGGACCGTGGAGCAATAAAATAAAACAAATGCAAAAATAAAACACAGAAGATACACAATACAAGAGAGACATAGATTTACGTGGTTCACCCAGTGTGGGCTACGTCCACCAGAGAAATTTCCAGGTCCTTTCTTTATTATTATCCTGCAAAATGAAGGGATACAACCTACAGCAAAACCCGATGTAACTTCCTCTTTTTTCTCTCACAGTCTCCTCTCTCAGAATACAATACTCACCAACCTACATAGCCGCAATATATTTCCCTCATAAAAGAGGGTTGCCTTCTAGGGAAAAAAAACCCTAACACAATCTCTATCATTAGATCTACAACCTTATAATGAACGGTCCAGATTTACAATGAAATTACAATATACTTTTACAAGGCAATTTTTGCTTCGGGGGCTTCG
>ML777860.1:1718130-1768745 GCA_009831015.1 Picea engelmannii
ATCTTCCGACATTGCTCCCACTCGAACCAGGAACCCTCTTTTCCTGCGAGTTACCTTACGCTCTGATACCAGTTGTTAGAAAAATAGGACCGCGGAGCAATAAAATAAAACAAATGCGGAAATAAAACACAGACGATACACAATACAAGAGAGACATAGATTTACGTGGTTCACCCAGTGTCGGCTACATCCACCAGAGAAATTTCCAGGTCCTTTCTTTATTATTATCCAGCAAAATGAAGGGATACAACCTACAGCAAAACCCGCTGTAACTTCCTCTTCTTTCTCTCACAGTCTCCTCTCTCGTAATACAATACTCACCAACCTACATAGCCGCAAATATATTTCCCTCATAAAAGAGGGTTGCTTTCTAGGGCAAAAAACCCTAACATAATCTCTATCGTTAGATCTGCGACCTTATAATGAACGGTCCAGATTTACAATGAAATTACAATATACTTTTACAAGGCAATTTTTGATTTGGGGGCTTCGCCCCCGAACCCCCCCTCTGCACTCCCCTGCGTGGAAGAGTGTACATACTTATGGGATGTAAATACTTCATGGGGTATAAACACGGCTGAAAGTAAAAGACCTCTAAATCAAGAAGATAATCAGGCTCCACAACCAATAGACCCTGCAGCCATCACCGCACTAAAACAGTGTGGGCTATGGAAATTTTTCCAGTTTCCTTTTATGAGGGCACAACCTAGGTTACTCAACGCCCTTGTAGATTATTGGCACCTGGATGCAAAGGCATTCATGTTAGAGGGTCATCTTTTTACTCCAATGACTAAGGACATTTAATTCCTGACTAGCCTCTCGAGGAGAGGGGAACTAGTCAATCTGAGGGCATTTCCCCCTGGGTCTTTTAGATTACATCTAGATGTATTGTGAGGTTGGCATTGAGAAGGTAGGTTATCAAGTGTTGATTCATAAGATCAATAGCTTGGCTCTACGAGTGATCTTGTTACTGATTGGGAGGGTTATTTGATCCGCGGCCCTACACCAGGCCTCCCCGGGCACACACGCATTGTGCCATTCAGTGTCAGGAGGCACATATATTTGACTGGAGCACGACCATGCTTACATACATGAAGAGACAACTAACAGAGTTTTGGTAGAGTACCAATAAGAACTTTGAGTTTGGTACGATTCTATGTTCCTTCTTCTTCGAGAGGATTCCCAGTCTCATTCCCAGAGAGATGGTACGGGAGCATGTAGCCTCCTTCCCAGCGAGATGCAGATGGGAAGCATTGTTGCCACAACAGGGGGGAGGGAGGACCATAGAGGCCTTTGATGATAAAATCTTCGACTGGTCAACATAGCAGATTCCGACAATTGAGGAATACCCCTACATCATGATCAACTTCTCTAGAGATCCAGACATGCCCATGCCTTCTGGAGAGGAGCGAGGAGAGATAGGTAACATGTTTTTAAAGTTATTTAATTTTTAATTGTTTTTATATATATCATTTTTATATGTGTAGAGAGTACTAACTTTTGCGTATCTGCTATGTACAGATGTGGGACTTGTGCGCCCAGCAGACTTCACGAGGACTCGGTGACGTCCTCGACCAGAGGTAGGACTAGCATCCACGGAGGGACCTCCAGTCAGAGAAGCTGAGAGAGTTTTGAGATGAGTGGAGTGCAACCTCACTATGCTCACTCCCACGGTACCCATGGTCGAGATCAAGGATCTCCCACCTACTATGCAGCCTCATGTAGTGGGGGTGCCATGGACGTGAGTCCAACTTTTTCAGTGTTTAGCCAAAGTCAATGTACGTTATAGCAGAGCCAATATGCCCCTTGCTTAGATAGTCTATACTTTTGATGGGCCGAGGATACCTTTTGTACATGTATTTTTTAAGTCATAATCCCAACGATATATACTGACCATTATTTTTGAGGCATATGTGCCCACCTATTTACTCATGACACTTTTTGATATATGTGTATATATATATATATATATATATATATACATATTTCATGTCTTATGGATTACATATTTTACCAATGTATGTACATGTGTATGTGTGTGCTTCTCTTTTTATGTGTGTGCAACATGTCAATCTAATATTTGATTAGCTAGAGTATCTGTTATGTGATTAAATCTCCTAGGAACATGGATATATGTAATGTAATCGAAATAATGTTCTAAGAGACGTACCCTAAGGAAACGGTGCAGAGTGGGATCATAAAAGTAGTAAACTCCATTTAACTGGGACACAACCAGCTGAACATCTAGGTAGACCCGGAGGTGAGAGATGCCATGTGACAAAGTGTCACGAAGCAATTCTATCACTGCACTGTATTCAGTGACATTGTTTGTAGCGTCACCTAGAAAAATACCTCTGGAAGATAGAAACTGGCCTCAAGGTGTGAAAATCACCCAAGCTATGGAAGCAAGCCTCTAAGTGTGTTAGCTAGCGTCGTCTGTGAACCCAAAATACACCTCTGATTCACTTGACATATGCCATAGTGAAAAAGAAGACATAAATAACTAAACGTCCACAAAACAAAAAAAAAGACAAAAACTATATAAAAACATATACATATGTACAAGAAGTCACCCACGTGACCAACCTAAGAGTAATACTTCTTGAGGTAGATCCCATTTCTAGGATCCACCAAGGCATTTCCTTCAAAATCAACCATATGGTAAGCACCCTTCTTCAAGACCTCTTTCACAATTAACAGACTGAACCACATGGGTTTGAACTTGCCTACCCCTAGGGGATCTTTGTCTTGATCGTAGACCAGGACAAGATCGCCTTCAGAGAAAATTCGAGGGCGAACGGACCAATCATATTGAAACTTGACTCGTTGCTTATGAGCCTCATTGGTCGATGATGCATCATGATGTTGCTCATAGAATTTCTCGAGATATAGTAGGAGTTCCTCAAGCGGTGATGTGTCCGGAAATAACTCTACAGCCAACTTCAAATAAGGAATCTGACACTCAATAAGTAAGACTACTTCTAGCCCATCTACGAGTTGAAAAGGTAAAAAACCGGTGGCGGTCTTCACAAACGTTCGGTAGGCCCACAACGTTAAATACAACATCAAATGCCAATTTGACTTGGCAGAATTGATCGTTCGTTGAAGAATAGTCTTGAGAGACTTATTCATAGCTTCAACCTGACCATTCGCATGTGAGTAATAAGGAGATGAATTCTCATGTTTAAACCCAATATTTGATGTTAACTCAGTCATCATTTTGTTTTGGAAGTAACTTCCATGGTCAGTGACAATCTCCTTCGGGATTCTGAACCTTCCTACTATCTGATTAAAAATGAAAAGAGTCGTTGTTTCTCCATCATTGTTAAATGTTGTCATAGCTTCAACCCACTTGGTGAAGTAGTCTACTGCCACTATGATGTAATGATGCCCCCTAGTTGAGGTCGGGTGACATGTAGTAAAGTAAATCCCCCACTTGGTGAATGGAAAAACAACAATGAAAGGAAACATAGGAGCAAGATGTGCCCACATCTTCTGACATAATATTTGGCATAGATGGCACTTCTTGACTGCCTCAACGCAATCCTTGATTAATGAGGGCTAGAATTAACCTACACGTAGAATCTTTTGGGTTGTTTCCAACCCAAACAAATGACCGCCACATGCTCCAATTTGAAAATAGTTCAAAACGAGCTCTGCTTCTTCATGGATAAGTCATCGTCGAAGAATGCAATCTATACCTTGACAATACAAAGTGTCATCGAGTATAAGATAGTTTTGTGCCTGATGGCGAATGCATCGACACTCATCACGGGAAGCAGAAGCGGGGCACTTCAAAGTTTGGAGATATACTATTATATATCCATACCAGGGGTCCAAAGATGCAATGAGAAAAATATCTCATTTGATAGGTGATTCTTTGGGCGTGATATCACTAGACTCGATCGAAAGTTCTGAAATAAGTTCGACAAAGACCAATGAATTTTTGGATTTCGCAAAAACAAAATCCAAGTCAAATTCTTGGACGATTAAAATCCATCTACTGATATTTCCACCAATGACCTGTCAAGTTCACACATATTGGAAAGGGTTCACAATGACAATGACAGTGGTCTTGCGAAGCAGAATATAATGACGGAACCATTGGATAGCATAGACTGCTACCAAAGCAATCTTATCAACATGAGAATAGTTGAGTTCCGACCCAACCAGGCCTCGGCTAAGGTAATATATAACATGTTCTTCGAGCACATCATCTTCCTGAACCAAGACCATGCTAATGGTCGTTTCTGCAACAGCCAAATACAACAAGAAATCTTTGTTATAATAGGGAGGCCGGAGTAGAGGGGAAGACATCATGGCACATTTCAACGCTTCAAAGGAGCATTGAGTAGCTTCATCGCAATAGAATGGGACTCCCTTTTTCAAGAGACACATAAAACCCTTTTTTATCTCGACGTAATTCACGAGAAAACATCGAAGAAAATTTGCTTTCCCCTGTAAGCTCTGAAGCTGGGGTATCGTGCACGGGGGAGGAAATTGAACTATTGCCTCAAACTTGAGAGGATTGACCATAATCCCTGTTGTTGAAACAATAAAACCTAAGAGACAACCTGACATCACGCAGAAACTACACTTGTTAGGATTTAAGTGAAACTGATAGTAGCGACATCACTCAAACATTAGTCAAAGATGAGTGGGATGATTAGATCTCTTGTGAGAGTGTGATGCTAAATAATTAAGATACACCTCGACTATTTGTCTAAGGTCATGAAAATAAAATGAAATGGCCCATTGAAAGGTGGCTTTAGAATTCTTCAGGCCAAAAGTCATCTTACGATACACAAACGTGCCCCAAGGACAAATAAAATTTGTTTTGTGTTGGTCTTCGGATTTAATCTGAATCTGGTTGTATCCTGAGAAACCATCCATGAAAGAAAAGACCTCGCAGCCTAGGCACTCATCGACAATCTGATCGATGAATAGGGTGGGAAATTTATCTTTCGAATAGCCCTTATTCAAATCACAGAAGTCCATGCACACACGAATCGTACCCTGCTTCTTGTTAACTAGAATTGGGTTTGACACCCATTCCGACAACTGTACGGGGTAGATAAAACTGGCTTTGAGCAGTTTTTCTACTTCTGCCTTAATTGGTGTCGATTTTCGAGGATTCATTGGACTAAGATTCTGTCGAACCGGCTTGGCATCAGGATAAGTCGTGATTTCATGCTCGACAATTCATGGGCCAATGCCTAGAATTTCCTCGTAAGACCAGGAAAAAACGTCACGGAATTCCTTGAATAACTCAGTATAAGTTCAAATCTCTTCAAGGGAGCAGTCTGCTCCGATGAAAAGATTCTCCATAATGCCAAGAGTTTTGGATATATCTATGGGAATCATTGTAGTGATACTTTCCATGTTACCCTCGGCATAAACTCTATGTGTAGCTAGAGGATTGATAGGACGAGAATTATCTCCAATCGCGATCAAAATGAATTCTCCCACCTCTATTCTCCTTAACTTGGGAACTAGGTAAGATCTATGATGTAGATCATCCCAAGGTCTATCGGGACCAATCATTGCCTCGAGAATCACCTCATCAGAGGACAAGACTAGGTCTAAAGGATCTTGATTGGCAAGAGAACCTTGAGCCCAAATAGGCTCTAGAACTGGATCTAACTCCTGTGCAGGAGTCGGATCGGGGTTGGCTGAATCTTGCTAGAAAATAATGTACGCAACCTCAGCGATGGACAAGGGCATGGACATGCCAAGATGCCATGTCCTTTCCATCGCAGCTGATGGGGAAGGCAGAGGCCACAGATTGTTGAAGTAGCTCGTTCGAAACAACAATACTTGTAGGATTGCAGCCCTAGGCTGGTCAGGGACAGTCAATATAAGCTTGGCATTACCGGAAGGTGGTGGGTAATCAAAAGTTCCCATCAAATATGGAAACAAACCAGCACCTAAGTTGACAATGTCGGGTTGCGGACTATCAATCATCGGGACCGTGGAAGCCCCCGATGAAGGGTCGGGACAGGAGAAGGGCAACTCGTTAATGGTCACAATCTGGCCCTCATGTGGGAAACACAAGACCCAGAAAACCATAGCAACCACTGCATGCATCGCATAAGTCCAACTCCTTCTTAACAACAGGTTGTAGTCGAGAGGCGCATCGACCACTTCAACTTTGACACACACGGTTTTTCCTCCTAATTGTATGGTGAAAGAAGGGATGATCCCATGTGGTATAAATGACCAACCATCAAATGTCATAAGAAATGTAGGAGATAGAGCCAAACCGAGCTTTCCTATGGCCTTCCAACATGCCAATGATATCACGCAAGTCGAGGCACCCTCGTCAACCACTGTACGAAAAATGTTTCCAGTAAAATATTTTGTGGTGTAAGCCACTACTATATGAAATGCAACGTGATATGGAAGACAGGTTTCAAGTTGGTTGGATAAAAAATGATCGCTCCCGGGTTACAAGTCGTAGTCGATCCCAAGGCGGATAACAGAGCTCTTCTCTATGAAGGGAAACTCTGGAGGACTTCCAGAGCAGACATCGCGCAAGGGATCTGTGCCAAATCTTCCACAATGGAGTAATTCTGGGCATCCCTTGTGTTTGGATTATGAGAATCTTTCTTGAACGCACCTTTTGGGATGAAAGTCGTTGTTTCGCTTGCCGCCTTCTCTGTCTGTAGAGGATTTGATGGGTTCCATGGCTTCCTTTCCCTTTTCAATAGATTTCGTTATTCCATAATCTCGAGCCATGGTCACTATATTATCCTCAGCATTCATCATGTAAATATTAGCATCCAAGTTGGAAGGCGCAGGGGGTCCCTGACTGCCCTCTGTCACGCTCGTGGATGGTGAAGCCTGAGCCATGTGTTTCCCTTGTGGAAAAGGATTTGTCATCACAAAAGGATGTTGCTATGCCAATATATTATGGGCTTCTGCAAACCGAGGGCATATATGAGTCAGGTGGTATTCCGTGCAAAGGTTACACGGATACTTCGACTTCTTCTTCTCCATTTTTCCCCTGCCAGCATTGTTGGTAGAATTTTTTATTCCCCTTACCCTTCTTGTTCCGTTGTTTTTTCTTTCCCTCAAGATATTGGTTGGCCTTAGGGTTCATCGACTGCACACTGTGTATATCCGACGTCTGCGTAGGGAGAACAACTGAACTAGAAGTCTGGCTGGCCACAGACTATTGTATCAACAATTGTTGCAATTGATTTGACAACAGGTTCGTGGACTTTCCTTGCGTTGATCCCACAATACCATCGGCATGGGGTCCAGAATTTTGCTTGGCCTTATCGAGAATAGACCACAGCGCATCTGGAAAAATCTCGTAGAGAATGTCGGACTGAGGGTAGATCAGTTCAAGCTGCTACGCTCTCATAATCGCCTGCTCCTCTGAAAATACTATAGAAGTCACTACGTCTTTGGATATGAAAGGCACCAAAGACTTTTGGAACCACTCAAGAAAGTAAGCAAGAGGGACATGGACCTTTATCAAGTTCTTTTGATGTCGCCATTCTCGACTATGATAAGAGATATGGTCGACCTTGGTTTGCTCAAAGTTGGCCAGCAATTTGGTGTCGACGTCATATCTCACAGGTAACTGGAAATGGTTTAAGAAGACCATCGCCAAGTTGTTGAAGTAAGAGTACCTCAAGCGATTGAGCTCAATATACCTTTTTGCAGCACCCCCTATAAGAGTGCATTTAAAAAGGCACAACTGGACAGAGTCGTCCTTCAGTGATTTTGACAAGCACCATAAATGGAAAGTTGTCACATGATCACCTAGATCTTCGCCAGGCTTGCCTTCAAATTTTGAAATTTTTGAGGGCAACTTAGTCGGCATGGGGGGCCAATGCGGATCGTGACAAATTGGGTCATTGAGTAATCTCGACAAGTCTGGCAGATGTAGTGTTTCCAGAAATGGTAGTTTAGGTTGTGTATTATTTACAGGAAAAGAGGATCCTAGATTTTGACTGGCACCAGGTTGCCAGAAAAAGTTGGATTGTTTTCCAAGATTCTGGTAGAAACCATGGCCATGACCAGAATACGGTAACTTCGTTTGTTGGGATATCATCGGTTGATTCCCGAAATTGGATGACATATCTTGTGTGGGGATTTCTCCATGCATTGTGTTCCAGGGATTTTGTAAGGGGATGCCCTCAGCCAATCCAACGGGCATAGGTATGGATCCATGTCTGGGGTTCCATTGAGCATGGAAGGGGTTACCCCTGACCAACATCCCTTATGATGGAACTGATCCTTGCCAAGGATTCCAAAGACCCTGAGTCGAGAAAACTCTAGTCGTCGCTCCTTGTGAAGGAATAGTACCCTGCACATGTTTTTGTTGCCCAAAACCAGAGTTGCCCCCAACCGAGACAACATCTGAAGAAAAAGAATTGTTCCCAAACACATCGAACAAAGAGAATGGCCTAGATCCCACCAGCGTTGTATAATACGAAGGTCCTGAATGCCTGATCCAAACAAGCTATAATTAGCATCCAGCCTTATTGGTTACTGGAAATCACCATCGAGCAAAGGGGACGGAGGAGGTATATGACCCCCACCATAAGGGATAGAATTAAAAGCGACTGAAGAACCCCCGGTTGACCCTTGCATGAGAGAGTTTGAACTCCCTTCCCCCAGCCCCATGGTATGTAAGGTGGACTAGGTAAGAATCGAGTTCGAATCAAAGTCGGGCATCCCATATGAGTAGGGAGGGCTCGTCGTGCTCTGGGTAAAAAGAGCAGTGGTCGAAGCTGATAACGGTATCGAACCACTGCCCAAAGTCGAGGGAGTCGAGACCACTCTGGTCCTGACTGACAAAGGTGGGAGAGGAGGTATAATGCCTCTTGAAGTAGTATCCCTACTGAGAGTTTGAGGACTCTCGGATGAAGTAGAAGCATTTGCTTCCATTGTTTCTTGCAAGACTAGTTGGCATTCAAAAGGTGTCACCTCGGGAGGGAGGACTTGGACTAAGATTGGCACTAACAAGTTAGTGATCGGAGGGTTAGCTTGCCTAAAATCTTCTTCCCCAAGGTCAGAGACGATAAGTTCCTCCAGAGTCGAATAGTATCCTCGCGGAGCAGGCTCGAGCACATTTTTCGTCGGCCCGATCGCTTCGAACGACCCTTCTTGGTAAAGTCTTCATCGTAACGGTGGTGGAGGTGGCTCCAATGTAACCTCTGATGGGCCTTGAAGGCTCCGTGACCGACAGACTTGTTGATCTTCCACTTTGTGAAACAATCAACTGACACATTAAGGCTTAACTAGCATTTAAACACCAAGCAGACACTAAAACATTTCCTAAAGGACAAATCAAGCAGTCGGCTATCTAGCTGGAAGGACAGTTACATCAATCAACACTAGAGAAACTAACCGATGTAAGTGAAACTCGAACACGGAAGCACCCTACGGGTATACTCTGTGAAGCGTGATCCGATGTATGCCCCAGTTACCGTAGTATACCCCCGCATCACCCGTGTAAGTCCCTAGAAAATAGGAAACTAAGTTTCCATCTCGCAGTCAATCACCAGGCAAGTACAGTCAACAGTCGAGCGGATCCCAATGAGAAGGATAACAAGTCTGAATCCTATCAAGGGTATCGAAAGCAATTGTTCTGGAAGAAAACGGAAGATATTGAATAGATTCGAGGTCCATGAAGCTTTGTAGTCAAGTGCAGTCGGTATTACTTCCAATACAGACCCTCAATATGTGTTCCCCACTACGTTCAGTCCGACTTTGGAGGGTTTATATTCATTGCCTTTCCTCATGTGACCTCATGTTTATCCCATGTGTTAGAGGGGGGTCCCGGATAACTTTTACGACACTGAACTTAAAACTCGCTAACTCAGACTCCAATGTTTGATTTAAAGGCCTTGAAGAGTTTCCTCTCCAATCCTAATTCAAGGCCCTAAAACCCTAAACTAATTTGTTGACCCTACAAACAGAAAAAGTCTAGTGTATTTTAGATTAAGCGTTCTTTTTAAAGGCTTGATTTATTCAAAAGGTACGGTAGTGAAACTAATGGTGTGATCAAGAGACGAATAAGGAGGATAAAGTAAAGCACTTGAAAGCAAAATTACTTCAAATTCAAAAGAAAATCGTTATAACTAACTTTTTATGAACTTCAACTTTTCTTAACTAACTTTTCAAGCTCTTGTAAAGAAAACCTAAAACTTGATTTCTCTTGACTAAAAGCTACTTACGTTTCAAGAAATCAAAAATAACTTGTCAAAGACTCTTTTTCCTTTTTTTAAATAACCAACTCTAACTATTTTACCAAACTGAAATTAAATTTTTTTATTTTTTTTTAAATTGCTTTAAAGAGAAAACTGAAGTAAATTTTTTTCTTTTTTCAAAGCAAGTAAAAAGGATAAAAAGAAACTGAAACAAGGATGGAAAAGACCTTTAGCCCACTGTGGATCGCAAGGATTCAATCAAGAAACCAAGAAGGCAGATCTACAATTCAACAGCTTGCTCAAAACCTTTTTAAGGGTAAACACAAGAAGACCAAGAAAAACAAGTAAACTGAAACCTATACCCAGGCTATGGTTGTAAACAGAGACTCTAGATTGATCCAAGAAAGCCCTGAGAAGTGATAACTTCAATTAGGAAAGAGGAAAACTTTCTCTTTTTCAAAAACTTCCCAGGAATAGAGACGCGGGTTGTTGCTTCAGCAGTCTGCGTATGTACGTGGGTTGGTTACTGAGTAGGGTGTGTATGTACGCGGGTTGACCCAATACAGGGAGAGTACACCCATGTATCTCTTCCAAAAAATAAAAGATCAAGAAATCTTACAAGGAAGGGACAACTGGTATGCACCCTGGAGGTGACCAGAATCCCTTGACAAACTCAGAAAACTTGAAAGAAACTAGAAAGGAAACAAACCAATCAAACAACCCAAAATCCCCCAAAAAACCCTAGAGGCTTCCCCAGTTTGGTCGTCAGTTCTGCAAGTGAGAAAAAAAACCCTTTAACTACACCAGGGTTTAAGATGTAGACAGAGTGAATAACCGTCTAAAATTCAATAAATTCTACTCTACCCCAAACATACCAAAAATAATGTAAAGAAAACAAATAGAGAAGAGATCGGGTAACTATAACTTTGATCCCACGTATGATGATGATCTCCTCAAGCTTGGTAGTTTCACTGACTACACGTATCCTCCCAAGGCTAACCTACATCCAAAGATAGGAAAACAAGAACTGCAAGCATGCTATTCTATCCATAAGTTAGGGTTAGATATTAAATGTTAAGAATTAATCAATGAAAATACTCAAGACATCATCATTTGGGACAGGAAAATGTGATTATTTTATTCATAATACAAAGATTATACCTTACAATCTATGTCGGCCACCATTTCGTGAACCTAGTCCAGGATCCTCTTTACCATGCTCCAAGTGCACCTTGAAACGACTCCTCTCAATCTTTTGATCACCTCAAAGAAGGGAATGGATTGAATGGAGGGAGAAGGGGTTAATGAGAGACTGTTGAGGCAATATATCACAAAGGGAAGAAAAATCTTGAGCAAGGAGGGGAAGTGAAATTGGGTAGAGTTTCACTGTTCTTATGCTTGGATGTGAAATGAGACCTCAAAACCTCCATTTATATGCCAAAATTATGGTTATTCGGTTGGGTGACGGGCTATAGCACGTGGATTAGTTGGGAAACTTCCGATAGCCCGTGAATTTCAACAAATTCCTTGCAACTTTTGCAAGCACACCCGGGTTGTAATGGTGCAGCAAGTGTATGTACGCTAGATATAGTGGTGCAGCAAGCGTATGTATGCGGGCTGTAATGGTGCAGGGCTAGTACATCTTCCAAAAAATAGTTTTTTAAGAAGAGCTTCTCAGCAATGCTTTGGCAAAATATGCAAGTAAGAGGTCCAAAGCCATGTATGCATGAGTAGGGAAATTTAGGGATATAACACCTCATCCCTCCACTACCCTTATTTTTCCTCCTCCCTATACTACCCACTCCTACCCCAACTCGTTCACCTTTCCCCACTTAAACTTTACACTTAAGCCTTATTTTAAGTACATAAATTGTTAACTAGTCAGATTATTCCACATGGAATCCAATGAGAACATGACATATGGTAGCCTATGGAGGGATCCCAATATCCACTCACTTGATGACACATGGAAAAAATATGGCACCATATAACTTGTGACACATGGCAATGAATGGATATGTGACTACCCCCTCACTCCCTAACCTGTCAACCCAACACTTTGCTACCTACATTTTCCCTCCGCCTTACCTCACCCTACGTCACCCTAATCCCTATGCTACCCTTATTTCTCTCCCTCCCTATACTACCCACTCCTACCCGCTCTTGTTCACATTTCCCCACTTAAAATTTACACTTAAACTTTATTTTAATTACATAAATTGTTAATCAATCAGATTATTCCACATGGCATCCAATGAGAACATGACATATGGAAGCCTATGGAGGGATCCCATGTGACAAATCCAATATCCATTCACTTGATGACACATGGAAGACATATGGCACCATACAACTTGTGACACGTGGAAACAAATGGAGATGATGTGACATGTAGTAGATTATTGACCTATCATGTGATGACATGTGGCAACATACACATATGGCACCATACAACTTGTGACATGTGGAAACAAATGGAGATGTGACATGTGGAAGATTATTGACCTATAACGCAATGAAATGTGGAAACATATGGATGGATGACTCATCATGCTAACTAGGCATGAGGTGAAGGATTACTTGGTATTTAAAATATTAATTTATTAATGGATTTCCCAAGGAAGGTCGAATTACCAAAGTTCCATAGTCTTCTCTTCTCATGTTCCTTATTAAATGGATAATAAACTTATAACTATTATATACACTAAATATTCCAACAATCCCATGAATGTGGGATAACATTTTTACCAAAATGTTGAATTTTTATGAAGGAAAAACGAAGTTTGATCAAGGACCCAAATTGCCCAGAGAAGACCAATCAAGGGTTGTTGAGCGTTAATCTTCTAAAGGTCATATCTTGAGGTCCAGGAGTTGGAATTTCGTAAAATTTACCTCGTTGGAAAGATATTTCGACAAGGAATGTGATGGGATAGGTTTTGAGGACTAAAATTTACCATAATATTCTCAAAAATTAAAATAACAATCAGCCATATTTTTATCATATGTTGATAAATCTGCTTGACACCTTCACTTCACGAGATATCTTGAGATCCAAGAAACGAAATCACGTCGAGGAGGAATTGTTGGAAAGATACGATGATGAATATGACACATAAATTGGTTTCATTGGTTGAAAAGTTATATATCATTTCCATAAAAATAAAACACAATCCCCCTTTTAAAAGGGAAATTAATTACATTTTTGAAAATAAAAGTTTATTTAAGAACTTTTATTAAAGACAGAAAGGGTTCAACTTCAAGATACAAATATCAATGATGTCAATTCATTAATGAGACTTAATTAAGTCATTAATTAAAGTGATCTTTCCCAGAAATGAAAACCCTAACTTCCTCAAGGAGTTGGAAGAGAAAAATTTTAAAAAACGAGAAAGGGCTTCATCAGGGATTCCATTATCATAAGGGAAAGGGTATAAGATCAGAAGAAGGTATAGACATCAATATGAAACACAAATTCTGATCAATGAAAAGATATTTCCATATTCTCTACTCTTTTTCTTCTTCTACACCATTTTCTCAAAGCTTTATTCTTGGATTTCTAAATTGAGCACAAGGCAGAGATTCTTGAGTGTTCTTCTTGTATTCTTCAAAATAATTTTCTAATATGATCATGGAGTATTACAGCCATGTATGTCACTGTCAAATATTTTGTATATTGTTGAATATATTTCATGAATAAAACTCCACCAAGAATTACTTTGGGGTATGACTTGAATGATCTTTCAGATCTTGGGATTTCTGAGTGTGAGATATTTGAAGTATGTTTATCAAATTCTCTTATGTTTCAACTGCAATACTCTTTTAAAATTCCTTGAGATGATAAAAAAATGTCTCTCCTATTTCTTGTGAAGAAGATATGGATGTATTTGTATGTGATTAAGAAGGTTGTATATATGATGTTGAGCAAATAGATATTCTGACATTGAAGCCTCCCTTCAATCTTTCTATTGTTAAAATATTTCTTGTTGCATTTAAAGATCATATTAGGTTCTTAAAGAACCATTTCTTGCACAAATCCAAGCAATAAATATCTAGGGTTTGTTGTCTAAACAATATCCCTGATCCAAGGTATTCAAGACATGTATTTTAGCCAAAGAGGAGTACCACCTCTATAAAAACACAAGGGGATTCATATCCTCGTGAGTTTGTTGTTTCAGTCTAAACAGACTCAAACATCAACATCGGTACATCCATTAGTATGCGCCAATCAGATTGGAAGAGCGGAATTTTGGATGTTGTTGTTACAGATCAGCGTTACCTACAAGTAAAATAAATTTTACAATAGGAAAATGTACAACATAAAATTAAAGAGTATGAGATTAAGGAAGATGGATTACTTTTGCATAAGAATAGAATTTATGTTCCTAGTTCTAGAGAACTTAGGAATTTGGTACTAAAAGAAATGCATAATGTTCCATATGTCGGACATTCAGGCTATCAGAAAAAAGAAAAAAAGAAAATATATATATATATATATTGCAGCAATAAGAAGCCAATTCTTTTGGCCTGGGATGAAGAAGGATGTTGTTGAATACATTGTTAGATGTATGGAGTGTCATAGAGTGAAATATGATCATAGACACCCAACAGGTTTGCTATATCCATTACCGATTCCAGAGAATAAATGGGAAGTGGTAACTATTGATTTTATCACTAAATTTCCCAAAACAGCAAGGAAACATAATTCAATAATGGTAGTGGTTGATAAATTGACAGAGGTTGTTCATTTTGCGCCTATAAATATTACTCATACAATAGCTAATATTGCAGAAATTTACATGAGGGAAATCGATAGGTTGCATGGGATACCTAAGGCAATCATCTCAGACAGAGACACTAAGTTTACTTCAAATTTTTGGAGGGGGTTATTTAAAGGATTTGGTACAAATCTGAACTTTAGCGCATCATACCATCCACATTCAGATGGGTAGACAAACAGAGTCAACCAAGTGATTGAAGACATGTTGAGAATGTATGTGATGGATAAGCCATCTAAGTGGGAATATTACTTGCATTTGGTTGAGTTTTTCTATAATAATGGGTATCAAGATTCACTAAAGATGAGTCCATTTGAAACTTTGTATGGTAGGAAATGAAATACTCCAGTGAATTGGGAAAACCTGGTAGACAGAGCAATAATTGGGTCATAATTACTCAAGGATATGGAAGACTAGATGGTTGAAATTAAGCAAAATTTCAAGGCAGCACAAGATAGATAGAAAAGTTATGTAGATAAGGAAAATATAGCTAGAGAATTTTAAGTGGGAGAGCATGTGCTTTTGAAAGTGAAGCCCAAGAAGAGCTCATTGAAGTTGGGTAGTTGTACAAAGCTAGTAGCTAGATCTATAGTCCATTTGAGATATTGGACAAAATAGGGCTAGTTGCATACTTGTTTGCATTGCCTGCATCCATGAATGTGCATAATGTATTTCACGTCTCTTTGCTAAAAAAGTATGTACATGATCCTAACCATGTTATTGATTGTAATTTGATTTAGGTGGAGCCAGGAGGAGACTTTCAAGTCCAACCGGTGCACATATTGGACAAAAAAGTCAAAATGCTTCTGAATCAAGTCATAGAACTGGTAAAATTTTAGTGGAACTTGCTACAGTCTTGAAGATGCTACTTGGGAGAATGAAGATTCCATGTGGGAAGAGTACTCGTGACTTTCTAAAGAATTTTGAAATTTTGATTTTTGTTTTGTATATACATTGAGAACAGTGCCAAAATAAAAGGGAGAGGAATCCAATACCATGTTTTTGAGTCCCCATATTTATAATGTATTTTGTTTATTTGATGAATGGTCGGAGTGCCCAAACAATTAAAAGAGATCGAAGTGCCCAAGAAATGTAATACTTTGATTTTTATTAATAATAAAATACATCATTGACTACAAGATGGACAAGGACAAGAGTTATAGGGGGCTATAATTTCATGAGAGAGGGGGCTAAAGGGGATAAGTCTTTATATTATATTTTATTTACATGTCTTGTAATTTTGGAGAGAAAGAAGTGGTTACATGAGTTTCTTGGGGAAAATTTTGTTATAGCATTTGTTTCCACACTCTATGCATCATGCTTTGGTGGCCTTCCCTTTCCCTTTGTAGACTCAATTCCCCCATTTTTCTCAATCCAAAGTCAAAAATTTAATTTTGTCTTCATAAACGCGGGCTACAGTTAGACAACATGTGTATACGCAAGTTGCTCCATTACAGCCCGCGTACATTGGGTTTTGTGTTCAAAATTAAAAATATTTCAAGTTTTCCATGCCAAGTCACGGGATCCATAACCTTTGGCCTCTCATATGCTAAAAACTCTCTGATTCGACCCTTCAATTCCCTTTGGATGCTATAAATTGAGCCATATACAAGCCTTAAAGAGGAGGAGAAAAGTTGAGAGCAAATACACTCTGGAGAAATTTCACCTCATATTGAGTCTGCATCCCTTTGTCCTTTAAGTCTAAAATTCCCTTATGTTCATCCCCCAAGCTCTCGCTATCTTGTGAAGGAGGAACCCTGTTACCCCTAAAACTTATGACTTGCCTTGTGGAGGATTAAAGTGGTGAAGGCCCAACTGGAGGGACTTAGTTTCTCGGTTTCGTCAAGTTTCGTTACAAAAGGTTGTTACCTATGTACTTATGTTGATTATATTAATAGAAATACTCCTTTCTTGTCCAATTATATGTTGCAAATATCTAAATTATTTTCCATGGGTAAATTTTGTGTACATGTTGATGGACTATGCTAGTTTATATGCTAACATTTCTTATAGTTTCGATATGCTTGTGTATCTTCGATGTTAAGGACAAGTTGTAGGTATCAAACATCGGATCGTGAGCTCAATGGTGGTCTCCTACGGACGTTTGGAAGAGGTAGGATTTTAGCCTTTATTTTGTTGGAATTTCCATTTATCTAGCATACTTGATATTAGAATTGATTTATGGGTGTCATTCCATATGTTGTGGTCTTACCCCAAACCATAGAGAGTTATTCATCATAAAAAAATTGGTGACTCCACTGGGGATTTCTCCCTTTTGGGGTTAGTTGGTGAATTTTCTCTTTTATTTCTCTCTCTTTGCCTAAGTTTTTGTGTCACATGTAGCTTAGCATCATGTACATTGTTGTATATCTAAGTTGCTTCGCTTAATCCTTACCGAGCTAGTGTTTTTCTTGGCATATGCAGGTTTTCCCTGAACATCATGCGCATACACTAGTTGTATGTGTCTAGGGTGTGGACATACGTGGGTTGTTTGTGTCTAGGGTGCATACATACGTGGGATGCTTGTGTCTAGGGTGCGTAAATACGTGGGTTATCTGTTTCTAGGGTGCAAACATACATGGGCTATATGTGTCTAGGGTGTGTACATACGTGGGTTGTCTGTGTCTAAGGTGCGTACATATGCTTTTGTTCTTTGAACAGTCGTGTACATATTCTTATGAGATTTTTTGGCTCAGTTTGGTGTTTTTTGGGTGAGTCATGAGTGTTACTGAGTGTTCTTGGGTCTTTTCCATGTCTGTTGAGTGCTTGCAAAGTGATAGGAAGTTGTATTCTTGTTGAATTTTTGGGCAAACATGTTTCTTTTCCTTTTTCTCATTTTTAGTCCTTGCATCTTGGTTTGAGTAGTAGCTTCTTGGTGTCCTTCTTGGATTGTCTTCCTGTGTTGGAAGTAGGGTCTTTCCAAGAGGTTATTTATTCATTCTTTGAATTTTCAATCCCTTATATTGAAAATACAAAAAAAATTGGTTTTTGCATTTCACTTGAAGAATTTGCACTTTTGTCTAGATTGCATTAGTCTTGGAATCTTAGGAAAGATTGCATTTCCATTGAAATTGAAAGAGATTGCATCTTGTGCACGGCATTTAGAAGCATACCATTTCTTTTGAGATACAAGACTAGTACTTAGCAGTGTTTTTACATTTGCTTCTTTCATATGTTGAGTCATCACACTATTAGTTTCACGACCGCTCCTCTTGAGTAAGAAGAAGCCACTAAAATTAACCCTCAATAATTAAAATTGATTAAAAACGATTTTATTTTTTAGGGTACACAAACAAGTTTAGGATTTAGGGCCTTGGAATAGGATTTTGTGACTAAAATTCTCCAAGGCTACAAAATTTAACATGTGTTTGTCCAGGGAGTAATTAAACTCATTGTATAATTGGTGTCCTCGGGAGGCTCCACTAACACCGAAGTTAAGAATGAGTTCATGTGAAGTTGGTTACATAGATATCCCTCTAATACCTTCCTAGCGTCAGAGATATTTATGGGGTTCTATTCGTATCTGGGGGTTTCACTAGTGCCTTTACCTCTATGAGAGGTGGTGCTTTTGAGGCTTCGGGATTTTCTACCCTGCCCATACGACGGACCAGACTGGTGACTATTCACCCAAGCATTGGTTATATCCTGGTGACCTTAGTTTCTTTATCTAGGTATCCACATGGGTTACTTGCATGGGTTATTCTGTAGGTACCTTGAGTCATATAGGGATCGGACAACACACAAATTTTCTGGAGGATTTTCTCTCCAGAGGTATCTAATAGATTGTGATGTGAAGCCCACGAGGATCCTTATAACCGATTTTGTTACCTCCACTCTATTTTTCAGGATTCTCATCCCCTCCTAGGAGAGACATACCTTCTTTAGTCCAGGAGGTCCCTTTCAGCCATCCTATCATGTTTGTGTGCATTGGCCATAGATTTATTTAGGAGTGTGCTCTTTGTATATTAGTTTTCTTTAAGATTTTGTATTTCGTCACAAGTTTTGAGTCATTATGGAGCGAGACCATCCTCCTCGTCGGTCTTGTTGGCTCTTGAATCGATTACCACAGTTTGGTTTGATACTGAAACCACCTCCTAAAAGGAATAGATTTAATATACATGATACATACATCTCCACCGCTCAAACTCATGATCATCCCATTCTGAGTATTGATTTGACTCCAACCTCTACTATAGTTAGTGGAGTCCCTGTGACTCCCTCATCATCAGTTCTTGGATTATGGGGACTCCCTCAGTTAGAAATATCCATTCCATGAGCTCAGCTCAGTCCATGGGGATGAATCCTTATACATTTTTGATTGGTATGACTTTTTCATCCTCGATATCTTCTCTCCCTATCACCTTTTTCACAAGGTTTCTTTTTTATAGTACTCAGTCAATTACTTTGGCCTCTAATCATTTTTCTTTTGGTATTCCAAATATGACTTTGCACATGTCATCCTCCTTTCCGACACCCAATGTTGATGTTAGTTTTGGGTCGGGGGGCACATCGCCTCCTTATAATCCTTTCCTATTTGATGGGGGGCATATCCCTCAGTCATTTCCTATGATGGAGGGTTGGAATCCTCCTTCCTCTGGACCCAATCCTAGTTATAATTTCCAGGGATGGAATGGACATATGCGTGGTGTTTCTACTTCATATATCGCATCTATCTATTCATCGTCCACAATGCCTTTTTCCTATGAATGCTTTTCTCATGGAAAATCCTCCTCTAACCTCTGGTATTACATCCATGTGGAATCAATATTCTATGGGAAACCCCCGACAAGGAGTTCCTTCGTCAAGGGGCACTATATATTCTCACATGGTTAATCAGTATCATATTGATATTTCCTCACAAGCATTCCCATATGGGATGACACATTCATGACCTTTAACATCACCAACCTCTGCAAGTCATGTTGGAGATCAGTTACCATCCCATGCTAGTCATGTTGGAAGTGTGAAATGAACCTTTGCTAGTCATGTTGGACATAGGTCAACAACCTCTGTAAATCATGTTGAAGACCAACAACCAGTCGCAACAAGTCATGCTGGGGGCACGACTCTATTCATTTCTAATCACACCAAAAAAACATCACCAACCTATGCAAGTCATGTTGGAGATCAACTACCAGCCTTTGTTAGTCATGCTAGAAGCACAAAACCAACCTCTCCTAGTCATGTTAGAGACAGGTCAACAACCTCTGCAAGTCATGTCGAAGACTAGCTACTAGCCCCTACAAGTCATGCTAGGAGCATGTCATCAACCATTACAAGTCATGTTGGGGGCATTGATATGATTGAGAAGCCCAGATGTATAAGATGTAATCCCAAGTTCCTTTGTATAATTTTCAAAGGATATCACCTAACTCGTTTGTGCCCTGTCATGGTACGATATGTGTGGTCCTTGTCTGATGGCCCTTCTATTTCTGAGTCGTCTTGATTTTCCCAACAATCTAATCAATCTTTGGTTGATGAAGTAGTCGTGTCAATGCAATATCCATCCAACACCACTCTTTTTTGGGGGGGTGATGTGTCTCTTGATCATGTTGCCTCACATCCTATTCAACCAGCGGTTGAGGAAGTGGTCATGCCGATGAAATCTTCGGCTAATCCCACTCCTCTCTTACAGAGTGATAATTCTAACAAAGTGACATCACTGATGAAATATTCGGCCAAATCCACTCTTCTTTTTGGGAGTGATGTTTCTTTCAACCATGCCCTTGGCATTTCCAATTCGATACCTTCTAAACAAGGGGGCATTCCACTCTCTCTAAATACACTCCGTCCAAGTCCTAGGATGGTTTCCCTTGATTGGAATGATCTTGTAGATTCTCACCTTTATTCTTCTACACCCTTCCAAATAATGATTGGAGTTAATAAAATAAACATTCCTCAATGTATGGTAGATGAAGGATCCTCTGCAAGTATGTTATCCTCCTTGACTTGCAAGCTTTAGGTTCTGCCAAGCTTCTGTCATCTACCAGTGAGTTGATGGCTTTCGAAAAAAGACATACATGGAATCCCTAGCCTCCCCCTGTGGGGCCGAGTAATATTGTGTTTCCTCTTGAATCTAATTTTGTTGTTTGTGAGACCTCGAGCCTTGGTATTTGTGAGTTGTCGATCCCCAGTTTCATGGATGTTCAGTTTCCTTTAGATGAGGCTATCCTTGAAGATGTGACTTTAGATTTTTTACCTCTTCCTCAATAGGAAACTTTACAATTTGATTGCCAAAGAATCCCTTGGCCTAAGCCTAGCAATGGGATCTACCTGGAGAACTCTTATGCATAAGTCGCAAGGTTGTGTGGTCCTCTATACATATTGTTCTTTTAGGTTTTCTTGTTTTCAATTTATGTATCCATTAACACATGTTTTATCAAAAAAATTTATATTTGACTTATTAACTTCTACGTAAGTGTTTTTGGTCTTATATACATGACTGTGGAGAAATTTTCTTTGGTACATTTCTTTATTTCGATCTGTTCTGACATATTATGATCTTCAAACTAGAATATAGGTTAGATTTTCCCCTTCGTGCATTTTTTCACTATATGTTTCTTGATTCTTTCACCCTTAGGATTGATCCCACTGAGTTGCAACATGGAACCTTCTATGTTGTTTATAAGTGTTGTAATTCACGTGGTAGAGCCTACCTTCCATGGATTTCCTATCTTAAACCCCCTTTGCATTTTGGCGCCCATGCTGTAAATTTTCTATTAGGCTCAAGAGTCTAGTTTAGCCCACCATGGCATTGCATTGGAACTTCATTCTTCTTAATCAATCTAGGTTATGGCCATTACCTATGGGACTCCCCCATTATATGATTCTCAGAGCAGCATCCAGGAGTCTTCGTTAATCTCTTTTCAAACTCCTTAAAATTGAAAAGATTTTCAAGTGAGCTTGTCTCTTTCACACTTGTTAAATGGTTTTGAAAGGACGTCTATTTCAGTATAAGTTTAACCCTTTTCTGGACCAAATAGAATAATTACAAAAAATGAATACTCTAGTCACCATTGGATACAAGAGTTCTCCTTGGTATTGTTTTATACTTTTTCAGGCTTGTTGTCCCCAACTTTTAGGGATAACTAAGGAGGTGATGTCTTAAGGCCCTCAGTTTGCAGACATGGAGTGTCGAGAGACCACATGACTAGTAGTGTCCACTTGCACATATGGAAGCTCGCTCTACCACCACAGTTTGGATCCATCGTCAGAGCATCCACCACACCAAATAGCTTCTGGAAGGCACCTAGGTCTTTCTCCATGTGGTACAAGTCAGGTATTGTGGCAGGTAATCATGCTAATATTTGAGGCATTTAAGCATGTTTTATTTAAGATGCTTTTGATTATATAATACTTGCTTGGACATTATACTTTTGACCTTGTTTCACCTTGGTGAGTGTCATTGATTTCCTATTAAGTGGCCAACTTTTGGGGAAGGGGTGCAACTGGGGGGTCCCTTGAGGGGCCATTCTACCATTCCCGACCATACTTATCACTTTCTTCTCATTGCATTACCATCATATTTTCCTCTTCTAGGCCCTTTGACTTTAGTGACTCAAGAAGGGCATGTAGCTCATTTCATGGGAAAAAGGGCTTGAAGGCCCAAGGGGCTAGTGGCTGGCAAAAGATAAAAGCCTAAAATACAAACCTTCTAGATGCTCTCCCAGATAGGTCTTGAGAATGATGAACTTCTTTTCTCAAAAGAATTGAAGGCTTGCAAAAGATCAAACACATAATAAATATCATTGTTGAATGAAATACTAACACTAGTGCGTTATAACTCTTTGATGGTTACCCCTATGGCACTTTGTGGACCTCTTCTTTCAAGTGACATTGTGTTACTACCCCCAAGATAATTGATTCATTGTTTAGGAGTGCACACGTGTTTGGATCATTAATTAATTAATAAATGTAAATAAATGGGCTTGGAAAAAGATTGCATTGAAGACGAAGGTGCAACACACCCTCTACAACGGCACCCATAAATGAGATAGTATGAGACCTTGTATGTCATGAAACGCATTGGCCTATGAAGACTAACCCCATATCCACCTCATCATCCACTACATGAACTCGAAGGGGAATCCTTGGGAGCATCCCCTACTTAAGGGTTTTGGTCTGCCCAATAAGACTTTTATGACACCCCTCCCATACATAAACTTGGTCATATGTATAGGGTATTTGAGCACTTGTTTAATTTGATGAGGCAGTTTTGATGCACATGTTTAGGTTCCTTATTTATTAGATGTGGTTTTCAATTTCCATGATATTTGGACTTGAGATCCTTGGAGGGCATACACATTTGTTTTGCAAAACCTTGTTTGGTGACCAGTTTTGGGAGAACAAGCCTAGCTTGAGCTTCCATGGGGAAAGAAGCCCACGGGATGGATACCAAGGGCCCACATGTCGGATGATGAGGATTGCATTTGGAGGCATGAGATGACACCATGGAGGACCTCACTCAACCCCTTTCTATCCTAACGACCTCTCCTTGAGGACAAAATGTCACAAAGAAAGGGCTTGATGTCACCTAACGTTCAAGTCATGGTGGTGGAGTTATTTTTCATTGAAACTTCGCATCATTTGATGGATAGAGCATAATAACTTGTGGGAAAATGCTATAGTGCATGAGGAGAGGGCCTTTGAAGGCCAAACGTTCCATATCCAACCCCAAAGATTTGTTAAATATGCCAAAATGTTGCCCTAAAAGGGTGACATCATCCTATTTTAGGGTTTGTAATGTGTAAAAGTGAAATTTGAATTTGCAAAGGGGAAAAGTAAGGGTTGTTGACCCCTTACTTTGTGGTTTACCCTAACTAAGTGGAAAAACTGTGTTTTAGACTTTTTGTATAAATAGAGGCGACCTCTATTTCATTTTTAACATAACTCTCCCATTGTGAGAAGTACTTGGCTGAAATTTGTGCCCTCTTTTGGAAACTTGTTCTCTCTTGTGCTCTTGTCTTGGTTTCCTTATGCTATTGGTGGAAGAAGTAGTGTGTTACCTCTCTTGGAGCTTTTCTTTATCATTTATGGTCGATTTATCTTGGTAAGAGGAGGTTTATCTTCTTAGTTCTTGGACTAGGTAAGGATTTATCTTGTTGATGCTTCATTGCTTGGTTACAAGTTTGATTTGATAGATTTCTTGGGGAGTATAAGGATTCAAAATCCCACCATTATTTTTCATTTTTGTCTAGAAGTTATTTGTTGCACAAGGTTTTACTAGGATAAGTAAAAGGGTTTACAACCTCCTAGTATCTCCTAGTTAGAATTTCATTGCCTTGGGTAGTAAGAGGGTTTGCATCCCCAAGGAGGTATCATTGTTACCTCTTTATTTACTTGAATCCATAACCTAATAGCTAAATGCACTAGTACAATTTCATTGGAGAAATAAAATCTTGCAGTGGTTAAACTGGAACTTCAAGATTTGAAGGTTGTCTGAAGTGGAATCAATTCTTTGGTTTATATGTTTGGTTGAGCCACTAGGGAATCATCTTTAGCTAAGTTCTTCTTGTTTTTTTATAAAATTTCATCTACATCCATTAGGGCTGCAGAAACCCTAATCTAAACTTCCTAATAACTCACTCTTCAGCCATTGAAATTTGCTAAGAGTTTGTCACATTATTCTACTAGGCCTAGCGCAACTTTTGAGTGGAATATTTGTAAGTTTTGGTGGTTGTATCTATTGTTGTAACAAATTGTTTACTATAGACATAACGCTGCAAAATATCTCTGCAAACACTCTTTATTACAACCTGGTTTCATTGCTAAAGTCTTGTGCTTTTATTCTTGAGTATCACTAGTGTTTATCTAACTTATCTCTTGCATTATTTGTTGGAATTTTAGCAATTGTTTAGCATATTTAACACTTATTTACTTGCTGATATAAATTGTTGTTTACTGCTGCAATTAGGGAAATCAAGCCTAACTTGCTTGTCCACCTAACATTATACATATATGCTCGGCTTGTTCTTGTGTCCCGGACAGGTACATCATTCTTTGCAGGTGTTCTTATCTCTTGGAAATCATTGGCTACTACCAAGACTCTTTCCAAATATTTTTTGTGTCTTTTATCTTGACCTATAGGGGGAATTTCCTTCATCTCTTCACTTTGCATCTCATTCGCCCCAGGGTCACCGAGATTCCCCCCTTGAGGTGATTTTATCGTATCTAAAGTGACGGGAATACCTGCCTAAGGTGACAGTGGGTAGGGGTTCTCAAAGTTGTTTCCATTTAGTGGTTGGGTCAGGGATTTTCCCAATCTACAACTTGTGCAATAATAAGGCCCAAGGGAATAGATCTATGTAAAAGAAAACTACTGGAAGTTTCTTCCTAATGTTGAGTTGTAATTGCATTTTGTTATCCTGTACAGATTGTTGAGCCTATTGTCAGCTCTGTCTTTCTCATTATAATCCTATTTCCCCAACAATTCTCAACATTCACCAAGCAGTGTCTTCCATATATCCTTTTCAGCTTGACACCCATTAACCCTGGAGGAAACTTTCCCCGAGTGTCCTTATACTGCACATGCTTTCCTTGCATTGAGCATAGGTATGTTCCTTTCTCTCTAGAACTAGTTTTCTTACCTGCAACACTTATTTTCTCCATTGTACTGTAGAACTATTTTATTCTTTTTTAGGCTTTAATAATATGAAAAAGAAAAAAAAAAGGGCATGAAAAGAATATTATATTTTATCGACAGCATTTGAATCGCCTTTCAACATAGCACAAATTTTTGAGTTCATTCATCAAAGGTTTGGCTTAGTATGGCCTTAGGAAGCTTAACTCGTTACTCGGAGTTTACTCCTCCAACTAGTTATTCTTCCAATCCCTATGGAAAGTTTGTCGATGCATCCTACATCAAATAATTTTGTCTATGATCAGTCTTAATTCTATGCTTCCTGATTTATCCATATATCTCATGCTTTTCTTCAAAGGAATTATAAACCTGTGTCGACCATTCCTAAGAATTCTTGAAATTTCATGTCACCCATATCCTTATAAGTGAATCTCATAATCATATGAAGTTTTGGTCCTACCTTGCACCCTGGGCCTACTTTCATCATCTGTAGGTGACCTTGAACCCAATAGATGACATCTTCTCATTTGTAAGTAATTAGGTGGTTTCCCTTGTGTTCGACGGCAAGAAATATATTCACACATTGGGATCTGTGCAATGTCTTGGATTCCATTAGACCCTATTGATGGTTTCCTTGCCTCTATCAACAATTTTCTTTATTGGTTGTTATCCAGAGGGTCTCTTTCATGTACTACTTGCATCTGGTGCATGCGAGAGACACAGATGGTCATTGGTTTGCGCATATCATGTTCGTCTGAGTTCTTCCTAATCGCCAAAGTATAGATTTATACCTTGTGTTGGATGATGAGAGATACACTAATTCTCTCCATTCAACGGGTCTCATTCCATTGAATTCAGCTCATCTATTTTGGAATTGAGATATGGAATCTTAAGAGTACCTTGAGGCTTACAGTCATCAGTGGCAGGTTCTCTCACCATCGACAGTTGCGAATACATCAATGTCTCTTGCTCGATGGATTCCTCAAGTGTTCGACCTCAACACCTTTATTCACACTTATTGAATGTACTTGGTTCCTTGACGTCTACTTTCATCATCGGTAGGTCATCTCGCATTTTTTAATGGTATACCTCAATGACCAATAATCAAATGAAGTCTCATTGTGTTTGATTTCAACTCCTTTATTCACACAAAGTAGACTTTCACCATCAACGGATAGTGTAGAAGACCTTCAGTATAGTAGTAGCATGTCATACATGTTGATTTATTTCAGCGTACCGATACTTATATGACTTAATTTATCATGGAAGATCATATTGTACTTCATTAAATACAGATATTTTCAGTTGATTTTGAGACCGGACTCCACTATGTCTTGTTCACGACTATGACCACCTATGGAATATGTCTACTTTGTATTACCTATTCATGGCCATGAAAAGTTACCTTTTATATATTCACATGGATCTGTGATGTACTTTAGATTGGAAGCCATGTGTACAGAGTCAATATGTATTTTAATATTTTGTCAGGTGACTAGTTCCTCCAGTTGGTTCCTCACTACTCCACTTTTAGGAATTATAATGTATTTCATCCATCATAATTTCTCCTCTGGCCTCACACATTAGGGTTCATTTGTTATAGCAATTTTTTCCACACTCTATGCATCATGCTTTGGTGGCCTTTACTTTCCCTATGTAGACTCAATTCCCCCATTTTGCTCAATCCAAATTCAAAAATTAAAATTTGTGTTCATATACGTGGGCTACAGTTAGACAACCTGCATATATGCAGGTTACTCCATTATAGCCCACGTACATCGGGTTTTGTGCTCAAAATTAAAAATACTTCAAGTTTTCCATGCCAAGTCATGGGATCCATAACCCTTGGCCTTTCATATGTTGGAAATGCTTCGATTCGACCCTTCAATTCCCTTTGGAGGATCTAAATTGATCCATATACAAGCCTTGAAGAGGAGGAGAAAAAGTTGAGAGAAAATACACTCTGGAGAAATTTCACCTCATATTGAGCCTGCATCCCTTTGTCCTTTAATTCTGAACTTAACTTATGTTTAGCCCACAATCTCTCCCTATCTTGTGAAGGAGGAACCCAATTACTCTTAAAACTTATGGAGGATTGAAGTGGTGAAGGCCCGTGTTGAGGGACTTAGTTTCTCGGTTCCCTCAAGTGTCGTTACAGAAGGTTTTCACCTATGTACTATTTTTTATTATATTAATAGAAATAATATTTTCTCGTCCAATTATTTGTGGAAAAATCTTTGTATTATTTTCCATGGGTAAATTTGTTGTACATGTTGATGGACTATGCTATTTTATATGCTAGCATTTCATATAGTTTCAATATGCTTGTGTATCTTGGATGTTGAGGATAAGTTGTAGGTATCAAACATCGGATCGTGAGCTCAATGGTGGTCTCCTACAGACATCCAAAAGAGGTATTGTTTTAGCCTTTCTTTTGTTGGCGTTTCCATTTATCTAGCATACTTGAGATTAGAGTTGATTTTTGGTTGTCGTTCTGTCTAGTGTGGTCTCACCCCAAACCATAGAGAGTTATTCCTTGTAACAAATTCCATGTGGTTCTTTATTGCATGTAATTATGTAAACACCTCTTATGGGTTGTTTGGCGGTTCTCCTCCATTTTTCACTATTTCAATCTATTTTTGTCTCATTCGTTCTTGTTCTTGTTGGGACATGGGGACGAACTATTGAATGAAATAAGTCATTTTTTTTTGTTGTAGTAATTATTGTTGTATGTCAACCATGATTTGGTGCATGTATACCTGAGATGCATTGGCATGTGCTAAACCTTGTTCACAAGTGTGAATCCTGAGAGTCTCGGCATGGAGATTATTGACCAAATGCACTTGAGTCCTAAAAAAAGTGGATAGCCTAAGGGATAGCATGGAAATTAAGTGAGTGTTGCGGAGAAGGTATGAATTACCTTACTCAATCATTTTCGAATCTTGATTGGCTAGCACAAGATAATCGGGAATATTACCCTAGATTTTATAGCCTCAAAAATATTTTCCCAATCTGCAAGTATTAATTACAAGGGTTTAGGCTGATTTATTAATAAAAAGAATGTTGCAAAATAACATAAAATTTTATATAAGTTTCTGAAATGTATACAGATTACATAAAGTAAATATGGAGATCAAAAAGAAAAAGTGACGAAGTCATAAATACACAAAAATGAGACAGAATAGCAATTTGATTTATTTCATTCGGAGATATCAAAAGTGTTTTTATCTTTACAAAACCATGTGAGGGCATGGACCAAAGTCTAATTTAGAGATCCCCGATGAACACCATACAAAAGGAATCTCACAAGAAGTAAAAAATGAAATTTATAATCTAGATCAGCTTGCCACAAACTGCTGCCAATTTGACTTTGCAAAATATCATTTATCAGCTATGAAACTTAATCCACAAAAAGACAAGAATACACAGACTATCAAGGATGGATCAACACCTCTAAAACAATCATGTGAATGATTTGGTTTAGTTTTGAACCTTGTTGTCTACAATAGGACCCTGCTATCAAAAAGATAATTAGGCTTTGAATAAACTCAAGAATGAATGAAAACTAAACTATCTCATGAAATCAAAAGAGAAAACCTTAATCGTGTTTTCTCCTTCTATTCTCCTTGTTTCTTCTTCTCATTTAGCTTTTATGCTTTCCAAATAAGTTGAAGTAGTTCAACTACTTTATTTAGTTAAGTTAGTTTGACTTAACTAATTTGGTTTAGGAGAAATAATAATAATAATAATAATTAAGGGTATTTAATTAATAATAACTAGGTAGGTGGGACCCCTTGTGACTCTCGTCTTTTCTTCTTTTCAAATTATAAAATATAACACAATTGCATAATCATTTCAACACATGCCACCCTTGTAACTCCCTTAGATACCTTCAAAAATTGAATATTTAAATATCAGAAATAACTTATATCATATCCAAAACTATATAAATATCCACATAATCCACATTATCCAGAAAAGAGCTTGTTGTCCAAATTAGGAGAAATAATAATAAAAATAATAGTTAAGGGTATTTAATTAATAATAACTGGGTAGGTTGGACACCTTGTGACTCTTGTCTTTTCTTCTTTTCAAATTATAAAATATAACACAATTGGATAATCATTTCAACACATGCCACCCTTGTAACTCCCTTAGATACCTTCAAAAATTGAATATTTAAATATCAGAAATAATTTAAATCATATCCAAAAATTTATAAATATCCACATTATCCAAAAAAGAGCTTGTTGTCCAAAACTTTCTAAAGACCATCAACAGTCTCTCTATCAATTCAAATCTTAAAAAAAAATAAACTAAAAATCATACTTGCCACTTTGAGAGGCAATCTTTCTTTTATCATTGTTGTCCCCCTTTGATTTCCCGGAAGTAGCCCGTGGTTGATTTGAACCTTGAGGTTGTATTTCACTAATTACATGGGAACAATCATCCTTTAAATGCATGCAAGAGGACATAGATTTTTAGGAAACATTTGAGGGAGAGGAAGGGAAGGCAGTAACTTTACCTTTATCTTGCACAAGGGGAATATCAGTTTTAAGCCTTTTACTAGCATGTGAAGATTGGATAGGTGAATCAACAGGGGAAATTTGAACATTAATATTGGCAGGTGGTGGAGGAGGTAATGACAAATTGGGCCAACCATGATGGTGTAAGACAGTCGAGTTGGCAATCTCTTACCATCCATCATTTGCAGGGACTTCTGGTTGCAAAGACACATGAGGAGGAACATGAATGTCAGGGATGTTCTGAGGCTTGAAGGGGGGTCTCTCTAGTCAAGGTTGTACTATTCCTTGCCCAATCCAGTTAAAGAACCCAGCTTGGAACAGTTGGTTCAATTATTTGGGATCAACATCAAAATGAATGGAAAATCTAGGCCTTCTAGGCCCTTTGTTCCAGTTTCCTTTGCCTCTGTTATTTCTTCCATGGCTTCCCCTACTGAAGAAACTCATCCTGTAGCAGCAGTTCATCAGTAACTAATCCCTTAATAGACCATAAATGACATTCTGCTTGCATGAAACAAAATGTGGATCAGAAATTGACACGAGATACATGCAAATCCATCCATAACAAACCATTTAATAATCGCCAAGTGAGCAGGGGTTTATAGGGTTCATGGCACCTATGGCGGGAGTGTAATGAGCAAAAGGTGGTAAAATGAGAGGGAATAAATACATGAATACTGCTCAACAATTAATTAAATAATTTAACTGTCTAATCAAATACCAAAATATAAGTTGTCAACCATTGTTGTGTTATCTCTTTTGTTGTTGTTACACACACATTTTAATTTGTTTTACAGAACAAGGATGTCAAAATGAAATTGGGATTATGAGAGGAATATAATGAGAGAAAAGTGGTAGAATGATAGGGACATAATATGGATATTATTCATATAAAAATAAATCAAAACAAACAATCAAACATATCTTTGTTCATACCTCCACAGTTAAACAGTATTCACTTTTCAAAACCACCATCTAAACTGTTACTTCCATTATAGATTGTTTATTGTCTTCCAAACAATGATTCATATGCCCAAAAATAATCAATAACAACAGCCTTTGCATCCATATAAACTTTATATAACAATCATAATAACAACATTGCAATCGATATGATAAATCATAATAACCCTTTGAGCCACAACCATTTATAATTCCAATGCTAAATTTTTCAAAACCAATAGAAATACGCACAGTGATTCCAGCCATTTATATCCAATATTTATTATTTAAAATCAATAAGAATATGCACAGTATTTACCACCATTTGTCCATTATTCAAACACTGTTCGACACAATCGAACTAGGCATTAAAACTCTTAATCGTGCCCCAATCCATTCACACACAAGTCTCTTTTAAAAATAATCAACATCAGGATTGATTCGAATAACATTTGAATCAAATAACATGCAACTCGGGAGCCCAAACTTCACATAAATCAGCATGCACATACTTCTTTTAAAATTGCTCAACGAGAAACAAAACCAAATCCTGCCCAATTAACCAAGCACACACAGTGCTCCATTTACCCTTGATTGTGAGTGTTATGATATCAAGATCGTACATAGCGTTTAAACACAAAAATAAGAGGGTAATAACAGGTGGCTCGATCAGAGGATTAAATCCTCGAAAATCACAGACATCTCGTGCATTTCAAAATTTACCACATACATATAACAAGTAACCATAATATTGACTGTGAGGGTTACCAAAACGACAAACAACCACCTCCAACAGGGAAAGAAATCAAGCCATTTCTTAAAAAACACTATAAAATGAGTGCCCAAAAACAACATGTGCCCAACCAAAGCATGTGTAATGCTTCCATTAATTTCTTTGGAGCGTTAAGTTCAGACTATGCATTTCTTTCCCAACAATAGTGTTAATGAGGGCAACGCAATGATAACTAATAGTTTGGGGTTTTTCCAAGTCAAGGCAAGAAAAACTTTAAACTTTCAACAGTTCACATTGCAACCCAGAGGATTGAAAATATCAACCACGAAGATGAAAATGGAGTGGAAAATATTAACACGGAGACTAGTTGTAATACTCATGCGCAAAGCTCAAATCATGCCAAATTATAACAATAATTTACACAGAGAAGCCAGACCCAAAACCCAAGCCAATCGAGCATGCTTCACTGCCATTTTATCAATAAACCCATGCACATATTACACATAGCAAGGAGAGTATAACTATTCCTTCTTTTTTTAAATGCCAACAGTCCAGAATAATCACCAGAAGAACCCACGGACACGAAACCAATACACAGTTCAAATATCCAATAATAGCTTAAGAAAAACACAGACCACGAGAAATCCTGAGCCAAAAATTGATTCATAGGGCAGAGTAACCATCATGGATGGAAGAGTAAGGAATCCATACCTGGAAAATGTTGCGTGAAGAAGAAGCTACACTGTATACCTCCTTCATGACCGAACAATGCGAAGCATCAATAACCACCAAAGCCAAAAACCAAAATGCAAGAATGACTAGGGTGACGGGCTCAAGAGGTGTTTGATAGTAAATGCACGTCACTTCTCCCTCCAACCTTATTCAATTCAATGTACGATCTAGCCAATTCACCATAGCACTAAGCATTTAATCAACCACATATCCATAACCATATCCCATTTGCATAGTGAGCCACCCTTTGTAACATCAAACCTTTTAAAAATAACAATGTGCCATAACATTACCCCATGTGCATTCAACATATAACATTTAACAAGGAGCATAACCATAGTAGCAAGGGTTTAGTGCACCCTTCTTTTATCACAATTATACATAGCATTAGAGCTTGGATATATTCCTTTTATTTAAAAGAGCCCCAATATTATCCCTTTTATCAAGATCATATTTAAATCAATTAAATCATGTTTAATCACAATATAAAAACAAAATTGATAATGATCCTTTCATCCATAGGGAATTCTTAACATAATCTGCGAGGGGTCATCAAAATCATCCATTGCCATGCATCAATCGACCACCAACTCATGTCACCATAACATTTTAACCATAATTTGAAACATTGAACTATAGAAGACTATGTTGGTACCATCACATAAGAAAAAAAATATAAGCGCAACATATCCATCATAGCACCACAAGTCTACAAGGGGGTCCCACCTACTAGTTTATTATTAATATAAATAATTCATAGAGCTTGGCAATCATTTGTGAGCATAGTATTCATCGTTGTGATTTTAAGCGTCAACAAACTGGCGACTCCACAGGGAAATTTGTTTCCAACAGATTAAGAACTCAGAATGTCTAGTTTCGTAGACCAGGTGAACATTAGATCAAGAAATGTATATCATAATGATTATGCAATAGGGGAAGTGAGGTGGTTTAAGGGAAAAAATGATTTGGGATTTTGGGAATAACTCATGCAAAGTGTTAGGTATGATGGGCTTATTCTTGTATACATAACATTCGATTAATCGTAGTAAAAGTGTTCTTTTCTTTAAGGAAAACATTTCTTGTGTGCTCTTTTTGAATCTCGGGGCAAAGGGAAGAAAAGGAAAGTAGAAAATAGGGATGAAAAAACAAATATCTTATCTAACAGTAGTACTCGAAGCAGATAGAAATTTCAATGATGTCTTCAAGGAGGGACATCATTGCAGTTGTGTAACCTGATTGTTATTGATTAACATTACTTGCAGAATAACATCATTGTGGAAAAACTGATCCAGAATTTTATTTCTTAGACGAAAAGAAATTAATAAAAGACAAACAGTAGAAATGAAACAACAAAAGAATAAGACAGCAAGCAAAATCAAAGCAGTGAAACAAAACTATAATATAGAAGTAATTACATACAACATTTTAACTTTGAAACTGGTTCCACATAGTGTTTCAAGTGGGAACCGTTGGTGTTATAGGAAAACAATGCTCTTCCAAGTCCTTTAGAAGATAAGAATTTGTGCCCACGACAAAAGCAATTTTAAAAGTACCCAGCCATAACTGTTGAAACTTTGAATGCCTTCCTCTATTAGCGTGAGCTGAATCCCAAAGCAAGACTTTCTCATTTACCTTAATCTGACAGCTTTTGCGCTTTTATTGAAATATTTCTTCACGGTTTGTTGTCTTTTCTTTGTGTTCTCCAAAGCAAACGTACTTTGTTCCTCTAAATCCAATAGTGCATTTATTCTTTGAGAGATATTAGAAGAATTTAATTTGTCAACCTGTAGCATCAGCCTTAGAGAATAAAGTTCCAGCTCGGTAGGTATGATAGCTTCTTGACCATAAACAAGATGAAAGGGAGTGCAACATGTGCTCACCTTGGTAGTAGTGTGATATGTCCAAAGGGCGTAAGTGAGGAGGGTGTGCCATTGACGAGGCTTATCTTCAATGAGCCTCTTGATAATTATAACCAGATTTTTTTTAGTAGACTCAGCTTACCCATTTCCTTGAGGGTAATAAGTTGATGAGGTAAAATGTTTAACTCCCTATTTAGCTAGAAACTGAGTGAGCTTCACAGAAATAAAAGCGGGGCCATTTTCTGTAATAATCTTTAAAGGAAGGCCAAATCAGGAGAAAATATCAGTTTCAAGGAAAAAAATAACCTGCTCATCCTACAAATTCTTAAGTGGGACAGCTTCAATCCATTTCGTAAAATAATTTGTGGTTGTCAAGATGGAAACTTGCCCTACTGAAGATGGAAGATTAATAGGACCGATAAAGTCCAGACCCCATTTTGAAAAAGGAAAGTCAGGGAGGACAGGTTGTAAATGCATGGAAGAAATAAGTTATTTCTCGACGAACTTCTGGCACTTGTCACAAGATCTTGAAAAGTTATAAGAATCTCGAAAAATTAAAGGCCAATAAAACCCTTTTTTGATGATTTTAAAAGCAGTAGTTTTAGCAGAAAAGTGGCCACCCACATGGATGAAAACATCTGAAGATCCATGGGTTTCTTGTAACAATTTTTGTGCTTCCTCATTATTTACACAACGAAGTAATATACCATCGGTAGATCTCCTAAACAAGAAGTCTCTTAAAATGACATATCTGGAAGATTCAAGATGGAGCCTTCTCCTTTGATGAGTATCTAAGTTATTTGGACATCTCTGATTTTTCAAGTAATATACCAGATCTTTATACCAGGGATGTTCAGCTACAGGAAGGATTTGACTATCAATGTAAAATAGCGTTGGCAAAGGGTTATCTTGTTCATCAATTTCTTCACTTGCTTTAGCATGTTGAACCAAGTGAAGGGCTAAGTCACGTCCATTAATGGATTTTGAAGTCATGATGGTTAAATCATGCTCCTGGATCTTGGAAATCCAATGCGCAAGCTTCCCTGAAAGATAAGTCTGTGAGAGAAAAAAATTGACACCAGGTAAAGGGACTTTTAACAGCGTGTGCTTACCTAAGATAAAGTGCTGAAATTTCTCAACAACTTTAATAAGAGTGAAAGCATGTTTTTCAATATAAGAATATTTGAATTCATCATCTGACAAGATTTGACTCATGTAAGCTATTGGTTTTTCGTTATTCTGGTCATCACATTGTATGAGGATAGCAGAGACTCCTTCCTTTGTGGCATTAGTGTATATAATAAACTCTTTCTCAAAATCCAGCTTTGCCAAAACTAGTGCAAAACTTATTACCTTCTTAATCCTTATGAAAGCATTCTCAACGTCATTAGTCCAAGAAAAGGAGCAATATTTCTTAAAAAGATTGTGAATTGGTTTGACCATTACTTCAAAATTAGGAACAAACCTACAGAAGAAGTTGATAATGCCCATAAAGGCTTGAACCTCCTTTATAGAAGTGGGGGAAGGAAGGTTTAGAATAGCAGGAATCCTTTCAGGATCTATGATTATTCCTGAATCAAAGACAATATGCCCAAGGAGCTTTCCCTTGGTAACGTCGAAAATAGACTTAGAATGATTTAAAGAAACGCTGAATTTTCTGCATCGCATGAGAACCTTTCTAAGATGACCAAAATGATCCAATCGGTTCTTTGAATATACGGTCAAGTCATCAAGATAAATCTGAATAATCATACCGATCAGATCGTCAAAAACTATCTGCATAACTCTTTGGAAAGTGGCACCTACATTAGACAAGCCAAAAGGCATGTGTTCATAAGCAAATGTGCCTCAACGTGTAATGAAAGTGGTTTTCTATTTATCTGTCCTTTTTACTTTGATCTGATTATAACTAGAAAAACCATCAAGTAAGGACATCATCTGTGACCCTGCAACTTGTTGCAAAATCATTTCCATATTAGGGAGAGGAAAATGATCTTTTACGCTCGCTCTATTTAATGTGCGGAAATCAATGCACAGTCGGATATGACCAGTAATTTTTCAAACGTGAACCAAATTGGAAACCCACTCGGAATACTTAACAGGGAAAATTATCCTAGCCTTCAAGAGTTTTTCCAACTTCTTCCTAATAGTTGTTTCCAATGCAGGGTTAATGGGTCTTTGTTTTTGCCTAACTGCACAGTCGGATATGACCAGTAATTTTTCAAATGTGAACCAAATTGGAAACCCACTCGGAATACTTAACAGGGAAAATTATCCTAGCCTTCAAGAGTTTTTCCAAATTCTTCCTAATAGTTGTTTCCAATGCGGGGTTAATGGGTCTTTGTTTTTGCCTAACTAGTTTTATGCCTTCCTTTGTAGGAATGGCATGTTGTATAAAAGAGGGATCAAAACCATGAAGATCCTCGTAAGACCAAGCAAAAACACTTGAAATCCACAAAGTAACTCAATGAATTCAACTTTTCTTCATCAGTACATTGGGCACCTATCTTAACATTCTTTGGGGAATCAGGTGTCCCAATGTTCAAGGAAATGGTTTCACACACTTTCCTTTTTGACTCATCTTCTTTATGTGTTTCTTTGTTGACTACATCACTCGATGAAAATGAACTTTCTAGAGGAGTCGAGCACTTCATAATTTTATTTTATTTCCATGGATATAATCTCCTTGGGATTATATGGTTCATTTTGTATGAAAGCACAGATGATTTCATCACTAGGGGAGACTTGCCATAACTCTACATTGTCAAGGATATGAGGACAATATAAGGATTTAAAATTTCAATCAGGTCTTTGTGCCAGAAGTTGTCGAGTAGGAGAGGCTGCAAAAACAACTAACATGTCAGCAATTGAATTAAGTTCCCTTTTAACATGAGTGTTGTTAAATGATAATAAGTTCGAGATAAGCACCCGAACAGCTTGGGTGTAACGTTTCATCAACTTGTTGCCAGGAAAATATATTTTGCGTACAAGGTTTACAACAAGTTAAGAGTCCCCAAAAACTGTAAGGTGACCACAGCCTAAATCATAGGCATTTTCAATGCATAGTAGTAATGCTTCAAATTCGGTGACGTTGTTTGTGAAAGAAAACTCTAACCTATAGGAAAAGTTGTGAATTTTACCTACAGGTGAGTACAAGATAATGTTGGCTCCATTACATTTTTATAAAAAAAAATAGTTATTTCATTTATATATATAGTTTTTTTGTATTTTTTTTTAATTTTCATTTTATATGTTTTTATTGTTTTTGTTTTTTTTTATATTCATGAAAAATGTATATTTTTTAAATATTAAAAAAAAAAAAAGGATCTTTTTTTGTATAATTAAAAGGAGGGGGTATGACGATTTAGCTTCTTATTTTTTCCTTTTCCTTAAAAAATGTTCTTTTATTGTTTTTTCTATCTAAAAATTATTTTTTTAACATGTTTTTCCCCCTCATTGTGGGTTTTTTGCCCTTTTTTAAATTTATTTTTCAGTTTCTTTCATTTTTAATGATTTGTTTTGTAATCCCCCGAATGAGGTGTTAACTTCACGTGCATGATAAGTTGCCACCAGGTTTCTCAAGTTGACACCTGGTATGTTTTGTATTTCCCAAGATTGGTGGCTACAACAGATTTTAATTCCCTGGAAGTACATTCCTTTCAAGCCTATGATTATGTGAGTACGGTGATTAACCAAATCTTTGGCTCTAGTATTTCCCACTCATTTGGGATTAATGCAGCAACTATGCATAGAGTTAATGCTCAGGATAATGGGTCGGATTTCTTGTACAAAGGCTCGTGCGGGGTTCTTTTGTCTATTTCACCCTTCGCTGGCAGCAAGAAGCTCCATTTCTTCATTGTTGAGTGGCCCTCGGTCCCTTATTGCTCCTTCAGAAAGTTGTTTCCTTTCATTCTGAGTCTGCCTATATCATGCAATATGCCTCGTGAAAGAATTAGGTAGAAGCGTGGCAGTGGCACTATTGGAAGTGTTTATAATAGGCACCGCTACTCATCACCCTCCTCTGGAAGCTCTAATTCGGTGCAACATTCCATGGAGTATCAAGAGGAGGAGGAGAATTATTCTGGTGTTCAAATTGAGGAGGAAAGGTGGGGTAATGCAATTGTATAGGAAGAGCTTCCTCAAATTAATGAGGAGGCTCCCAGATGGCCCCTCAAAGAAAATGCATCGAACAAAGAGCCTAATTTTGAGGAGTGCAGGGGTGATGAAAATGACAACATTCCACAGTAAAGTGAGCAAACTCACCCACAAAGTGATTAGAGAATGGAAGGACATCTCACCCACTTTTATGAAGACCAGTTGCAGCTCATCTTTGACCTCCACAAGGATATCGCAGAGCAGAAATATCGTCAGAAGAATATGGAAATTATAATTGGGGAACTCTATGACCAACTTTCTATTTTGCAGCTCAGGACGATCCCTCATGGTGGTTCTGTCTAGAGTGTAATTGTTCTTGTGCGACTGACTCCTCCCCATCACCATGGCAGGGAGAATGCACCTGAAGTATGATGACCTCCTAGTTATGTTCCATGAATTTCCCTTATGGCTCAGTTTCAAGTTTCTTTTTGTTTCAGTCTATTTCAGTTGATAGGTAATACACATTGTGTGAACATTACAAATTTTGGCCATTCAGGCAACCTCTTTTTGAAACTTAAGTTCTAGTGTTGGAGTTGGTTTCCTTTGTTGGCAACTCTGGCATCAATACAATGGCTATGTACTAGTTTGATTTCAGTTAATAGAAGGTAACAAATTTCTAGCTTAAAAAAAATGATTTGTTTTGCAACAATATTATGCTTTTAGACCATGGTTTCTAAATTGTTGCAATTTTAATCTTTGAAAAGAAAGAGGGTACTACCAATAACAACCATTGTTTTATTTAGATGTTGATTTTAAGGTGTTGGTTGCAAGGGTGTTGGTTTTCAAGTCCATGATTTCAAAAAAATTGCAAATATAGCCTCCAGAAAAAAGGGGGGGTGTTATTAAAAGCACTACTTCTCATTTGGGGGATTGATTTTAAAATTTTGGTTGCAACGATACAAGTTGTTAAGTTCATAGTTTAAAAAAAGTTGTAGTTTTAACCTCGAAAAAACAGGATGACGATGTTAGTGCCACTTTTTAATTCGAGGGTCAATTTTGAAGGTTGACGTTGGCAACATTACAAGGCTATTAAGGTCGTGGTTGTTAAATGTGGTAATTTTAACCCCCCCAAAAAAAGGGACCTACCAGTAGCACCATTTTTTGAAACAAGGGTAAAAATAGCCACTAAATGTGACCTCTAAAAAAACAAGAACTCTAGAGAGTTCCCATCAAGTTGGTAACTATCTTTATATTATTCACTTTATAATGCACGTTTGAATTATAACATGTATTACATTTTTATTAAGGTGGGTTATCAATATAACACGATTTTTTACTTTTTCAAGCATTATCAACCATAAATAAACAATCACGTTGCAAAACATGGAACACAATACTTACGTAGAAACCCTTTCGAGAGAAAACCACAAAACTTCTCTTTATAATTCTGTATAGGCACCAACCTTCTATTACAAATATTTGTAGACATCAGCCTATTGGAGACACCAATCCCCACTGGTACAAATCCTTGTAGACACCGACCTACTCTTACAAATCTTCATAGACACCAATCTATTGGAGACACCAATGCCCACCTTTAAGCACCAAATTAGCTAGAGACACTAATCTCTTATAGATCTTTGTAGAAACCAATCTATTATAGACACCAATCCCCAATGTTAAGCACTAACTTAGCAAGACACACCAATCTCGTATAAATCTTCATAGACACCAATCCCCATTGCTAAGCACCAACTTAGCAAGAGACACTAATCTCTTTCTGTGAGTTGTACCAACCTTCACCAAGTTTGCTTGTTGATTTTGCCTTCACAAGGTCTGCTTGTTTCTCTTACCTTCACCAAGTCTACTCATTGCTTCTTCCCTCACCAGGTCTACTCACTACCTCTGCCTTTACCAGGTCTGACAAAAATTTGAATTTCCAAATGGTAACTTTCCCAATCCTTATTGCTTTGGGCCTATCCCCAAGAATGAATTGTTATATGAGGTACTTGTGTATGTCTCCTTTGTTCTTGGATATTTTCATAGTCTCAAGAGTCCCAGAAAAGAAGTTATAGTGAAAATGTCAAGTTGGCTTGTTTGGAACTGATTTCAGGAGAATTTAGGAACCCTAACTTCCACGGGGTATATATATGAAATTATAGAGAACTAACATCTAAAATTTGTAACACATGTACACCAAGGTCTATCCCACATCTCTGCAAAGTTTCAATGTTTGAAACATCCCAGAAACTAAGTTATAGAGAAAGTTCCAAGTTGACCTGTTTGAAACTAATTTCAGGAGCATTCATGAACCCTAACTTCCACAATGCATATCTCTAAAATTATAGCAAACCAACAGTTGAAATTTGTACCATGGGTACACCAAGATTTTTCCTTTGTCGCTTCCAAGTTTCAGGGTCTGAAATGTGCTAGAAAAAAAATTATCATGAAAATTCCAAGATGTCCTCAAACTGATTTTGCAATTCAATCTTTGTTAATCCATTTTTCACACACTTTCTCTCAATGCTTTCTCTTTTTATACTTTTTCATAACCCTTCATGAAGGGACATGTCCCTGCATTAAATAATTAATTTTCAATACCATGGGAAAATACCCCAAATACCATGGGCAAGTACCCCAATCCATGGGTAAATACCCCAAACCCATGGGTTTGAAACGACCATTTCACTTTTTCCTTTTTCACATTCACCCTTTTTTTAATATACTTGTGGACCTATATATAAATCAAACTTAGAAATGTTGTGTGTATTGTAATGTCATAATATGACATTAATGACATCATTAATCCTTTGACATCAATGACAACAATTCCAACAATCTACCCCTTTTCCATTGATGGAAATCCTACAATGAAACACATAGCCCACCATGCATAAAAAGAATTCTCCCCATGTTTGCAACTCTCCCTCTGTCTGCAACTCTCCCAAGAATAAAGATAATTCTCCATCTATCTGCAACTCTTCCCTTTTGACATCAATGGAAAAGGTATGCTCCCCATGAACTTGTTCTTCTCCTTAAGTACTCAGTCGAAACTCCGATCGATTGTCATGTTGGGTCGATCCTCAGTTGACTACTTCTAAGGAAATTATCAGTAAGTAAGAGGAACACTACATGACTATATAGTCAATGATGCATAATGATATGAAGTCCTAAAACATATGCTCAAATTATTCCATGACCATCCATCAATCCAACCACAATCTATCTTAGTAGTCGGCACTGGTCCAGAATTATGTCTTTCACATTTCTTCTGCAAGGAACTGAAATCATGATTTCCATTCCTTTTATTTTTATGGTGGGGATGATGACAAGGCACACATTTTTGTGTTGGTTCATCAAAGGAAGTAGGCTCATGATCAAGTTCACTTACATGAGTAGAACAACATGGCATATCAACAACAATGTCATATGTATGCTCAATTTTTTCCATGTGAGGAATAGGCAACTCATCAATCTGTTTGGCACAATCAATAGTAGTTTTGTTCTTCTGGAAAACTAGTCACAACTCCACCTACAACAAATACAACTTCTCTAGTTGTATCAAGGCCAGGTGTAGGTAGGGAGGCAATAGCAACATCATATCAAAGACCAATCTTGATGAATGGAGACCTTTGACAATTGATGATATCATCTAATATTTCAGTACTTTTTTCAAACTTCAAGCTTATATTCAACTTAATATTTGTTTTCTCCATTTCCTTTCTTAAGGAAACAATTTCAAATTCTAGCTCTTCGCAATTTTCTTCATTTTTCTTCAGTTGGATTCTCACCACTTCTTCCATCCTTCTTGCTTCTTATAATTGAACCTTTAGGTTCATGGTAGTCTTTTATGTTTCTTCAAGGCTTTCTGACATTTTGGATTTTGAATCATGATCGTGTTCTTCATATTTCTGCAGTTGGTCCTTTTGTTTCAAAATCTTTTTCCTAAGCTTCTTTATTAAGGAACACATGAGTTATGCTTCAAGATCCACTTCCCCTTCTGTTTCAACATTTTCCTCTTCTGAATCCATCATTTCTTTCTCTTTGTATTCATTTTTCGAAGTATCAATTTCCATTGTCATGTGTGCTCCCAAGATATACCTTCTAGTGGTTAGATTGTTTCCGAAGGAACTCGCTCTTATACCAATTGTTGAACACACATTTATACTAATAAGGGGGTGAATCAATATAAGACAATTTTTAAATTTTTAAAACATTCATCAACCATACAAAAACAATCACATTGGATAATATGGAACACAAGATTTACGTGGAAACCCTTTTAGGAGAAAACCACAAAACCTCTCTTCATAATTCTTTGTAGGCACCAACCTACTCTTACAAATATTTGCAGGCACCAACCTAATGGAGACACCAATCCCCACTGGTACAAATCTTCATAGGAATCAACCTACTCTTACAAATCTTCATAGACACCAATTTACTAGAGACATCAATCCCCATTGTTAAGCACCAACTTATCAAAAGACACCAATGTCTTACAGATCTTCGTAGACACCAATCCCCACCGCTAAGCACTAATTTAGCAAGAGACACCAATCTCTTACAAATATTCACAGACACCAATCTACTGGAGACACTAATCCCCACCACTAAGCACCAACTTAGCAAGAGACACCAATCCCCACCACTAAGCACCAACTTAGCAAGAGACACCAATCTCTTTGTGTGAGCATCACCAACCTTCACTGAGTATGCTTGTTGTTTTTGCCTTCACCAAGTCTACTTACTGCTTCTTCCTTCACCAGGTTTGCTCACTACTTCTGCCTTTACTAGGTCTGACCAAAATTTTAATTTCCAAATAGTAACTTTCTCAAACCTTGTTTTTTTGGGCTTCTTCCGAAGAATGAACTTGTACAACATGCCATGTATCCAATTTTGCACATCTAATTCTGATATTTTTATCTGAGGTAATTTTGTATGTCTCCTCTATTCTCTGATATTTTCACAATCTGAAGAGTCCCAGAAAAAAAATTTATAGTGAAAATGTGAAGCTGACCTATTTGGAACTGATTTCAAGAGCATTAAGGAACCCTGAATTCCACAGAGCATATCTCTGAAATTATAGCGAACCAACATCTGAAATTTGTACCACATGTACACCAAGATCTCTCCTTTGTCTCTACAAAGTTTCAAGGTATGAAACAACCTAGAAAATAAGTTCTAACGAATGTGTCAAGATGACATGTTTGAAATTGATTTAAGGAGCATTCAGGAACCCTAACTTCCACATGGCATATCTCCAAGATTATAGTGAACCAACATCTAAAATTTGTACCACATGTACACCAAGATCTCTCCTCGTTGCTTCCAAATTTTGGGATCTGAAACATCCTAGAAAAAAGTTTATCACAAAAATGTCAATATGACCTGAAACTAATTTTGTGATTCAACCTTTGCTAATCCACTTTTCACACGCACACTTTCTTTCAATGATTTCTCTTTTTATACTTTTTCATAACCCTTCATGAAGGGACATGTCCCTTCATTAAATAATTATTTCCCAATACCATGGGAAAATACTCCAAATACCATGGGCAAGTACCCCAAACCATGGGCAAATAGCCCAAACCCATGGGTTTGAAACCACCATTTCACTTTTTACTTTTTCACATGCACCCCTTTTTTAGTATAGTTGTAGACCTATATATATAAATCAATATTGAAAATGTTGTGTGTATTATAATGTTGTAAGATGACATTAATGACATCATTAATCCTTTGACATCAATGACAATAATTCCAATGAGTTGTAGGAGTTAAAACTAGTGTCATTGTCAATGCAAATGCTATGAAAACATTAAAATATTAAATTGGAAAGTCATGTATATATAAATGGAAATCATCACTTACAAATGACTTCTCATATTTATTTCATTTAACAATTATTCCATCTTGTTAAGGTGCTATATTTTGGAAAGCATAACTTGTTCTCCTCCATCATTTTAAACTTCACTTGAGTTTTTCAAATATTTTGAGAAGAATTAAAGAATAATAATAACTCGAATGCATTTGTAGTTTTTGATAATTTTATTAAAATGAGTTTTGGAAAGTGGGTTGCACTTTTTAATCAAAGTTGTAGTACATTGTACAACTCTTGAACACGTAAATATATGGCAAACTCAAGCTCTCTTCAAGTCACTTTTTCCATTCTCGAGTATATTCATCTTAAGCATTGCTATCAATGATGTATACACAAGTGAAATGCTCCTATAAGATTTGAAATCAAAGAAAAAGTTGGAATATGTTTAAAGAAAGACAAACAAAATCTTGACTACCATAAATGCAACATAATTGTATATATGTTGTTAATATTGATTACCATACATGCAACATAATCGTATATGTTGTTAACTCATTTAGGAGAGTATGAATTTTTCTTTTTGAATTTGACTAGCCACCATTGATATATAACCAAGTATTTGTGAGATTATGAAAATGTTGACAATACAAATAAAAAAAAATGGTACTTGAAGATGCAATCATTGCAAAGGGACATAAAAGAATCAATGTCATGAAAATAAAGAAAACATTCAAACAACAGTCATGTCCTCAAAGATTAAACCAATAGAAGAGTAACCCCGAAAATGTAAATGTCACTAGATAACATACAATAAATACAAGCAATGTTATGTACTTGCAAGAATATGTATGTCAACAATTAACATAAATACAACATAAATGATCAACTACAACAATTTCTTATTTTTTTTGAAATACAATGGATAGGGCGAGAAAGAGACATAAATCAAGTTCCATTGTAAATAAAAAGAAATCAATAGTATAAACTTTAGTTCATCAGACAAATGAAAAAGAAGTACAAACCAAAATTGTTCATCATTCACGGCCCATGCATCATTCAAGTATGAGTGAAGTCTAGCAATATAATTATTTGCACCAAAAAAAATAGACCAGAAACAAACTTTGACAATGTCTCTGTCATTGACCAAGTTACAGATGTTAGCTTTATACATCATCAATATTGCATAAACATATTGAAAATACAACAATAGATCTAGCATCTATTATATGCTCAATGAAAGCAACATTTGTTGATGTAGTATGAATAAATTAGTTACACTGATGGAATTGAAGTTAATTTTAATTGGTCTTGGAACTTCAGCAATAAGAGTACTTACCATAAACACCAATGATAGAATTGGGAAGGGAACACATCAAGACTACCAACAAAGTCCAATGAATGATCTTCACAATCCATCCACCATGGTGTCAACAATCTCAAATGTGTTTTTGAGTCTTCATTCCAATCATCATGACAACAAATAGTGAAAAACAAAAGGTTTCCCAAACTCACACGTAATACGACACCTGTCCAAAAACCTTCTTTGGTAGGGGTGTGAGCAAAACGATTGATCTCTGTAAGATTCAATAAAATCAATTCTATCAATTAATCTTTCCTTGATATAGCAGCAATTTACAGTAGTTCATATACTATTACTCTCATGGCTACTTTTGTGAAGAGGTTAAAATCCCAGCCAACAGGCATACCAAAAATCATATTGACTCAAGGATAAAGGATTGCAACAAAGAAGACAGTACTAGGTGGGTGAATATTTAAATACAAAACAAACATGCTCATATACCACTTCCAACTTAGAATACAAAGATGTCTTGTAAAATTTATGAATTCACAAGTGTTATGTGTTTAAACCGTATAAGGTGAACATGTAACAACCTACAACTATAGTGACTATTATATGTGTAGAGCGGTGAAGTTCTTGGTTGCAATTAACTGGACATTGTGCGCCTATGTAACACTAATAAAATCTTCAATGCTAAAAAATGGAACGCAAAAACAACAAAAAGACAGTGCCATTTCATACAAGCTATTCAAGTGAGACCCGCGTAGCTCTGTCCCCCTGGCAGGTGTGTAAGGAAAGAGGGAGTTTGTCTCACCAAGAAGTAGTATTGACCCCCACTAAAACCAGTTCAAAGCACTTCCCTCTGCAAATTTCCTTTTATCTTATCCTGCTAAAACCATAGCATATGGGTGAAGGTATGAACAGTTGCATTGAGGCGGTGTAGGGGAAATCACACATGGCAATAGATTAGAAAGGACATGTATCGGATTACAAATGGGTATGGACAGACGACGAAGAGTCGAGAAGAACTGCCCCTTAAAAGAACGCAAACAAAATCATGACTACCATAAATGCAACATAATTGTATATGTTAGTAACTCATTTAAGAGAGTATGAATTTTTCTTCTTGAATTTGACTAGCCACCATTAATATATAACCAAGTATTTGTGAGATTATGAAAATGTTGACAGTAAAAAAAAACTAAAGTGTAGATTTCTTTGATTTCCTTTCAACACAATGAGAGGAATATAGAAATGATATCTAATATGATTATCCAGTTGTGCATTATAAAAACATATACTATCATCATATGCAAAGCTCTAAATGTTTACATGAGGCTGAAAAAATTGTTTATTATCAAGGTTAATTTAATTGAAGGTCTTTTTATCTCATTACATATTTAATATAAAAAATTAAAATTATTTTGATAATTTAATATAATATTTAGTCAAACAAATTAAACAAATTAATGTAAAAAAAAATCAATAGTTTTCATGATTTAATAGGTATGATGTTATCCCTATATAAAATTGGAAGAATAATTATTTTGTTATATTTAACTATAATAGTTTTAATTTTATCAAAATTAATGAAAAGTTTAGTAAAAATATTTTAGAATAAAAATTTAAAAATATAATTTAATCATATATATATATATATATATATATATAATCAAGAAATTGTTCATTGAAGAATTTAATCAAATCTATAAACATGTTTAATCAACATATTGTATCTTCTAGCCTTAAGGGTTAGCTCAAGCGGTCTTGAGCCAAACATGAGATCTCTCCCTCATTGATTAGTTGGGGAGGTCATGGGTTCGACTCTCTTGATCACCTCAGGGTGAGACTTTGTAATCAAGGCTGATGATTTACCTCATTTACCATCCATGGATCATGGGGAAGTACTCAGAGGGTTTTCTGCGAGGATTTTCTTGGAAAAAAAATATTGTATCTTCTTGCACAACAAAGAATTCACCTTGAAAAAAGTTGAACATTATATAATGGCATTTAATGATTACCATGAAAAAAATGGCTTAAATGATTATAATTAGAGTTAAACATTATATGGCATCTCAAATTTAAATGAGTGATATATCACAAATTTGATTTAAAAATAGAGAAATCACTGATGATGTTAATTATTAACATACACAATACATTTTATAAATCAAACGACATCAACATCAATATGATATGAAAATACATAATATCCATGAATGAGAATATCAAAATCAATATATATGTTAGATATACATCTGAAATATCTCAAATATGGCATCACAAATTTAATTTAAAAGTAGAGAAATCATTTAACATACACACAATACATTTTATAAATAAAACAACATCAACATTAACATGATATGAAAAAGCATAGCATATATGAACACTAATACCAAAATCAATATCTCTATCAAATATATATGTAAAATGTACATCACAACAATCAAATATATTCATGTCAATAATTGCTACAAGCTAGGTTCACCACCAAAGCTAGAGGCATCAATACCTCCACCAAATATTAATGTGAAAAGTAGTATTTGAGCAGGAGATGGTGGTTGGTTTGTTGCTAGACGAGATGATGGTCGATTAGCTGCTAAAGGAGATGGCGGTTAATCTGCCACAAAAGGAGGATATGTTGGTCTATCTTCTACTAGAGGAGGATATGGTTTTGGCATGATACTATAGGAGGAGATGATGGTTAGTTTGTTGCTGGAGGAGGAGATGGTGGTTGGTTTGCTGCTAGAGGACAAGATGGTGGTAAGTTCGACGTTGGACGAGGAGATGGTGGTAAGTTCAACACTAGAGGAGGAGATGGTGGAGGTGGAAGAGGAGGAGAAGGTGGAGGAGATGGTGATCAATCTATTTGTGGAGGAGATGGTGGAGGTGGAGGAGGAAGAGGATCACCATCCTCAGTAGATGAATCTAGACAAAATGAATCCAAAGAATATTTACCAATGGAGAGCCATCAAAATATCAAGTAGGTTGAGGGATCCGACAACATGACACATCAATAATGTCATATTGCGTGAAAGGTTTACCAATATCGATGCAAGCCTACGGTCTTGCGTGATCTCCCTAGATTTTGTATGGACCACTCTATGGCAAGCCATCAATGCATATCTAAATGTCACCTACTGGTAGAATCTATGTGGCATGTCAATTCTCTACACTAGATCCAACTCATCTTCCTCATCCATCTCCTCATCCTATTTGGGAGGCACCTCCCCAACATATGTTCCAACATCCACAAAATAGTAGACAACAATAATTATATAATTTAATCAAAATCCTACAATCAATTACATGTGTTTTTTATAAGAAAAAAATAATATGCAACTAGATTAATCAAAACTTAATGAAAATATTACCTCTCACATATGATGGCTCAACTAGAGTAAATATGATGTTCTGACATGCTCGCTAGTCCACCCTTGCATATAGGTATTATACAAGTTGAAAGATCTAATCGTCATCGCTAGTTAATAAATCGAGTACCTCTGAATTGTCTTGCTTACACAACCACTCCCCCTAACCCCTCTTAGGAAACATCTTCCCCCACATTTGCATACGCACATCATTCATCAACTTAGGGAGGAGGTGGTTAAATGTAAGTCGAGTCACCATAAACCTCTTGAGAAATAAAGTAAATAATTCTAAAGCAAATGGGAAGACAATCCTCCTATCAAACACAACACCACAATGATAAAAAGCAAAACAAAACTGTCACAAATATTTGCAGACCACCTAATCAATCTAGGCCTCTAAACTAAAATATCTACATAATGCATCATAGAGAAACTAATGTGTTTCCCATTAGAGATATAGTGTGTTTGTGGCATGACCATGAATGATAGGCACCTAACCTCCTCTCCATCAAATGTGTGTAAATGAAACTAACCACCAACAACCTAGAGTGCACTAGGGTTAGTGATGGCCACACTAACATATCCCTACACATATGCCAACTGGCTCTCTCTTGCAACACCAAGCAATAAATCAGGGAACTAGGGAAAATACTCTTCTCTTCTAGGCAACCCAATCATAAAATAAATATCCTCTTCTATGGGTTGGTACAAATATCAATACCAACATGTATGCTTGCCTAACATGATCCCATCAATGGATCAACTTTGTCAACAAGCATGAATTCCCCTTGAGGGATACAACCTCCTCATAAGACTTGACAAGACCAACATCCCTCAGAAAAATTTGAGTCTATGTTATAATAAGATGAGGGTCCATATCCCTCTCCCTCTCTTTTGCCTCTCACTCATGTAGAAAGTTGAACATGTCCACCTATTTCTCCAATTGTCATTGTTTTGTTTGATTCACATACAAATTTCATTACACACACACACACATAACATAAACAATTTTTAATAAATTACAAATTTTAATATCTAAAAATGAAAAGATTATTTTTGTGAAAAAATTGTGTAAAACACACCATTTTACCCAAAAAATAGAGATGCATCATATGTGTTACAGATTAATCATGGCCGCATCATAACTGGTGCTTCTAATTAAAACCTAATGCACCAGGAAAGTGGAGAAGGTTTTTATTATAATTATTAGCAATTGATGCACCACTGTACAAGGGCACTGACATTGCTATGATGTGCCTTGCATCTTCTAATGCATTTCCAATGATGCATCCATACATTTTGAAATACACCTCCAAGTTGGAATTTTTTTATTTCTAGCATAGGATTAACAATGCGCTTATGATGTTTGAGAGCATTGGTAATGGTGCTTCTGTGTATCCACAATAGCACCGATAAAAGAAGGAAGTTTATAAATTTAAAAGTGCACTCGTTGTTGCACATACAATACATTGGTGCACCACCAACAATACCTTTGAGTTTTATATCATGCATTGACAAAGCAAGGGAATCATTTTTATTATTCCAACTTCAACTGTGTGCTTGTGATGTATTAGAGAATCGGTGTCGATCTCATTGTACATTCACAAACACAATGTTAAGCTCAGTAAAATGTTTAGTTTAAAGTGATTTTCTAGTGTGTTTCATGTAAGGTGATGCACTAGACACTGTTCAACGTGAGCCAAATGGCTT
>ML777860.1:1824438-1838519 GCA_009831015.1 Picea engelmannii
CAATAAGACTTCAAACTTCCCAGCCAATCAAATTGTGACAAATCCATAAATTTTTTATTAAAAAAATTATGTATTTAAATTTTCTAAGGTAAACATTAGCATTTTTTCAGAAATTTTTAAGTCAACCTTCAACTTATTGAAAGTCAGCGATAAACTCATCGCTATAGTCCCTGCCCTTGGCCTTCCGGCAGGGACTAATAATATATAGGAAATTTTACCCCATTCGAGTCTTCAAATTCTAAACTATATGTAGGATAACCTTCAACGCCATATGCTCTAATAGAGGATCAAAAATCAACTCATGGTCCTATGGTTTTCTTTCCATATTTAGTTGCCAAGTTATTCACTATATGTAGACTAATAGTTGCATTCTCGTGCACATGTTTGTTCTTCAGCATCTATTGACAATTTTAACATTTCCTACCATTATGTATGCTAGGCATTATCATCAAATTCTATATATAATGTAATAGTTATTTATCTTCTTATTGAATTTGATAAAGGAAAGTCAATTTGTCCATTAGATTAATTATTACATAGGTTTTGTTATAAATATAAAAATTATTAAAAATCATCGTGTAAGTTGGTTTTTTATTATAGTTTTTTTTTGTTATTTCTATTTACTTAAAATTTAAAATATGATAATTTAATTTATATTTTTATAGTAACTATATATATATATATATATATATATATATATATATTTTTTAATTTTCAAATTATTTTTTTAGTTGGCATAATAATATGGTGTTACACAATTTTAAATTTTTGGAATTTTTTTATTGTTATTTAATGAATTCAAATAAAGCATCTTTTGGGAATTTTATTTTACAACCAATTTTTGATGATAAACAATAACGTATGGTGATCTTCTCACACATCTTTTTGTCTCATATATATATGGAAAAAAACAAGGTAGCAAATGACATTTCAAAAGAGACATTAGGGTTGGAGCCTGAACCATTTCCATCTTTTAGGATGGGTAGATAGTTGATCTCCCTCATGCACCAATGATGATCTTCTCACACATCTTTTTGTCTCATATATACATGGATAAGAACAAGGTAGCAAATGGCCTTTCAAAAGAGACATTAGGGTTGGAGCCTTAACCATTTCCATCTTTTAGGATGGGTAGATAGTTGATCTCCCTCATGCACCATGGATATAATTTCTCTTTTTTTCTGACAATGGAACAACCATGTCTTTTTGAAGATGTAGCTCAAAGATCTGTGATAGTGGATAGTTTTGAGATCTTGATATTGAAAGTTGTAATTAAAGTCCATTTAATTCAAGGAACAAATATTTTATTTTGATATAGCCCATCGATATATAAGACATGTATGGAATGATGTTGCTCAATATGGCTACAAAGTCTTTAGTTTTGAATGCCTTTGAGACATATGAATATGTAATTTTGTTTTATATAGATAAAATTATAGATTTTTTTTCTGTGAAAACATTTTTTTTTTTTTAATTTAAACTTATAAAAAAACATATTATTAACCATTAAACCGATTCAAAATATTTTTTATAATTCTACTTATTGAAGTTTATGATTATAATTTTTCCATATCAAGCAATATCTCAACCTCTTACTTTACCAAATTCTTGGAAAAATGGAATCTTCAAGACTTATCAGTTGTAAATTAAATTATAAATTTAGAATAATTTAACCTGAATGGCGCTTAGAATAAAAAGACTTGTTGAAATTCACATCATTCAAAGGGGCAAGGATGATACCCTACTTATGGAATGAATACAAAGTCATGATAGTTCAAGAGATAGGCGTCCAATATTGCTTGTAGTTTTCACAATTTGGCTAGTAAATAATTGTGTATGCTTGCAATAGACATAAATAGGTGAGGATGAGAATCCTCATGAAATGCATGCAAAATACACCAACAATACATTTCAAAATGATAACTAGATTTCAATAACTTTATGCACCCCTTGACCTATGCAATTGCTCTTCATTCAATACATGTACATGCTAAATAATTTTCTTGTTCTTTAAACAAATAGAAAAGTATTAGATTGTGAGCATACAAAACACACCCAACATATGTAGACAAACATAGGTTCTCTAAACATTGCACCTCTCATTCAGGGAAGAAGAGAATCTAAGTAGCTCGTAAACAACCCATCCATAGTGTAGAAGCTAATTATTATTACAAACCCACCATTTTAATCCAAATCACTCAAGGTGGATAGAGATGCAAGTTTTCTTGAAAATCTTTGGTTGAGGATAGTGCCATTAAAACCCTTGGCCATATCATATGGTATCCATTGAGCGCCTTCAAAGGCTTCCTAGAGGCTCCCATTCACACCACCCATGGCTACCTCAAGAAGCAACTCGTGGGTGCCTCATGGGGAGCAACATGGATGCCCATGTGGTTGTTATGAACAAACAACACCCATGATATAATAACAATAATCGAAAACAAATTTTCCTTTGGGTTCCATCTGCCTCCCTGATCTATTATTAATAACAACTTGTTTAAGCCTCTACGTTTTTCAATTTTAACATTAATCCTTTTGGATTCTCTTCCTCTTTGTGCTTGGATCGAAATAGTCTCTCAACACAATGTGTGAACACCCAATGCACTTATCCATGTCTGTGAACACCCAATGCATAGTTATGCATGGCCAAATCATGAAACGTTCTATGCAACTTGGAAATTCAAGTGTTTTTGCTCACAATTTTATTTAGGCAACCACTAATTATGATGGTGTCAATAACTTTTAGATGACAATGTCAACATATCATCCACTGGTTTAAATGTATGTGTATGTTTTTCATAGAGAGTAGACATTATTTTTGCAAAATATCTTCTCCTTGTACGCATGAAAAATTTATCATAATATGTTCATAGTTAAGGATTGTAAACATGCCTTGTTAATATAGAATCATAGTATAGTATATCATTACATGTTCATTATTAAGGGTTCCAAACGGGCCTTATTTATATAGAACCCCAATACTATATATTATAATAGGTTCATTGTTATGAATATAGAATCCTAGTGAAGGTGGAATGCTCTTATTAAGTTGATTTCTAGTTAGCTTCTCTTAAATTATTCTAGATAATTAATGGCATTCAAAATAACTAATAAGTACTAAACATATGAGATTCCTATGATGAATTATCCCAACGAAAATACAATGTTGCGTTTTTTTTATTTGCATATGGGAATTATCCCAGCAAAAAACATTGCCTATGATGAAGTTTGGGTTGCAGAGAGCCGAGGGACTTGCTACAAACTAAAATGGTGGATGGGGTAATTCCTCCTTCTATATACGGTGGAGGTTACCAACTATGGAGGTCAGAGATCACTTATGTTAAATCTTAGACTCTGAGAGGGCGAGCTTAGATGTCTTTAGTTTTTCCCTTTGAAGTTTTGGTGTTTTTAGCCACGGTTTTAGCTAAAGGTGGCAGTCATTACTAGTAAGTAAAGGTTGTCGGCTTACAGTTTTTTAGGGGTTAGTTTAGCAGGTGTTCTATAACTCAGTTACAAGTCCCATCAAGCAGTGATGGAGTTGAGGATTAACTGCCCTCCTTCCATCTCGTAGATTAGGTCACTCTTTAAGGTGGTTGTGGAGTTATTTGGAGTTAAGTCGAGTGTTGAGGATTTATTGCCTTTCATTTATTCCGAAGGTTGGGTTTGTTACTAGGTGGTTGAGGGCTTAGTGGAGTTTCAGGTGGCATTGTCTTATTAGGTTTCAGAAGCTTTCAGATGGAATTTGAGGTCAACGCACTAATGAGTGCAGCTGACGAGGCTCTATGGAATAGAGCCGGTCTTTTTGCCTCGACAGACGCGATTAGAACTGGTACAGGTCCTAACACCTCTAAAATGGCAGACACGACGCGATTAATGAAGACTCCCTTGGTTGTAAGAGGTGAGGCTAACATTGTTTCTCCATTCACTTATGATTTCTTTCCTGGTGTTCCTGCCCATATCCAGAGAGTAGGTAAGTTAAACTCTGTGAAAGGACGAGACGGTTTAGGGAGGATTTCTAGCTAAACCCGGAAGGAAAGGAGCACATGGCAAAGGGTGGTAAAGGAGCTAGAAAAAAGTCGTGAAACGCTAACAAAACAAAGCGAAGGATGGTTTTGGGTGCAAACATAGGTTTATAGGAATCCTGCAATCTAGCCCTATGTGCGCTAGTGGGAAGGCTATCTTATCACCCTCTTTGCAATAAATCTTTACCAGCTTAGGTTTTAACTACTTGAACTTCTCTATTAGGCTGCACGCCTAAAGTTTTTTTCCTGCCAAGGGGATGGTTCGGGTTCCTGTTCAATTCGCCAGAAGATACTCTGTTGGTGTTGGATAAGCTTTGGGTCATTAATGGTATTAGCTTGATGATTAAGCATTGGAGGGTCTATTTTGATCCAACCACAGAGTATTTTCAGTTTCGACATCTTTGGGTTCTATTACCTGGACTGTCATTTCAACTTTGGGATGTAAAGGCTCTGGAAGCCATTGGTAATGAACTCAGATGTTTTATCAAAGTCAACAAACTTTATTTAAAGGATCCAGACAAAAGAATGGGCAATATCTTAGTTGAGATTGACATACATTCTGGTTTATTAGAATCTTTAAAGATTGCCTGGAGGGGCCGGATGGTGAGCCAAAAACTGGACTACCTTGGTATCCTGTTTAGATGCAGTCTTTGTTGAAGGACGGGTCACTTGAGAAGGGAATGCCAAGGTTTAGTGGAGGAAGAGGAGTTTGAAGACTCCATGCTCAGAAAAGAGACATGTGAAGATTCTCCATAGGTTGATTCTTATGAACTTGGTGCATACAACACAGCCCGGGAGGAAGACAGATCGATGGTGTCGATAACTCTTTTACAAGTAAGTTAAAAACCTTCTACCCTTCACTATTTTTTTCGTTTTCGGCGTGGGAGCGCGATACTCTGGACTCCTCCTATGTGCTATAAATGGTAGTCACTCAAGCTTCTCCTAGCGATGGATTACCAGACCATGATAATCTTAATTTATGTGGAGTGTATCCCTCACAGTCATGTGGGGAGGGGATTCCAAATACTACTTCTATGGGGCTTGTGGAGAGCCCTTGGGGGAGAGTAACATCCTTCCAGGCTATAAGAACCCGAAATAGGAGATACTTCTATTGGTGTTGCGTTGGACACACTGGTTCCTATCTACAGAGAAACATTGTCTCCCATACCTATACTGACTTATCAAGGGAGATCGGTAGTAGAAAGAACAAGGTCTAGTGGAGATTCTAGCTCTATTGAACAATTTGGAGAGGGTTACAGGAACGATTTTGCATGGTCTAGGGGTTTGGGTATTGAATTATCTCCTATTAAAACCAGGAGTGCTCGCAAAAAAGCAGAAGCAATTTCTTCATCCCCTACTTTGCATTTTAAAAATTTCTCTGAAAATGGGGCGCTTAGAAGCATGAAATCCCTTCCCATGGAAAAATCATGATCTTGCTCTCCTTAAATATCAGAAGGGTGGGGAGTGCCCTAAAATCTGCTTCCTTGCATAAACTGCTAGATAGGACAAACCCTGATATTATCTTTCTGCAAGAAACCTTAGTTGATGAAAAAAAGGCTAGATCTTTTATGAATGCTTTACGACCTGCTTGGTTATTCTGTGTTGTCATCTCTGTTGGAAAGTCAAGGGGACTCTTGGTGACCTGGGATCCAAATAAGTTTGATCTATATCCTTACTTAATTTATGGTGGTATTTTTTTGAAAGGTACTTGTTTTGAATTTAAAAGGGAGCTTTCTCTTTTAAATGTATATGGGCCATGTTCAGACAAAAGAGCCTTTTTAGAAAAGGTGGTCGAAAGGGGTATCCTAACCCATAATAATCTGATAGTAGCAGGGGATTTCAATTTTATAGTTAATGTTTGTGAGATCCAACAAGACTCTGCTCATGTAGATCCTTTGGTTGGCTATTTTAAAGATTGATTCCAAGGAAATAGGCTTGTAGATATTTTACCGGATGAAGTAGTCCAAGCTTGGAGAAATGAGAGATCGGGAGTTGCGTATATCTAAAAAAGATTGGATTGGGCTTTTCTGTCCGAAGACCTCTTGAACAATGTTGGTAGGTATAGGTCTTGGGTGGCCTACCCATATCTATCGAATCATGCTCATGTTATCTTGCAGCTTGAAAACACCATACATTCTACAGTTTATCCTTTCAAATTAAATTCGATGTGGTTAAGAGAAGTTGAATTCTCGCATATTGTCCATGAAGTCTGGCTGGATCAACAATTTCTGCAAGAGTCTGGGGTTCAACGAAGATTAGTGTGGAAATTGAAATTCCTAAAAAACCGAATAAAATTATGGGCAAAACAACAAAGAATGCAGAAATTGTCAAAATTTGAAAAGTTGGAGAAAGATCTTGAAGCCTCATATCAGGTGATTTTTAGGGGTGTGAGGCGTTTGGCAGAGGAATGCCACATAAAATCATTAGAGGAAGAGAGAAATATATTACCGGTGGCAAAAGAGGAACTCTGGAGACAATAGAGTAGAGCAATTTGGATTAAAAGTGGAGATCAAAACACAAAATTATTTCATCAATTTGCTACTTTTAGAAGGAATCACAAACATATTTGGGAAGTTATGGATGAAAATGGGAAGGTCCGTTTTGGACAAAAGGCACTTAAAACAGAGGCAACTAGATATTTCAAAAGCTTTATTGAGGAGTCGGTACACTCAACTATAAATGATCAGGTTATATCAGCCAAACTATTCTCTCATTTGGCCAATGAGGAGGGCACTTTGCTTCTTGAAAGACCCTGTACCAAGGAGGAATTATGGGAGGTGCTCAAAGTTTTTGCAAAAGACAAAAATCTAGGACTTGATGGGTGGACGGTCGAGTTATTCATACATTTCTTCGAGTTGGTAGGGGATGAATTACTGGAGGTGGTTGAGGATTCCAGGATTAAAGGTGAAGTGGTAAGAGCCTTAAATTCAACTTTTTTGGTCCTCATACCAAAATTCAATAAACCTACTTCATTTGATGACTTTAAACCTATATCTTTATGTAACTTGTGCTATAAGCTTGTAGAAAAGATTATTACTAATAGGATTAAACATATTCTCTCTCAATCATTGTCTGAAGAACAACTGGGCTTTCTAAAGGGAAGACAGATTCATGATGCCATCAGAACGGCCCAGGAATGACTGCATAGCATCAAGATGAAAAAATTGACGGCTTTAGTTTTAAATCTCAATCTAAAGAAGGCTTATGACTATATTAATTGGGATTATTTAAGAATGATCTTAATTCAAACAAGTTTTGGCCTTTTGACCACCAATTGGATAGTGAGTTGTGTAAGAAGTTCAACTTTTGCAATTCTGTTAAATGGGGAGACTACTTCTTTTTTCCATAGTGGCAGAGGATTGAGACAAGGTTTCCCATTATCACCTTTGCTGTTTATTTTAGTAATGGAGGGTCCAAGTCTGCTCCTAAATAAAGGCCAGGTTGAAGGAACGCTGACGCGAGTGAAGGTCTCCAAAATAGTAAGGATCCTCCATCTTTTATTTATGGATGATGTACTTATTATGACCAGGGCTTCACTACATGAATGGAATGAGATTGATAATACTCTAAAAGTTTTCTGTAGAGCATTGGGTTTGCTAGTAAATTTGACAAAGTCTACCTTACTTTATGTTGGTATTCAAGGGGAGGTTTTAGAAAAATTCAAAGAAGTGTTTTCTTACAAATTTGTTGACCTCTCCGAAGGATTTAGATATCTTGGCTATTTTCTAAACTCAGGAATGTACAAGGATGAAGATTGGAGATGGTTACCTGCAAAAATTTAAAAAAAAATTGGACATTGGTGTACTAGGTGGTTATCTCTGGGAGGACGCTTTATTCTTATAAAAGTTGTGCTTGAAAGTGAACCGATTTATTGGATGGCTTTGGTTGTTATTCTTGTTTCTGTCCTCAACAAGATTAGGCAATCAATGTTCAGCTTCCTTTGGAAGGGTTGTAGTGAAAAACGACATCTTCATCTTTATAGATGGCAGAAAATTGCAAAACCAAAGTATTTCAGCAGGTGGGGGATTTAGAACATTTATCTTTTCAATAGAGCGATTGTGGCAAATACTTTATGGTGTGTGTTGATGGAGGGTTATATCTGGCATAGAGTCATAAAAGATAAATACCTCCCTTATTGCTCGGTATCAACTTAGCTCAGATCAACGTGTTTTAGATTATCTTCTGCTTCACAAACCTGGAAAAATCTATTAAAATATGTTCACTAATTACTCATTGGTTGAGTTGGTGCTCGAGGTCTGGTCATTTTGTACTAATTGGTAGAGATATGAATCCGGGATTGGGGAATACTTATTTTCTGTCTCCAGAACTCCTCTCATCTTTAAAACATAAAAACATAACTTTCCTTTATCAGGCCAGAGGAAATAATCGACCAAGCATTTTCTCCTCGCATTGGAAAGAGAGTGAAGAACTGGAACTTTCTGGAGATTTGGCAAAGGAATGGGATTTATTTTGCAGGGTGTTAATTGACTCGAGAGTCCAACTTCAGGACAAGTAAAATGAGCTAAAGTGGATTGGAGGTGATAAGTCAGGCCTACTTTCTGCCAAAAATGTCTATTATGCTTTAGCTTCTACAATTTGGTAGCAATCTATTGGTGGGTGGAGACGAACTTGTTGGAAATGGGATTTAGCTCTAAAAATTAAATTTTTCATTTGGTTATCTGTGGAAAACAAAATATCAACATGGGATAATTTACAATCAAAAGGATGGGAAGGGCTTAGCATTTGTCATCTTTGTAAAAAGGAACCAGAGACAGTAAAACATCTATTGATCAATTGCAATTTTACACAACAGGTTTGGTACAGAATTCCAAGTGGGCTAAACATAAAGAAAGTTTGGGAGGGAAAGACTTTAACTGAATGTTATGGAAAGTGGTTAAAGCAGAAGCCTGAATACACTACTCTTCCCTCCTTAATCAGTTGGAATGTTTGGTTGGAACGTAACAAGGTAATATTTGAGAATGGGAATCCTACTATTTGTTATGCGGTTTTCAAGTCCCTTGGAGGTTTTAATAGACTATTAGTTATTCAGAAGGAGCCTTCTGCCCGGTCCAAGTTGCCACCTCTTCAAGTTGGGGCTACAATGGGATGGTTTGATGGAGCAGCTCACCCAAATGGTCAGCAGAGTGGTGCAGGGGGGGTGATTAGGATCAATGATCAAATTGCTTTTAAATGGACCTTTAATTGTGGTGCGGGCACAAATACTAGGGCATAATTATTGGGTGTCTGGGAAACTTTGACACTGGCTTCTCGGCTACATATTACAGACATCCAGGTATTTGGAGACTCCAAAATAGTAATTGACTGGTTAAATTATAAAGGGAATTTACAGGTCTTTGCATTAGATTATTGGAAGGACAGAATTAGAGACCTCACCAAAACTTACACAACAATCAACTTCTCTCATATTTATCAAGAATTAAATAGGGAGGCAAACTTACTTTCAAAGAAGGCTCTCCAGTAGAAAGAAGGAAAAATCACCTATAACCAATGGGTAGAAGGAAATGAGGGTCCTACACTATTTCTTAAGCTGTATTAGATCAGATTCAAAGTTTATATTTAGCCCTTGCCGGAATAGAAGTTGCAAATCCTCAAGAGTTAGTTCTTGTTTTTTGTGTACTCTTTTTTTACGATCTAGTGTGAAAAGAGGATGGAAAAAGTTTTTTTTTCTTTTCAGTTAGGGATGTAATACCCTCAGACGCTTGCATGCTGGATTTCTTTTTGGTGTCTTTTCAGGTTCATCATGGATAGTAGCAGTAAATTAGCAAGATTTGCGAACATTCTTTGTCTTGGTTATGCTTTGTTTTGTACACAATTATATATCAATATAATGAGTAATTTTAAGTTGGAAACAAAAATGATGGGATTCCTTTTTGTTCAATGCTACATTTATATCATATTTCAGTTGTTCATTTCTAACATTTATATATGTTTTTATTTGTCTTCTAGGTACAATAGTGACAGAGATGGAATAACTTTCCATGCTATATGAATACTCTCATTAAATACAACATCAACAAGCCTTACTTGAAATTGAAACCATATTTGTAATACATTCCAACTTCCTGATTGATCTCATGCAACTAAGTATTTAGTTGATGTCTAAATTAAAAGGATTCCTAACACACATGATTCATATTGATGAAAGAGTCATAATGAGATTAATGCGAAAAGAGTGGCCAAGCTAGCACATACATATTTCTCCAAACATAAATCTCATGTTGTGTTGCTGATGTCGCAAATCTTCATGTATATATTATTGATTTGTACAATAATAAATGACTTTCATTATGTCAAATCCCACTACTGTGATTGGTTTTTAAGGGTTTTGTTTGTAGGGCGACCCAGGGTTGAAACCCGTTGTAGTCGACAAGAGACACCTAAAAAATCCATCCAGCAAAGGGTTGGTGTGGCTCAGGCTGGGTGTGATCCCTGGGTGATTTTGACGACTTAGATGCTCTTGGGTTGTGGTTTCTTAGCCAAAGGCTAGTCCCACAAGTCACAAACATGCCATCAAACAAAAACAAATGGCTTTCATTGTCATTGCATTTCACTTACTGGTTGTGGTTCTTAGTGTTTATAAACCTAAATATTTTGACCTATTGAATTATCTATACTCATTATAATTTTCTCTGATCATTTGCATGAAAATGGTGATAATGACATACGAAATGCTTACACCTATAACAACTTCCCTTGTTGGAAAAGTTATTGTGTTAGAAAACTTGTAAAATACACATTGAAACAAAATACCAAATTTATTTTGAAGGCAATTGCTTGCCATATTCAAACCTCTTGTCTTCGTGATGTGTAACATGCTCCTTAATAAAAAACAACTAATTTCTATCAACATTAAGAAATTAAGGGAAGGCTTCCCTCCATTGCTAGGTTTGAAACCTTAAGCATTATTTATTAGTCACTTGTCATCATAAATGTTCATAACATTTCCTCTTCTTGTACATTTCCTTCTTCTTCATATATCTCTCCTCTTCTTATAACGAAACCTTCACCCTTTTTACCAATAGATGGCCATGCTATTTATGTATGGGAAAAATAAAATTGCCTAGAGGCCTATAATGCGATACTTTATGTGAATTGTAGAATCTCATGAATCATCAAGAAACTACTCCAGACAACAAATATTTACAGGTAGGTAGGCTAGAGCTTAGGGGCTTATAAGGTGGGTTGGTAGGTATTTATCTATAGATTGGTGCTACTTTAACATTCCTCCAACTCAATGCGCTATTAAGCATGATAAAAAGGCACACCATAATGGATAATACAAAGTCCTCGAGCTCTTCATACCACTTAAGGACTTCTAGATATCAATGAAATTGAGAAATTCATTGTTTTATATCATAATAATATTTAATTTGATGAATATTGTCATTGAACATTTAATTGATTTAATAAAACTATGAGTGATGAATACAAGATTAGTCACACCTTCAAGCTTATCTATTGTTACACTCAAAATTGGTCCTCCTAGTTATTTGAGTGGAGTTGAGTCATTATCATTAGTTATGCCATTAAAAATCACTTTTACTACCCTAATTTACCTTTCAAAATAACCTTATTTACAAAATATTCCTTAAAGTGGCTTTAAAAATTATGCAAATGCAATTCTCAAGTTAGATCTTGAATCACACACTTGTAGAACTATGATCTCTCTTGAAAACTAATGTGAGCCTCCTTTTGTCCTATAAAAGAGAGGTTATTGTTGAGGTTGAGAGTTAGAGAGTTGGTAAGATAACATCCTTATGTTGGTGGAATTGGGTTAGGCTCTTGTAGATCTAGCTTTCGCTGATGTGATCTTTACTTGTGAAGAGTGTTGCCTTCACTCTTTAGTAGTGATCTCGTCTTGAGAGTATTTTGTGGACCTATAGTATTCCACCTCTCAAAGTGTAAAGACAAGATCCATATCTTGTTGAAGATCTCTTACACACGTGGCTAAGAAAGAAAGATCCCAAAACCAGGTGATGGAGTTACAACAACTAGATCAAGGATATTTTGATTGGCTAATGTGCAAATGCTATTAATAAATTAGTAAATCTATCTTCTTTCCCCCTTTCAATTCGTTATTATTTCTATTATGAATTATATTTTATATCTATGAATTGATGGTTAATTGTCTTTTAATTATATTCACTTGGGATGTACATGTTGGAGAAAGGGCTTGTTTGTGTCTTTTGTGTGCAGACATGAAGCTAAAGACAAATTTGAAGATAACATTGGATTAGATCATATCACTTGGATCTACATCAAACTTCATAAACAAGGTATGTTCTTTCTCCCTTTTATTGCACTTCATGTATAAACAATTAGCTTAGGGAAAGCTAGATTTGTTATCTACTTACGGTTTGTGGTGAGTTTCCAACACTCTCATTGGGGAATTCTAGATCTTAGATCATTACAAAAATCCCTATAACATCCATAACATACGTGTCATTGCTATAATGTATGCGCCTCTTTTACCATTATTGTCTCTCTGTTCATGATCAATTAGAATTTGATAACTATTTATGGTCAAAAAGTCTAAATGGAAGTTGCCCGAGAAAAGTGGTGAACTGTACCTATACTCGCTAACATGGTTGCTTTTTATCTTAATGGGAGCAACCTCCTTAGTTTTCCATATGATGATGTCCCCCCACAAGGGGAAGATTATTACCTTGTACCAACAATAAAGTCAACATCAAAGCTATAAGCAAGGGCAAGGGTAGCTAGAGCGGAGCCAAGTTCCTCTCACTAGACCTAGGATTTTGGAGACACTCTTCAAACAAACTTACGACCAATCAAATAATTGGGGATATGGATATAGATGACGGGAAAGGGATATTAACAATAGGTTTGCTATGGATACATATAGAGATCAAGGGAGAGGGATGTGCCTTATTCTTCAAGATGCTTAACAAATCTTACCAATGAAATAATTTACGCTTCTTTGTGATTAATAATATACTTCAACTTAATCGAAGACCCATTACAATTATTTAACATTGTTAAATCACAAAACCTAACTCACTCCTTAATAAAATGATATGAAGTAGAATTTAAAACACAAATGCAACATATGTTATAATTTAATGTCCAATTTTTTTCTATTATTAATTCATAAAACTCAACTTAATCACTAATGAAATGATATATAACAAAATTTAAAATATAAATAAATGAAACGTATTTTATATCATGAGTAACTCAAATATTAATAAAATAATATAAAACCTAATATGAAAATCTTGACCTATATGTGGATATTCGGAATCTGGGGCTGCATTGGTAAATCAATTCGGAATCCGTTTCAATCTGTTCGGCTCACTGCAAGAAATAGATTGACTGACAGATTGATTGACCTCAAGAATGTATGCAAACTGTTTGGAGAAAGTTCTCAATAACAAGAATCAGATGCATGTTGTTTTAAAGGCAGTAGCAGACATCCAGGGATAGGGACAGGGACAGGGACAGTGGGCAGGGACAATGGGCTAACAAAGTACAGGGACACTGGTCTAACAGGGATAGTGGGCAGAGCAACAAGTTTTCAGCGGTCAAACCAACAGATAGTGAAGGGTTAAGCATAAAACAGAGGGTCAGTTTTGGGCAGAGACTTTGATTTCCCTTAATAGCATCATGACAATGGGACAAGAAACTTTAGAACCCGTGGAAACAAATGATATAGGGCAAGTGAAAATTGCCTCATCAGCCAAAACTGAAAAGTGGAATTGGGTTAATGCCAAACAATACTGGGGCATTTTAAAACGAAGACTAGTTCGTCTGAAATGGGAGCATGCAAGGAAAAAAAGGTCTCAAAGGGAAAGTACTTGGGTCCTTCACAAGAAACAACATTCAAACAAGTCCTCTTTGCAAGTATGTGGCAACAAGTCTAAAGGAAAAGGAAAAATCATTGATGATTATGCCTTATATAGTCCTACATCCACACCTCTCACTTGGTCATCTGATCTTTATGTGAAAGAACTGTTAAAGGTAAAAGAGAGGTTGGAAGTAGTAGAAGCTAAAGAGTTGGAAATAGATTGTACAATCCAT
>ML777860.1:1849021-1862393 GCA_009831015.1 Picea engelmannii
GAAACCCTAATTCACTGTTGACTTCTATTTTTAGCTCATAATGACTTAAAAGCGCTTTTAACCCTTTTTAGCTCAATGTCACTTTCCGAATATAACACCTGTGACTGGAGTGACCTCTAGTAACCGTGTTTACCCCTCTTTGGCCTTGGCTATAGTCTAACGGGGCAGTTTAGACCATTAAGCCTCCTCTCTGGAGCTCCTATTTGGAAAGGGACATTACACACTTCTCCTTTCTAGACTTCATCACGAAGAATGTAATGCTTGATCTCAATGTACTTTGGTCTTTCTGGAACACTGGTTTTCTAAAGGCTTCATATAGCTCTGATCATCATAGTTGAATTCAACTTTTTTGTTTCCTGCTAGCTCATAACATCGTGGCAAGGGTCAAACTTGGAACATATCCAAGTGGTACTTCTTCTGTCATCATGAGAGCTTTGTCATGGATTGGCAATCCATCATCCTTGAGTTTTGAGTAACCATTCTGATACAATATATTTGTTATAGAAGGTTTTTCACCACGCTTCTGTTGTGCATTGGAGGCTCCGCACCAAGTTGTTTGAATCCATACAAAACCTTCTTCCATCTGCATACAAGAGTCTCTTCCTGGTATACCTCAAAGCCTTGAGGTTGTTCTACATACGTTCTTTGTTCAATTATTCTGGAGAACAGTGTTTGCATTCTGATGTAAACTCCAACCCATGGATATTGCGAACGATACAATGGTTCATGTAGAGGTATGTTTGGTTTAATAGAACAAGCAATCATCATAGTCTTCTCCCTCCATCTGGGAGAAACCTCTAGTTCTAGATCTTGCAATGCTTACACTCATAAGTCTTCCATACATTGTTCTTCATCACAACTTTCATTTCCTCTGCTTGATTGCTTTTAGTGAGTTCAGGTCAGGCTGGTAGTCTTGTGATTCTCGATACAATGATTGGTTGTTCTATCATTTCTTTCTCTTTTGGAATTTTCATGTTCTTCCTTATGTTTTTCTTTAGCTCTTAGGTCCATGGAGTTTTATATAGATTCCATGCCCTGAAGATTCCAACTTCTTCCTTTCATCATAAGATCATGGATGTGGATGGACAACCAGGGATACTTCAAGGCTTCTTTTCGAAGAAGACTTCTTCTAAGGTCACACTGAACACGTGCTGCTTTTTCATGGTTTCTTCCATGGATAGATACTTCATCATCTTCATTGGATCATATAATTTAGGGTTAACTCCCTCCTAATCCTTGCTTCATGCATGAATGCATGCTCTTCTTTTGGAAATATATAATCGGCTCTCTCCATCTAAGAGAGTCCACGCTTCCGTCTACATCCTTGTTGCCTTCTACAAAGTGTCACAAATCTTTTTCCAATTTCCTCTTGATTGCTGACTTCTTTTTGTCTTTACTTCTTCTAGGTTTATTCAATTGATTCTGATTTCGGCTTATCTTGCAGTTGTTACTTATGTAATATCTTCCACATGAATTGTTACGAGGGGTTGTTCATGTACTTCATCCTTTCATGTGTATTGTCTGACTTGTAGTCATAGTGATAGCAATCCTTATCTTTTTGTTTTTCCATAGGTATAGTTTCTCTTGGAACATATTATCTTCTAGGAAATAGATATGCAAGATATGTATAGAAAACATGGTATGTGCAAGAACTATGAGGAGTGTTGTTACCTTGTCTTAGAAGAAGAAGTTGTTTCATCCTGCTTAGTCTTCTTTGAAGGTTCCTTTTCTTCGGCAGCTGATGCTTTGTGTGTCTCCTTCCTTTTCTTTAGCCCGGGACAATGATTCTTGTAGCGACCATATTTTCGATAGTTAAAGCATTGTATTTTTGACATATCTTTCTCTTGATTTGGCTTCTTCCTGGAGCCAAACTTCCTTTTATTCTTGAAATTCTTGAACCTTGCTGTGAAAGCTTGATCATCGTATTTCTTTTAGGGTTTCTCTTTTGCACTGATCCTTGATTCTTCTTGTGCACAACAAGTCCAAAGTTCTTCAAATGTAGGATACTCCTTCCTTGTGTTCATGCTTGCGGCAAATGCATCCCATGTCTTGGGAAGACCATTAAGTACTATGTTTACCAATTGCTTCTCTGAAATGATCTCTTCAATAGCTTGTAGTTTATCTCTTAACTGAGAGATTCTCACAAAGTATGATGTTATGTTGTCATCATCATTTATCTTCATGTCACGGAGCTCATTCTTCAGACTCATTACTTGTCCAATGTTTATGACTGAGAAGAGGTTTGTTAGGGCATCGTACATCTTTTTAGATGAATCAAGATGGGAGATGTAGGGTATCAGGTGGTCTTTTATAGAATCCACTATGATACTCATGGCATTGATGTCATTGTCCTTGAACTTCTCCATAACTGCAACGTTTTGCGGCTCCTTCTCTTTTCCTTATTCAAACTCTAGTTTTACGATCTTTCCTTTCACGATATCCAGCACTTTGTTCTTGGCAAGGATGGGATCAATCCTTGTCTTCCATGCTTTGAAGTTAGAAGCCCCTTCTAAATTGTTTTTTGACTTCATAGAGTAAGTCATGGCTGCTTTGACTTGGTCAACCCTAGATTTTGACCAAAAAAACTCAAACTTGACGTCTTAGCTTGTTGAGAGTACCAGGAGATGCGCTAGGCTAGGGCGCACTGGTCTATCTAGAAATTAGGTCAATCCTTTCACTTAAGGTGCCTCAACGAGAGGGTTAGGGTTTCTGCAACTGCACCTGCTAGTAACCCTAGCGACAATGATTTAGTAACTGCTCCTGCTAGAAACCCTAGCGACAGTTCTTCAACGAGCTTAGTATCCTTATGGCTATGCTCCCTTCCAGTGGTTAGACTGAATGAAGGAGGTGTGGGCCCATAACCTGTTAGAATATAATGGATGTGCTCGTTTAACCATAGACAATATCACTATTGTCACCCAACCATAGGCTGAAGCCACCCCCGAGCACCTTAACCTTGAGAGAGAATCATTCCGGAAGCAAACCATAGGCTAGATAGCCTAAACAAGATAGTGCACCTCTCTCCAAGGATAGCGCACCAAACAGGAGTAACAAGAGTTGATCAGAGAGTCCAAACCATAACCAAGAGAGAGTCCAGGCCAAAACCGAAATCTGCTAGCTGCAACAGCTGCAACGACAACTCTCGTCCAAACTTGCGCACAAATTGGCCAATTGTAGTGCGCACAAGTGCTGCTTCTGCAGTTCTGAGAATGCCTGCCAGAATGAAGATTGGCCTCCTGTATTTATACTAAAAATGGCAAACTGCCTGGGTCAACTTCTCATTCTGGGTGCCTATTTACTTAGTATATAATATTCCTTTATCCAACTTCTTCTCTTGGAGGCTAATAACCTAATACAAATTATCCTCTTGAGCCGACTTGTCTTCTAGGGTTATTAGCCAACTAATTTAGGGTTTCTTCTTGCTTCCCAGAATATTCTATTCTCGTCAGGTTTACACGTGGAGGTAAACACCTCCCGCAGCTACCATAATATCAACACCCCAAATGGGTGCATCGAGGGAAACATGATATTAGTTTTTTTTTTAATAACACATTATCTTGCAATAAAATAAGAATGTTAGCTTAATTTGTAGGTAGGTTTAGAAATGGATTAGAGGTTAATTCGTCTTCATTTTCCATCGATTAGGGTTCTTTAGACTTCTTATGGGTCCCATGCCCCTTATTATGGGCACTTGGGGGGTTTTTGTGAAGTTTCCGAGGCATTTCTGAGTTTCAACAAGTTTCCTGGACTGGTACATGGGCAGTTTAGGAGTTTCGTGCAACGAAGTATGGATGTTAATGTGCTTAGAGCAATTGTGGAATACTAGATTTTCAAAGACTTTGATATAACTGTGATTGTCATAGTGTACCATAGTGGGTTCTCCAACTTCCAGCATCTGATCGGTCAACTTTGCCATCAACTTGTGAAGCTAGATGGCCTCACAATTAGCAGAATTGAATGCCATATGCTTTGCCTCTACCGAACTAAGTGCCCTTGTTGCTTGGTTCACGTTGAACTAGGATATTATCCTTGGACCCAAATTAAAATAGAACCTTGATATCATGTTGACATGGGAATTAAAAAAAGAGAATTAAACTCCTTTTTGTTGATGATGTAGTCCTTTTGGCCTCCACACCTAAGGGCCTATAGAGACAACTAGATGCTCTTGCAATGTTTTGCAACCTTTAGGAATTGACGGTCAACCTTGGGAAAACCAAGTTGATGCTCTTCATTTGCTTGAATAAGACCCCTTTAGGTTTCCTTTTTTACTTTACTGGGAGGAGGTTGAGATTGCCACTTGTACACCTATCTAGGGGTTTAGTTTTTATGGCCTAGGTTTGGGTTGAGGTAGCCTCTCCAACCTCGGGCGAACAAGGGGTATGGATCCCTTGCTCTTATAGAGAGAGTGTTTTCAACACCATTTTCAAGACATCTCTTCCAAATTGGACCTCATGAACTCCATCATCAGATTCACAATTTCAAATTTGTATGGTTCAGAGGTATGGGGACCTTCCCTACTTGAGTTGATTGGGCCCGTGCTGAGAGAGTTTAGACCCTCTTGCTCTATCGCATTATCAAATGCAAGAGGATGGTCGTCCTCGAGCCCATCACTTAGGTGGAGTTTGCGGCACACCCTTTCAGATCGAGAGTGTCTTCAGACTGGTAGAGTTGTTGCATCGTCTTCAGAGAGTTATCGATTCGACGATTGAGAGGAACCATTACCCATATCTTGCATTCCATTCTTTGGAGTCCATTTTCCAGTTTGCCCCCCCTCGGGAGAGCGTGTGTTGGTACTCAGAGGTTTCTTGTTTCCTTTAGTGAGTTGATATATGGATCACCTTCCCTCGTTTAGGTACTCTTTGGATGCCCCTAGCTACCTCCTGCCTCATAAGTAGGAGATGAATGGGATTATTAGGTAGGATATTTATAGGCAATATATCAAGGTCACTTAAATCACTCCCCTTGGGGATTGAGACCCAAGACGACCTTTTATGTAGAGAATTTCCTAGAGATCAAAGATGACCTCATAGTGCGGCTCACTTACACACTTGACGTTGGATGCATCAATGCTTAGGTTTCCCTAGGTTGGTTTAGAGTGGGCTCCCATCAACTTTGTGTGGAATTTGAGGACTAGATCTCGCGGGATGAAAGATTATGTTGGATTTGCCATAGATAGGAGACAAATATAAAGGAGCACTTTATATTTATATGCCCCCAGTACGATGAGATATGTGGTTGGTTCCATTGCCTGTTCATAGAGTCTCATAACTCCATCTGCACCATTTTTTGGTATCTTGACCAATGGTGCCTATCATTATACGTGGGAGAGGCTCTCAAGCTTAAGATTTGACATCCTCCACTCCCCACTCGATACGATACTACTCAAAGGACTACATCTTTCTTCCTGATGCTCCTAGTGGATAGGGGCACCAAGATGTAGGTTGAATACCATTTCATTCCCTAGATTTGTTAGATCTCGGGATGCACTACAACCGTCGACAGTGAGACTCATGTGGAGTTGTCACTTGAGGTCTCTAGATAGTTTATGCCCGACCAACAAGCGACCCTCTTCTACCATCTCTTGACAGTGGGTCACCTCTTCTAGACAAAGAGACACCCCCTAGATGATATCCAACTTTTCCAGCTAGACTTCTATACAAATTTTTTTTTTCTTTTGAGCTTGGATGGTAAGAGTGTTGCACATTTGACTTCAAAGGAGGGTAGTCCCCCCTCTCCTTTGTTTGACGATAGGCACTTGAAGCCTCAAGCCTTTTTACCTTGCACTCTATTCTAGAGCATTGTATTTCTTGTTGGCATTGAGATAGTTGAGCCTAGATCTTATAAATTAGCTTTGATTTTTGCTTTTATAGGAATGGTCTTTGCACTCCCACTCTGTATTGCCACTTAGGTATTGAGCAGTCCCGTTGACCTACTTTTGGTCATTTGTTAGACATTAATCAACTTATCTTATCTTATATTGTCTTATCTTCTTGCCAGCTGCATTTCTTGCCCAGTTAGAGTCAACAAAACCATGCAACTCCAACTCACAATCTCCAACATACCTTATACCATAATGAACCATGCCTTTCAAATATCGAAGCACATGCTTTGTAGCAACCAAGTAAATCTACCTTGGCTCAACCATGTACTGGCCCAAAATGTTTACTAGAAAACATATATTAGGCTTGGTATTGATGAGATACATAAGAGAACTAATCAACTGCCTGCAAATGGAAGGATCTACCGAATCTAAATCTAAGTCAGCATGCAACTTTAGATTTGGAACCATGGGAGTGGCTAAGGGTTTGCAATCCATCACTTGCCAAACATTTAGACCCAAGAAATATTGCATAAATTCAATGCTCATCATGTCAAACTCACAGGCCAACTTTGTCTTGCACCATGCAATGAGCTTTTCAAAATTCCTTGTAAGTATCAGGCCATCTACACATAGGACCAAGATGAGCAGATTGGATTTACCAAATAAATAATATAGATTAGGATCTGCAATAGTCTTGATGAAGCCCACTCTTAATAAATAACAAGTACTCATCAATCCTTGAGTGTGTAAAAACCCTAGGGTTTAAGGGCTTAAAAAAGGACTTTGGTCAATTGCAAACAAGCTGATTGGCAATATTCCACACAGTAATTTCACCATAAACAGTAGGCAATTATATCCAATCAATTCACGAGCAGAACCAGTGCCAATGCACAGTAATATCAATGAAAAATGTACCATACAGCATCCAATATCAGTTGATGTTAGACCAGTAGCAGACAATTATCCAATACCAAGTTTTTTAACAATTATAACCAGCAGTAAAACCCCCTAAGGGCTGCTGTCTCAACACAGAGTCCAATAACCAGCCAGTTGGTACAGTCTTGCAACAGAAATTTATTAAAATTAACAGGAGATTCTAAAACAGAAACAGAACCTGGTCTTAGCAGTCTCTTAGCAGTGTTCTGGTCCTTCCTGGCAGCTTGTTATCATCTTGGCCTGTACCGCCCTCCGTCCAGCGAGCTTCCTTGTTACCGTTCCAGCCCTTGGTCTGTCCAAACTCCTGGCTGTAAAACCTCCTCTACTTCCTTTCAGACTTACAACTGCCCGGAATCTTGGCTGCAGCAGCCTTTAATCCTCAGATCATGGCTCAGCCAGGGTAATGGTTTGGCTTCTTGAGAGGGTTCTGTCCAGCATAAATGAGGGTTCGGCCCTGCAGAAATGATCCAATGACAGGTTCGGCACCTCCCCTACTAGCTCTGTCCAACAATACAGGGGTTCGGCCCTAGCGTAAGGGCTCTCCCAGCCTCAGAAGTGGCTCGGCCCTCCTCCAAAACCTCAGCTGAGAGGACTTGGTCCTCCTAACAGTGTCCTGCTCAGCAATTATGGGGCTCAGCCCCCTCCCAAATACTCAAATTGGAGCTCGGCCTCCTTCAATTGTTGAGAAATGAACTCGGCTCCCCCTCTTAATCTTGCTGCCACAGTTTGACCTGCAATTAAACCCTCAGACCTCACAGCGAATCCCTCCAAGGCTCAGAACAGCCACTAAATGAAGTCTGTAGCGATTGGATAGACAGATAAAGACAGATCTCTGCCAAGGCCGAGCTAGGGTGAGCCCAAGGCACCACCGAACCTCAGCAGAAAGCAAGGGTTTTGTCAAAAACCCTCAAAAACATGAGGCAAAGCCTCCACACCTGAGGCAGAGCCTCCAAAGGCAGAAACAGATACTAAACCAAAAATTCAGATAATCATAAATGGATCTTCCTTCCTCCTTATATATACTTTTTGTCCTTTACTGTTGACCCCTTCTTTAAGGTAACTTGTTTCTTAAGTTTTGGTGTCATAAAGTCCCTTTTCCCCTTTTATGATCTTTTTGCCCAATTGTCACCTTTAAAACCCAATTTGTTGCCTCCTTGTGACAACTTAACCCCCACGTCTCCCCTTCATGTGGGACTATGGCCTATGGGGAGCCCCATTAGACCATTATGTCCTCCCTCCAATGGGGTCAAAAGGGAGGGGACATGACAGAGTGACACACTTGTGGTGCTTGCTTCAACGTATAAAGGGCCTTCTTCAACTTGCATACATGCATATCCCACCCATGCACCTCAATACCATTCGGTTGATTGATCTATACATTTGACTCAATCAGACCATCAAGAAAAATCAAGGTCGAATATGTGACCAAGCTGCAAGAATCCAATCTGGTGGTGCATCCATCCTTATCACTCAACAGTCTGTCTTGTGGGCACTGACCATAGAGGTTGAAGCATTCTTTAGGCCTCATGTTTATTATGTCTTGTGTTGGTTCCATAACCAGACATAGTTTTGGCGGTTAGAGCAGATCTTGTTAACCTACTTGTGGTCTAAGTATGGTGGTCAAAGGAGTCTTTCGTTGGTTCCTTGAGATGTTTGCAATATGCCCAAGGATGAGGGGGGTCTTGGTTTGATCAATGTTAGTATCCTTGCAGCCAAGTGGGTGGTGAGATGTTTAGAGGGCTCCGCTCCTTGGTAGATTTTGTTTCGACATCGAATGATGGTATCTCAACATTTTGGTTGGGTTAGAGGGGCTTTTGGGTTATGTGATATCATCTCTTCCACCGATCTGTTTCAAGTTCTTGGTTCCCTTATTTTCTAGAGTATCCAGTCAGCTTGGAGGGTTGTTGTAGGTTTGGTTCGTTGGTGCTTGGAGGGCAGTAGAGCAGGGTAGGATCTTGCTAGTCAGTCCCTTTGAAGTTGGTAGGTTTAGGGGTCTTGTGTTGCGGAGATGTTAGAATTAGGGAAGAAGACAGAAAATAAACTTTTTCAACTTTTCTGTTAGTTAAAAACTCAGAACAGAAATGTAGTAAGACAGTAGATCTAAAAACAAGTTTAGATCTAGGCTATAGATTTATTTCTGAATAAGCAAAACTACCAGATCTAAACTGTAGATGAAATTCTGAGTTAGCAAAACAAATAGATCTGAACAGTAGAGTTATTTCTGAGTATGCTAAGTCAATAGATCTGAACTATATAAAACACTTTAACCACAGAAATATTTCTGAACAATTAGATCTGAACCATAAGACCATAAGTCAATAGATCTGAACTGTATGAAGCAATTTAACCACAAAAATATTTCTGAACAAATAGATCTGAACTATAAAAAGCACTTTAACCACAGAAATATTTCTGAATAATTAGATCTGAACCATAAGACCATAAGTCAATAGATCTGAACTGTATGAAGCAATTTAACCACAGAAATATTTCTGAACAAATAGATCTGAACATAAACACTAGATATGAGCAATGAAATAAAACTGAAGTAGCAACTTACCTCTTGAAGACTTACCTCTGAGTGATGAAGAAGAGCATGACACATATGAGAGAATAGGCCACTGTAGTTATGCTCAGAAAAAGTCTAGAAGTCATAGATCTACCTCAAAGGGTTAGATCTCTAACAAGAGAAAGTAGGACCGAAATGCCACCGTAGGAAACCTCACACAACAACAAGCAAATCCCAACAAAAAACCCTCATTCCAGCCAGCAATGATAAGGAAATATGACAGCAATGAAAGGGGAGGCTTGGAAGCTTCAGATCAGGACGGCAATCCTGGTTCAAACCCTAACTAACCAGCAGTAGGGCCGCAGCCTAAGCAGGTTCCAGATCTGCTCACAGAAGAGGGACGGCAGCCACTTAGGAGAGGGCTGGTAGCACTGAACTGATAGGAGGAGAGGACGGCAGCATAACCCTCACACACAGAAACCTTCAGCATACAGCAGCCCTCAATCAAGGCTTCTGGCAGCAGCAGAAAAACTCAGCAACAACAAAGAAGGGGGCCGAAATCTGGACTGTCAAAGGAGGCCGAACTGTCACAAGGAGGTTGGACTGTCACTGTTACAAGGGGGGCCGCACCACACATAGAACAATCCGCCACACTTTGAAAAGAAAGGAAAGAGTGAATGTAAGTAAAAGTGAGGGGGGGAGGGTTTATATTTAAACTTTTAGGCTAGGGCTAGGCTAATAAAAATATAATTAAAAATAACATATTTAATTAATATAAATATTAATTTAATATGTTATAATTAAACATTGATTAATATTTTTCTTATTAAGCCCTAAAACAAAAAATACAAACCCCAATCAAACTCAAACTCAAAGAAGAACAAGTAAGGGGTTTAGGAGAGGTTTTCTTAGTGGCAACACATGTCCATATATTTCTCAAGGTGACCAATTAACTTTATTATCACTGCATATGGGATACATCTCTCATGTGGTCATGCTCATCTTCATAATTTCTCCTAGGTCCTGTGGACCATCCTAGGAGAGAGGAAGATGATCACATACCAACATATCTTGGCATTACACCAAGATCTCCCTGATCAAAGACCAGGTTGCCCCAGAACAAATCTGAGGTCTTAACCACCAAGGTACAAGACCAAGGATCAACCCATGCTTTAGACATGGGTACCCTAGAACATATCTAGGGGCCCTAGAGATATCTAGGGACTTAGACTCCTTGGTCCCAGACCAAGAACCCCAGTTAACTACTGGGGCCCTCACAAGGGTCTTTTGCTGCTTGGTCCCAGACCAAGAACCCCAGTCATCTACTGGGGGCCCTCACAAGGATCTTTTTCCATGGCACTAACTGCTTGGTCCCAGACCAAGAACCCCAGGAGTGTACTGGGGGCCCTAGTCCACAACTAGGGTCTTAAGCCATCCTCCAGGGAGAATGGCTCTTGCAGCTGCATTAAATTCAATAGGAGATGCCTCATTTTTAGGTTCAGAGATTGAACAAGAAAGACATTTTCTTTAGAGAGATTTGTGGGATTAATTCTCCCATGGATGGAAGGATTGAATCTCTCTTGCTCAAGAGTACTGGTTGCTTGCACTTGACCATCCTTCTATCTTGGAGTTGAGGAGCCTTATTAGGAGTTTGACCTGTTCAAGATGAACATTGGGGGGTGCTAGGGAATTTTTGGAGATATTGGGGTTGGAGTTTTGGTCGTCTGCTTCTTCAGTACGACTCTAGGTGTTTGTATTTGGTTCTTCATTAGAGGCATCCGTTATCTTTGGTTCTTAATGCACACTAGATGTCCATTGATGCAAAGGAGAGATGGGTGCGTCAACTTCACAATGTGGGTATGTTCGACTCTTTTATAAGCTACGAGTCTTTGCTTGGTTTGTGATCTATGAAGGGATTCCATCCAATGCTCGATTGGCCAAGAGTGGGCTTTCCAATGGGCTATGCCTGGTTTTTCACTGCTACCGTGAAGCATATTTTTTGGGAGTGTCTGTTTTCCAAACGTTGCTTGAGTTATGTGGAGGATCAGTACTCAATGTTTTTTTAGGATAGGTTGCATGGGTGCATTGTAGTGTTTGAAGATCACTGTTATCTTGTTCACACCGCTTTCACCAGGATTTGTCATTGTTTGTGGATTTCAACTTTATTTAGCCTCTAGAAGGTCAAGCGTACCTCTATTTTTGAGAACTAGCAAAGTTCTCTATATGCTTTATGCTCTTTGTGGTGGGATGAGATTCACCACCAACTTCTGGCTAAGGGCACTATGTTGATCAAAGATGCCCAATCTCTTGACCCCACAACATATTTTGATTTTCTTTCCGCTTTAGTTGCATTACAGAAGAGGTTATGAGATCCTTTGTATATATCCGTCCACTTTTTTCTCTACTGTTTGTAAATATTTTTTTCTCTAAATATAGGAAGTATTTTTCAAAAAAAAAAAAGTCAATGTCAAGCTATAGGTAAGGATGTCAATGAAAAGGGTATCGAGGTCTCAAATTGATTTTGAATGATACATATTAACCAAACCTTCAATATATATAAAAATTTGAAAAGGGACTTGTTAACGCCCAAACCCTTACTTCTTGAGATGAAAGTCCTATAACTCAAGTAAGACCCTAGGGTCACTAAAGAAGGGCTGCCCAATGTCACCGTGGTAGCTCCTTCACTCTTTTTTGGCCGGCTCTCCTTCAACACAAGGGGGGAATTGTTAAATTTGGCAACATCGACAGTCATTCTCCAATGAGAGGCCATATGGGCCACCCTGAGGCTAGCCAGGGAGATTTGGAGAATCAACCGGTCTTGTGAGGTATTGACAAAAGCTAGGGAGAACGTACAACCTCTGTGAGTCAAACCAAAAGTCAAGACGAACGAGATTCTATATGATCTTGTGAGTCAAGCCAAGGCAAAGGTAGAAGCCTTGTAAGTCTAAGACAAAAGTCAAGATGTAAGTCTAATGCAAAAGTCAGGGGGAACGTACAACTTCTGTGAGCATAGACAATCTAGTGTAAAAGTCAGGGGGAATGTGTTAAATTATGAGCTTGATTTCTTATGCGGATTAATTTTTTTATTTTCTTCAATACTTTGATTCCAGCTTAATACACTTCAACAATTTCAAATCATAATCGAATAGCAATAATTATGTAGATAAGTAAACATGCATATCAACAACACATATACCTTGGGGAAACCCTGTATAGGGAGAAAACCCTCAACAAACAATATTCCTTTATTGCATTAATAATGTAAGATCTCTTACAAATATCCACCATGAATGTACTTCTCTCAAAGAGCTTGCCAAGATGACTCTGACCTGACAAAGACTTACAAGACCTTGCTGAAATACACCTTTGATATGCTGCCTTTTTATCACTGATGTGCTCCTCTATTACTTCACCCTCAACCTGCATATGAAAACTCTGTTTCAAAATTGTGTTGCAAAATTGTATTGCAAAACCGCATTGCAAAAACTTTATTGCAAAACTGTGTTGAGGAGAGGGTTCAACCTCTTCTTATATAGGCTGAAGAGGAGAAGAGGGGAAGCTCGAAATAGTAACCTGATTGCATGCATTAGTCATAACTCAACTTCATACTTTAGTTCGAACTTAGAACTAGACTTTAGTTGCAACTCAACATTACACTTTAGTTCTGAGATAGAACTAGACTCCAGACTTTATTTGCAACTCAACATTACACTTTAGTTCTAGACTCAAGACTTTAGTTGCAACTCAACATTACTAAAAATAGAACTAGACTCAAGACTTTAGTTACAACTCTTGATAAGGAAATTCGAAATTCTCTTCATGGTGGATAATGTTTACACGTGCCAACGCACTAGATCAATACAATTACATAATTTGCAATATTAGGAATATCGTTTGTTTCTAGCTCATAGGAATTTTACATTCAACCTAACTTTTGCTAGATACCTTGACTTTTGCTCATGTCTCACAAGGTTTGACTAGGCTCACAGAGGTTGTATGTTCCCCCTGACTTTTGCACTAGTCTGTCTATGCTCACAGAGGTTGTACGTTCCCCCTGACTTTTGCACTAGACTGTCTATGCTCACAGAGGTTGTACGTTCCCCCTG
>ML777860.1:1871363-1891872 GCA_009831015.1 Picea engelmannii
CCAAGTTTTGTGTTTTTCTGTCTAGTAGACATGCTATTTACCAAACAGGAGTATGTTTAGGATTTTGTTTGATGAGGTTCAACTTGTTTTGAGCAAGCAAATAACACTCATCAGATAATGCACATGCATTATAGTAGATTATGAGAAGAGAGAAGAGAGAGATTGCGCTTGATATCATTCAATCTGGTGAATGTCAATAAAGAAAGGTAGGGATACTGTTGATGATGTCATAGCTTCGGGAGGTATTCCCACAGGAGGCCAAGGTCTTTACTGAATCTGCCTTCTTAAAATTTCAGTTTCATAATGTAGTCCAAGTTTTGTGTTTTTCTGTCTAGTAGACATGCTATTTACCAAACAGGAGTATGTTTAGGATTTTGTTTGATGAGGTTCAACTTGTTTTGAGCAAGCAAATAACACTCATCAGATAATGCACATGCATTATAGTAGATTATGTGAAGAGAGAAGAGAGAGATTGCACTTGATATCATTCAATCTGGTGAATGTCAATAAAGAAAGGTAGGGATACTGTTGATGATATTATAGCTTCGGGAGGTATTCCCACAGAAGGCCAAGGTGTCAGACATGTGGGAATTTTCATTGGCACTAGTTTAGCCTTTCGTTTCAGTGGAAATCGGCTAGAAATGAGGCTAGGGCCTCATGAGCAAGTTGATGGGTTGTGGGCTTGTGTAGGGGTTTCACACCCACAAAGAAGAATAAAATATTCTAATTAATTGTTGAGTTTAGAAGGGGTGCCTAAACTCACTCATTGGACTTGTATATAAAGGAGAGAGGTCATTGTGATGTTTTATCATTGTGCAAGTATGGAGTTAGCATAAGTGAGAGTGCACTTGTGCTAGGAGCCTGGAAATTTTAGCAAGGGAAATTCTGCAATTGTGAGGCAATTTGGCCTAGGGTTCTTGGTGATTTTTTGTTTCTGTTTTCGGCCAAGGAAGGCTTCTGATTTTCAGTGACACGTGTGAGGAAGAGAGAGGAGCATGGCCGCACGTGGGAGAAAGGTACAACCACACGTGTGAGAAAGGCTGCATGTGTGAGGAAAAATAGTATGAAAGACAACCGCACGTGTGGTACAGACAACCCACATGTGTGAGGAAAAAAAGGACAACCACACTTGTGATTTTTTTGAAGGGTTTCAGGCCGCACGTGTGAGACTTGGGCAGGTACAATAGGTATGTACTACTGACGTCAGTAGTCGTACGACTTATGTCAACAAGTGTACATGTGGCAATTGTAGCAGATTCACAGGCAGAGGAATTTCAAGGTATTTTGTTGAGTTTGATTTTTCTGTTGTTGGAGGACAAGGTTGTCCTCGGATTTTGGTGAAATTGTATTGGCTAGGAGGGTTGGTTTTGCCCTCAGAATTTTTGAAATTGATTCCGTGAAGGATCACCTGATTCCTCACATCTTTGAGAAGACAAATGCCAAGGAGATGTATGATGCTTTGGTTGGTCTATACCATAACAATAATACTAGCAGGAAGTTGCATTTGAAGCACCAGCTTCAAATTGTCAGGATGTCCAGTGAGGACACAGTTGTGAGCTACCTTATGAAGATTACTCAGATTTGAGATCAACTTGCAGCCATCAATGAGACAGTTGAGGATGCTGAGTTGGTGAATGTAGCATTAAGAGGTCTTCCTAGGTCTTGGGAACTATTCGTATAGGGGACATGTGCACGAGAGACTTTGCCAACCTTTGATAGATTATAGATAGATTGTATCCAGGAGGAGACTCGATTAATGTCCAGGGATGATATGAATGGTATGGTGAAGAGTAGCATTGATGAGATCTAGGTCCTTTCGGCCTGCACTAGGAAGGGCAAAAGAAGTTCTCCTAGGAGAAGAGCTTCTCCCAAGAGAGAAGCATCTCTAGAGCTGGGACGAAAGAAGGATCTTATTAAGATTAGATGTTTTGAGTGTCATGACCTTGGGCACTATGCTTCACAGTGTCCACACCGAAAGGGAAGGGGCAGAAGGCAATAGACATCAACAACGGAGGTTGATGAGGTTGCAGATAGGTTTCAGAGGGAGATATCGTTGGTCTCTGCCCTTGTAGGTACAATTTCCAACAGGGGGACTTGGTTGGTGGATAGTAGAGCATCTTGCTATATGATAGGTGCACGAGAGTTATTTGACACTTTCACAGAGATTGGTTCAGACTTGTGTGTGTAGCTTGGTACAGGAGCCAAGCATGCGGTATGAGGATCTAGTACATTATCGTTTCGATTGGAGTTAGGAGAGGTGCTGAGGGTGTCAAATGTGTTATGGGATCTAGAATTCAGGAGGAGTGTTCTCTTAGTCTCAGAGATTGAGAGGAAGGGCTACCACATATTATTTCGAGATGGACAGGTGTTGTTTGTGCCCAGACGATCTAACTTCATATCAACAGTGGCTCTTGGAATTAGGGAGGGTGACCTATATAGGCTAAGGGGCCAGCCTATGCATGTTGTGGCCAGCAAGAGTAGAGAGACAGATGAGGAGCAGGTAGCTCCCCCAGTGGTGAGGCAAGTGGCCCCACCAATAACACAGGTTTAGAAGGAGTATATAGCTCCACCGGTAGTGAGGCAGGTGGCCCCACCAGTGGTACAGGATTAGAGGGAGCTAGAGTTCAGAGGGAGTCAACCCTCAGGATCCAGTAGGGAGGAGCAACCTCCCAGGACTAATCAGAGACAATTGGACTTCAGGGGGAGTCAACAGGATCAAAGGGAGCATCACTCATCCAGAGGGAGTCTACATTTAGGTACGGGTGGAAGCGAGGAGTCTTCCAAGTAGCTTTCATGGGTAGAGGAGGCCTAGACAAGAGGTTCAGAGGTAGGAGGCTTCTAGGGAATGTGAGACCTCCATGGAGGATCCATTTGTTTCAACAGGTTTTGCTACGGTGACAGAGGAGGCAGCTAGTCAGGAAGATTGGACAGTAGGATTTGCTTCAGTGACAGAGGGAGCACTTAGTCAGGAGGATTGGAGTGCAACTGTGCTAGATCCAGTGCAAGAGACAGAGCTACTTCTAGTATGGGAGACATAGGTACATCCAGATGATGGTGGATGGGATACCTCCCTCTCTAAGAGGGATTGTTGATGATATTGTAGCTTTGGGAGGTATTCCCACAAGAGGCCAAGGTGTCAGGCATGCGGGAATTTTTGTTGGCACCGGTTTAGCCTTTCATTTCAGTGAAATCGGCCTAGAAATGAGGCTAGGGGCTCATGGACAACTTGACGGGATTTGTGGGCTTGTGTAGGGTTTCACACCCATAAAGAAGAATAAAATATTCTAATTAATTGTTGAGTTTAGAAGGGGTGCCTAACTCACTCATTGGACTTGTATATAAAGGAGAGGTCATTGTGACATTTTATTATTGTGCAAGTATGGAGTTAACATAAGTGAGAATGGACTTGTGCTAGGAGCTTGGAAATTTCAGCAAGGGAAATTCTGCAATTGTGAGGCAATTTGGCCTAGGGTTCTTGGTGATTTTCTGTTTTTGTTTTTGGCCAAGGAAGGCTTTTGATTTTCAGTCACATGTGTGAGGAAGAGAGAGGAGCAGGGCCACACGTGTGGGATAAAGGTACAGCCACATGTGTGAGCCAGGTCGTACGTGTGAGGAAAAACAGTACGGAAGACAGCCACACATGTGGTACGGATAGGCCACACGTGTGAGGGCAGAAAGGACAGCTGCACTTGTGATTTTTCTGAAGGGTTTTAGGCTGCATGTGTGAGACTTGGGAAGGTACAGCAGGTTCGTACTGCTGACGTCAACAACTGTATGGCTGACATCAACAAGTGTATAGATGGCATCTGTAGCAGATTCACAGGTAGAGGAATTTCCGGGTATTTTGCCGAGTTTGATTTTGTTGATTTTTCTGTTGTTGGAGGACAAAGTTGTCCTCAGATTTTGGTGAAATTGTATTGGTTTGGAGGGCTGGTTTTGTCCTCAGAATTTCTGAAATTGACAAGGTTACAGAACAAAAATTTTGTGTCTCATGTGTGTTGATGATTCATCTCTAATTTTGTCATTTCCGCTGCATATATTTTCAGTCAATAATTTTCAGTGTAAAATTGTTCAATGATAACAACTAGGGTTCACTGTTAGCTCACTGGGAATCAATTTTCAGATCTGAAATTTAGTCACATAAGCTTGTATGTGAAAATTGACAAATACAGTGTCTTGTACATCAAGTCCCATATAACCTTCTTATTTAATTAAAATATGACTTAACCTATTTACAACTTAATAGTATTTATGATACACGACTTTATTAACTAAAGTGACTTAAACCTATTAAATGCTTAACTCAAAGTACTAAACTAAATATCGATACATTATCATATGAACATTATAATGAATTAACTCTAACACCCTCCCTTAATTTTTATATGGAAACCAAACGCTTGTCCTAGAATACAAACTTATCTAGACCAACTGCATTGAAGCAGATGTCTACAACCTACCTCTGAGTTGTGCTACCGTTTAGCAATTAAAAATAAGAATGTGAGTTTGCTTGATGGCTTTACTCCAGAGTCCAAACTGCTATCCATCATTTCACACCCCGATGCCTCTATACACACCACAAGCCTCTCTCCCATGCATTCCAAAAATCTAATTCTGAAGTTACTGCAAAAAGAGAAGTAATACTGACTGCAGGGCATCATGTGTGACCATTAACTTGTCAGCCAGATGAGAGTTGTCTGAAACTTTCAGCCCACCTACTGCAGATGTAGAAGCTGATTTCAACTTCAAAAAGATGCCCTCTAACACACATGTAGAAACCACTGATCTAGGGCTGTCACCTTCTAAATCTGCACCTGTAAAATAGTCAAGTCCAAGCAAGAATGCAAACCTAGGGCAACTTCTTAGAAACCTTACTCGATGTCAGGCTGTCTCTCCTCCGGCACAAGAGGGGTTTCCCTATATATGATTGCTAAATTATCCTTGTAATCTTCTTTAACAAACCAGATTTAGCAATCGTTAAAGTTATGATGTACAATGGAAAATATTGTGGTGAATTCAAGTAGATTAGTGCCTATCCTTGGGCCAAATGGAGTCAAAACACTTTGAAGCTTGAGAGACTTGATGATAGACAATATTAAACCCAAGAAGATGCTTAAAAGTTAAAACAACAGTCAATCCCAGTCACGTCAGTGCTGCAAAATCATATTCCAGCCACGTACCAAGTTCACAAAGATACACTAGTATTTTTATTGCATTCTTGCCTCATCATATAAAATCAAGATCTGAAAAATGAAGTAAAAGACACTGTTTTATTAAAGAGAAAAGCCCAAGTACATAACATAAATCAGATCTGAAATTAGGGTCTTGCAAATGAACAATATAGTCTCTTTTCAGACCTCTTAATGTTGAAGATAAACCCTAGGACAGCAGCAGTGTTACCAGCATAAAAGAGAGACAAGATACAATAACAGCTTTACAAATGATGACAACAGCCCTGAATATTTCCTCAAATAAGCTCCAAACCTACACAATATATCTTCAACTACAGCGCAAAGGTCTATAGATTTATCCACAATGAAAACACAATTTTCAAGTGAGTGGGAGGTCTCCTTTTATAGACTATCTTTGCAACCATATACAAAATAAAATATTGATTAGAAAAGTCTACATACCCCTAGAAGAGGGACTTTCCTCCAAATAAGGCTTTGTTTGGTCTTTGAAGAGGTCAAAAAGTCTAAGTGTCACCTCCTCAAGCTAGACGTTCCCTTAAACAATTGCTTTTTCTTGATGATTGTGTCATTCTAGCGCTTTCCAAGTGAGTGAGTCATCTTCCTTAGTCAGGGATATTACCTCATAAATAATGTTTTAAAATCACTTTCTAGACTCTTCTAAGGGGGCTGCTCCATTATTTTAGCTTCAAGGCTTCCTTTAATAACATTTCCATGAATATATGTGCCATAAGTAAGCCCCAAGTGGGCATAGAAAGCTGGACAGCTCATCAATTAATGTGTAATCATCTTTGTAAGGGGTTTAGAATGCCACACGTTCTCATTATATGAGGGGTGTTCCATCCAAGTGTCATATAAGTAGTGCCAACATGTCCACTCATGCCTCCAAATATGTAGAACTAGCTTTGTAAGATGTGAACGGTGTCCATGAAGATGATCATGGCTCCAAATATGCAAATATGCCTGGGTGAATGTGAACATGCATCAAAAGTAACCATAATGAAGAAATATGCATCCATAAGTGTGACAATGCTCCATTATCTCAAATGTCTTGCATGATCTAGTGGCAAGAAGGGCAATTAATGTAAATCTGAAATTTCACCTCTCAATAGAGGTTTCCCAGATGTAATCCCTGAGAGCTTTCAACCTTGGAGCGGTTCTGAAATATATAATTACAGCATTGAACAATAGCTAATACTTCACTCCACTTCAGTCCAAATCACTAGGTAGCTCAAGAGAAAAGATAACAAACAAGTGTACTTCAATTGCAACAAGTTACAACGTTCAGGGAACACTTTTCCATGCATATAACAGATCTGAAATAACTTTATTACAACAGAATTTACAGCAGTGAATCTGCCACCCTTATCTTCAAGATATATTTAAATCACTTAACAATTTCAACCTTATGTTATGTCAAATCAGCATGAATGCTGGAAGTTACCCAATCAATAAGACAATACAAGGTGAAAATCAAATCTGCAAGTACACAACGATTGGACAGCTTAAACACTTCATTTATATATAAGAGATGAAGTACATGTACATACAACTCGTCACAAGTTAGTACAAGTTCAATCTCTCCAAACCCTCGCTAGGGAAACCATGAAAACCCTAGCGATCAACTCCTCTTAGATAGGAATCAGTCCTAACCGAAGCTGGTTTTTTCACCAAGAATCCTCAACAAGCTATCACTATCACCGGCAAGTCCTCTTTGACTCATGCACAATTCCTCTTCTTCTCCTCCTCAACAAGCATAACAAGTAGCACTAGGGTTTCAAGACCCTGGCCTTCTTCTCTCATGAGCTACAAGATACAATGCTATCTTTATCCCCCTTGGGTTTATTGCAAACCCTAGCTTCTTTGCATCCTTGGGGTGAAATAATAACCCCAAAGTTTCCCTTGAACTTCTTCAAGAACCCTAGCGTATCGAGACAAAGAGAGATAATACAATGAGTACCCAAGAGAGAGACTCAAATCTCTAATACAAGTGATAAATGATTGTATGAAATGTCTCTTGAAGAATTTCACTTTTCACTTTATGAAATACAATGGGGGTCCAATTTAAAGTGGTCACATTTCCCTAGGAAAAGAGACCAAGCTTAAGGAAAACCACTTACCTCGGTATAAAAATTTAACACTCCCTCTTACCGAGGAAAGCGTTACTTACCACCCCCATCTTGTCCCTGAAATAAACATGCTTTCCTCTCGGAAGAGACTTTGTGAGGATGTTCACCACCTACTCATCTGTAGACACATAATCAAGCTTCACAACCCCTCTCTGACCATGATCACGAATGAAGTGATATCGGATCTCAATATATTTGGACCGATCATGAAATACCAGATTCTTCGTGAATTTTAAACAACTCTGATTGTCACAATGAATCATCGTAGGCCCCAACTCCTGCCTGAACAAACTTGTCAACAATTTGTGAAGCCAAATGGCCTCACACGAGGCTTGGCTCACAGCCATATACTCAACTTCAGCTGAGCTCAAAGCAACAAACTTCTGCTTTCGGCTAAGCCACGACACAACAACTGAACCCAATCCAAAACAACAATCGGATGTGCTCTTCTTGTCTGAAGCTGAACCTGTCCAATCTGAATCTGTGAACCCTGCGAGTCTCACTCCATCACCATGAACATAATCCAGACCATAGTCTATAGTGCCCTGCAAATACCAAAGCACATGTTTTGTAACTATCCAGTGTACTCTCCTGGGCTCCACCATAAACTGACTAAGAGTATTAACTACAAAACAAATATCTGGCGGTGTGTTGACCAGATACATCAAGGAACCAATGAGCTGACGATATAACGTAGGATCCACCAACCCAGAATCATAAGCATAAAGCTCTTTCCTGTTGGTGGCCATGGGAGTGGACATGGGTTTGCAATCACCCATGTGAAACCTGTTGAGAATGTCAACTGTATATTTTCCTTGTCCCAGGAAGATATGCCCCTCTTCCTGCCACACCTCCAACCCCAGAAAGTAATGCATCAACCCTATGTCCTTCATGTCAAACTCTGAGGCAAGATCCCTCTTGCAACCCTCAATAAGTTTCTCTGCACCTGTAATGAACAAATTATCTACATAGAGAATAAGCATAAGCATCTCACCATCAACAATGATGTAATACAAATTTGGGTCCGCATCACTCTTCGTGAACCCCATATGCTGCAAGTACGCATCAATGCGAGAATACCAAGCTCTGGGAGCTTGCTTCAGACCATACAATGCCTTTTTTAGGTGACAAACATGAGACTCATAACTGTAAGCCTCGAAACCATGTGGTTGCTCAACATAAATCTCCTCCTGAATGATGCCATGGAGAAACGCAGTTTTGACATCCATTTGGTGGATCTTCCACCCCATCTCTGTTGCAATCGAAATAACAGACCGAATCGAAGTATATCGAGCTACGGGAGCGAAGGTCTCACCGTAATCAACTCCCTCTCTCTGTGGAAACCCTCTTGCCACAAATCAAACCTTATACTTTTCAATGCTGCCATCCGCAACATACTTTATCTTATGAAGCCATTAGGAGGATAGCACTGATTTTCCCTCGGGCCTGGATATAACCTCCCATACATCATTCTACATGATGGAGGCATAGTCCTCCACCATGACATCCCTCCATACCTCCTGTGTGGCTGCCTCCTCATAGCTAGAAGGATTGGAATTTGTAATACCTGTCACCATCGCTACATTACTGCAAAATCTCTCCGGTGGCCTGCTCTCCCTGGTGGAATTCCTTGGATTTCCTACTGTCTCGGCTTCTTTCAGGGTGTCCTGAAGCCACTTGGGCTTCCTCTTCCCTGAAATAGCCTCCTCAGCCTCACCCGAAGAAGGTACCCCTGAAAACTGACCAACTGAGCTCGATGACCTAGTACTCTGAAAACCTATACTCGTGCTTGTAGAACTTGAAGTGCCATGTGAACTGTTAACTAGAGGAATGAACTGTGAAGTGCTTGGTGAGATGACCTGTGGACTGCCCTGTGAGCCAACCTGTACCGTGACCACTGGTGAACCTGTAATCCCTGACACCTCGGTGCCTCCTGTACTAGAACTTTGAGTTCCAACTCCCTGCACCTAACCTCCTTGCTGCTGAGAAGTCGAAGGCTGTCTCTCCTCTAACTCCCGTGACCTCTTGCAAGCCCTCTCCTCCTCGAACTTCACATCCCTCCGAACAACAACTCTCCTAAGTGCAGGGATGTAAAGCCGATAGGCTTTAGAAGTCTCACTGTAACCCACAAGTAAACCCTTTTCAGCTGTGGGTTCCATCTTTGTCCTCTTCTCTTTGGGGACATGAGAGAAGGTGATACATCCAAAAATCCTCAAATGCTCAACCAGAGGCTTCTGCCCAGTGAAAGCCTCCTCAGGAATCATATCCCCAACTGCCCTGTGAGGACTCTGCTTCTGTAGATAAATTGCAGTGTTGCAGGCCTCAACCCATAGGAACAACGGTAATCCCTGGTCATGGATCATCGATCTGGTAGCTCCAACTATCTACCTGTTCTTCCTCTCCGCAACCCCATTCTGCTCAGGTTGTAAGGAACTATCATCTCCTTTTTGATGCCCTTCGTAGTACAAAAATCAATAAACTCATTCGAGTCATACTCGCCTCCATTGTTAGATCTCAATACTTTGATTTTCTTTCCTGTCTGGTTCTCAACAGGAGCCTTAAACTCTTGGAATTGTGCAAAGATCTCATCCTTATGATTCAGGAAATAAATCCAGATCTTCCTAGAGTAGTCATCAATGAACAATACATAGTACTCATGACCACTTAGTGACGGAGAAGACATCCTGCCACTAACATCCGAATGTACCAAGTCAAGGATACCTGTAGTCCTGCTATCTCAGCCCGGAAATGGAGCCTTGGTGTACTTGCCCAAAGCACACCCCTTGCAAACATCATCTTGCTCAATGCTAAACTCCAGGATACCTGTAGTGATCTCCCTAGCAATCCTTAGAGCCTCGTGATGAAAATGCCCCATCCTCCTGTGCCAAAGCTCACATAAATCCCTGCTGCTGGTCATGCACACAAATGCCCCTGATGCCTCCCTTATCATCCTGTACATCCTCCCGTATTGAACTCCGATGACCTTTGCCTCTGAAATGCAACCACGCTTCGGATAACGAAGTACCTGCCCATCTCTGAAAGTCACCACATATCCTCTGTCCTCGATACAAGAAACTGAAACAAGATTTTTCTTAAGGCCTGGAACATACAATACTTCTAGCAATCTCATGGGAGGTAAAGACTCCCTCTGAAAAGCCACTGTGCCAACCCCAACAACACTCACAACTCGGTTGTCTTCCAAAACTATGTTCTGATCGTGTGCCCGCTGCCTAAGCTCTGCAAACTGCTCCCAAACACCTGTCATGCGATGAGAAGCACCACTATCTATATACTACAACGTGGGAGATACTGAGCCACATGACTGCTTTGCCATAAAGGCAAGGTCTTGATCAAATCTCGAAGAAAACTCATCCACCTCAGCTGAAGCTGCCATGCTCTATGCCTTCTTCTTCTTCCTCTCAGGACATGTCACTGCATAGTGTCCCATCTTCTGACAACTCCAACACTTTACTTTGCTAAGATCCTTCTCCCCCTTTTTCTTTGGTTTTCCCCGTTGCTTGCCTATACCTGTACCCGTGGGCCCCTGATTCCTGGGATTCCCCTTCTTCCCTTTGGCCGAAAGAACCACATTCTCTTCCTCCTCCCTAACACCTGATGAGCTGCCCTACGGATAGCCTCTCCGGGTCTCCTTCTGTACGAAATCGTCCCAAAGCCTGTCCCAGGGAGGCATGTTCTCACGCCCCACAATCGCCTGAACAAACATAGCCCATGGTTTTGACACACCATTCAAGGCTGTCCGGACTCCGAACAAGCTCAGCTTCTCCCATTGCCTCCCCACTGCTGCCAACTCATCCCTCACTTGTGTGATCTGAGTAAGGTAGGAAGTCACCCCTTCACCCTTGGCCATCCGGATACTTTTCATCTTTTCCCTCAACACCATCTTCTTGTTCTCATTTGTGCTTTTGATACATGCGAGTCAAAGCATCCCACATCTGATATACATGTCCTTTATTGTTGACATGTGGAACTACATGGTCTTTTAATATTTATGGCATCAAGAATGATCCTTTTTGCCTTAACATCCTTTTTATTGAAGGCTGCCAATGCTACTGCATCTGTGGGTATCTGAACGGGCTTCGTGGCAGTACTTTCAACAATGTCCCAAAGTTCATTTTCTTGGAAAAGTAAAATTATTCTTGCCTTCCATGGACTGAAATTTCCTACCCCTTCTAGCCTGTCCTCCCACCTCAACGCTGTAGCCATACTGTTGAAGAAAACAAGCCCAAACCACCACTCTTCAAATCTGCCCACAAATATTCATTGCTGTTATAAAATTTCTGAGTGTTAACAACACACTTCCCAGCTGTTTTAAGGCTGTCCCAGTCACCAACGCTCTGATACCATGAAGAATTTCGATGCCCCCAACCCGGTTTCAATCACACCTTATCACTCCCATAGTTTAATGCCCAACCCACATGATATAAATTCATCACATAGCATAAATTAAATTCTGGAAATGAAATTTCTGAATTTGAAAGACAAGAGACAATCTTCTATGACTGGAAATTAAATGTAGAAATAATTCAGCAATAAATGAACACAGTGCACAAGTAATTTTGGTCCAAAAATGACCCAGGACAAACCCCCAGGGTGGAGGAAACCTGTTATTCAGAGAGGGCAGCTTCTTTTATTGAATATCAAGCGTCTGGAAATTACATTCTCAACAGAAAATTCAAAACCAGCATGAGACAACTTATCTCTTCCTTCACCAAGACAAAATACACCTCGGAAATCATGCCAACTAACCACCTTAAATTCTGAGCCAAGCTTACTCAGGATTTCTGTACGCTGTACGGACAACAATCACTTTCAGCACTGTACGGCCCTCCTCGAATTCCATGCAATGCTGTACGGAACAATACAACTGTATGGAATCAACAAATGTTGTACGACTGCCTTGAAATCTGTACGGCTGGGTTATGACAGTTATTAATGCTGGAATCATTCTCAATTTTCGTGCCCATGTTTGCTTGGAAAATCATGCATTAATTTTCTGGAAATGGTCTTCTTCCTGCTCTTCTTCAATCTGCTCTCTCTCTTCAACGAATGTGCAAAAGTTTTCTCGATGAACTCATGAGAGAAATTTAATGGCCTCTTAACCCTCTCGGCCTTTCAAATTCCCAAAGTGACTTTTGGGTGTCCACATGATCCAATGGCTCACAATGAGTTAGATCAACGGTGAAAATAAAGTGCACATGAAAATCACTTTTTAATATTTCATTCACCCAACTTAAATAAAAGACCCACTTAGTTTTTATTTCCTAAGTCACTTTTCACTTTATGAAATACAATGGGGGTCACTTTTCCCTAGGCAAAGAGACCAATCCTAAGGAAAACCACTTACCTTGGTATAAAAATTTAACATATCTCTCCTTCCTCTATTTATATGCGAGATAAGAGAGGTCAACAATATAAACTTAACCCAGTCCACTACATGCAACCTATCCACAAGTAAATAGGCCCGCGTGTGAAGCACTCCTTTTACAAGTGACACATGACAAGCTCCAAGTTGAAGATGTTCAACATGAAAGGCTCCAAGGCATGAACACTCCTCAAGAAGTGTCCAATGCTCCAATGCTCCTCCTAGGTCACGTGCTCCTCTTGGTCCACCCCACCTACATGATCACTCCCTCAACCCAAGCATCCTTAAGTCAAGCACAATCCTCCATGCAAGCAGTCAAGTGTGTCCATGCCATCTAGGACTCAATACCCTCCTCCAAAATGCCCAATGCTCCTCCTCCAAACAAGTCGTCCTCCTTAGCAAGCAAGCAACCTCCATGTGGCCATCATGAGGAAGTCACCAAGCTCCATAGTTATCCAATGCTCCAAGGAAGAAAGCCACATAAGCACTGACGTGAAGTCTAGCAATCAAAGAGCAAGCCACCTCACATGTGTATGTCCATCATGACACATCCAAGGGTCATCCATACACCAAGTACCTCACATTACATGAAGCACCCCTAAGCATGGTGTAAACAATTTTGGAGTAACCTCGAAGGCTAACAACACCTAGGTAACAAAATGTTTCAAAACTCACAAACTATGCCTTTAGAGCCTACAATAAAGAGTCTTGCCCACACCAGCAAGTTGCACCTCCTGTGGTTGCATTTCATGTGGCAAATATCTACCACTCTTTACATATAATCACTTGCCAAATTACCTTGGCTCTTTGTATGCTTTTGGTAGAGTAGTGATAGAAGTTGCGTTAGCACTCCTATTGTGTATTCACATTGGCTATACTTTTGAGTTCCCTTGACCAATTTGTGGTCATTCGTTGGACACTAAAAAATTATCTTATCTTATCTACTGTGTACAAATATAGCTTAGACTAGTTACATTTAGACTATGGTTTTGGAGTGTTAATATTCCAACACCCCCCCTTAACATGACAATACTATCTATACCCCCGTTTACATTAAAGATTAGAAAACTTATAAAGACAATTACAAAGATAATATAAGAAACTATTTTATTTTCATTTGCTCATCTCTCCAGGCTCTGGGCCCTATTTTGGTGCTCCATTGGATTGAGTATCGTCCATTTTTGAAGGCTGAATTCATCTACATCCACCTAAGCAAAATGATCTTATCATCTCTTCTTACTGAAGTTGGAATCTACCTAAGCAATTGTTTTGTCATATTTTCTTTTTGAAGCATGAATCCTGCTGAGCAAAACATCTTGCCATCTCTTCTTAATGAAGCAAGATTGAATTCACCTTGACAAGTGGAGTAATCAGCTTGTTATTGCTCAAATTCTCTCCTAAGGGAAAAGTCCTAATCCAGTGAGAGAGCCTAATGGAAACTACCAGGCAAGTCACCCACTGTCAGCTCGATGGCCTTGCCTCTCATTTTTAGGCTAAGAAAGGGAGTTTCCTCACTGAAGAGGGGTGTCCCTAATTAGTCAAACAAGCTATATTGTTGTGTACGGATAGGTATTTCCAAGCTTATGTTGACAAGAAATCTTAGTGGTTGTTACAAAATAAATGTGGCATGAAAAAAAACACTTTGCTAAACCACTTAGTGCTAAAAGCAAGCTCTACAGAATTTGCAAATCTGAGTTATGTGCTTGTTGTTTGCTGGAAAATTAAGGTGACGAGACAAATGAAAATATAACTTGCTTATCATTCATGTCCACACAATGGCTCAAAGAAATGACTTTAAAAATGAGGCAAAAAATGTGAAAACGCCAAGGTACGAATTATGTTCTTATTAATGTCCACCAATCAACCATGAACCATCCACAAAGGTACATGAAAGGAAATCGTTAAAATGTTGTCAATCACAAACCATCCCCAATGATAAATTTGAGTTTTGTTATGTCACAAGCTGCTGATTATAAAACCGCTCTAAAAAAAGGGAAATGTAATATGAGCTTCAAAAGCGTAATGAGTTTAAAGAGTTCTGTTCAGATTTGAGTCATGAACCATTCATGGGGATGCTGGAGAATTAGATCCAAAATATATAAACAGTGTTTTAAGAGAAAATGATCAAGTGCATGAGCTATTGACCATGAACCATTTAGGCTGTTGAAGAATTTATGTAAGTGCAAACGAATTAGAAGAATGTTTCCAACAGTAGTGGATTCCAATAATCTGTCCACAGACTACTGTAATGGAATGTTTAAAGTTTCAGCACATGTGAAGGATATGTAAACCACAATCCCACTGATCATTCATTTGTGAATTACTTGAAATCATGATAACATAGCAGTGGAGTTATGAGGGATTTCAACAGCACAGTTTGCTCATGGAATATGAAAAATATCTCAAATTTGTTTACTCAATAAGAGAGTCTATTAGCAGTGTTTAGATCTTATTTGGAGCAAACCCTTTGTGCCAAACTAATATCAAACCTTTAGTCCAACAGAACTTAGATGTTAGGCTATGAAAGCCCTTAGATGTTTTACAATTGCCAATCCAAAAGAACATAAATAATGGATCAATCAAAGAATGACATTCAAACTCGAGATGTTAATGCATGTGACCGGTGGTAAGAAGAAAGAAGTGTCTTAGCATTTACTGTCCATAAAGAGTGTAAAAGAACATGCATTCCAAGATTGTTACTTAAGTGTCTCTCTTATCATTCCAGAGTTCATTAAACAACAAGCATGAATAATGAATTGCTTCGAAAATTCCCCTGAAAAATTACTTTAATCTGGTGTGAGCAGCAGTAAATGGCAAATCGTTTGAGTGTTATTAACGAGTCGTTCAAGTTCCTTCAATTGTCAATCCACTTCTTAATGGTGTGAGGATCATAAAACAGGACAAACATTACCAAGAAATGAGTTTGAGCATGCCAAATACTGATGTAACCCCTTGAACAACATTACCAGCACTTAGAGAATTTGCACAGCACAGTTTAGGTTGTGTGTATTTCAAACATTTAATAGAGATATCAGTCCTCAAAGCATGTGCTCCAAGAGACACTAAAAGAAAGAATTCCTGATTTTTGTTGAAATAATGTAACTGCGAAGTGTATTCTAATTATTATTGTGGAATTATTCATTAGATCAATCCCCATTGCGGATTGATGATGTCGGCTTTTGTAAAAGACCAAATCCCCTTTTGCGGATTGGTTAAAGTATAACTGTAATAGGCAGAATAAGAAGTCGGCTCCAGAAATATTAAAGAGGCCCCATAATATATTAAAGGTGGTTATAACCACCCAGAAGAAGAGGTTGGCCCTGCCAGTGGAGAGACACTTCCACATGTGCCAGAATTGTATAAATAAGGAGGCTAGTGCCTCACTTAGAGACACACTCACTTGTTCATTGAGAGACAAGTTTCGGAGCTGCAGTTGGAGAAGAGAGAGAGAGAGAGAGGTGCATCCTTGGGAGAGGACTTTCTGTATTTGTTTGAGTTATCTCTTGGCATTGTATTGGCTATCTATAATAAGGAAGTTTTGCTGGGTTTTCTGCCCCATGAGGGTTTCCCAGGATAAATGATGTGTCTCTTGTGATTGTGTATTTCTCAGTGATCCTATCTTATGCTATTGTTATCTATTGAAATGCAAAGAACTCTAATAATAGCTTAAACATCAACAATTTTCAGCCATGAAACAACTATGATAGCTGTATTCCAGTGATGACATGTCAATTTCTCATAAGTCGTTTAGTTAAATCAAGCAAGTCGTTCCACTATTAGGAGCATCGGTTTGTTATTTAGGTGCATTCAGACTTATGTCAAGTGCAAACGATGTTCAGATTTATAAATTATAACTGAATCATTGAGCACTATTGCTTCGATGTGAAGATAAACCAGTTTAAAGCCTTAAATCCTCTTATCAAACGAATCTTCCAGCATTTAATAACACAAACTCCAATAAAGGTAAGGATCAAGCACGTTAGAGTCTATGTATGGTGATAGGTTAGATCCATGAATGTGTTAAGCCTTAAAAAAGATCTTAAAACAAATTTCAGCTAGTCGAGCTGGCTTACTTATGCAATCTCAAGTAGGTATAGCATTTAACAAATGATTAGCACAAGTAGAGTCCAAATCTTATGAAATCTAGCAAATTAATTCCAAGACTTGGATCTTGCAATTTAAATTAAGATAAAATCCTAAAACCCTTAGATTGCTTTAAAACAAAGTAAAGAGAGAAAAATGAATGTAAAAGTGAGAGAAAGAGAGTGAAAGGACCAATGCCTTAACCCCCTATTCCGGCTATGGGGTCAACCTAGCACTTCTTGAGACTTGATCCATGCATCAAGTCTTGGGATTTTAGGCAACCCTAGGGTGACGCAGCAAATCCCCCCAAGAGATATACTTGGATACTCCAAGATCTTGGTGGAGAGAGGAGTGTATGATCAACTCTTCTAAGTAACAAGAAGTATCCTCTATTTCCTTACTAGTGTAAGAGCAATAATTCAAATGAAGATCTGCAAACTCAATACAATAGATCTGAAAGTAAATGGCTAAAAATTATGACGAAAATAAAATTTTATCTCATGAAATCCTTCTACTTGTAGCACTTTGCTCCTCTTGTAGCTCGTTGCTAGCTCTTGCATTTACCTTCACCTGTTACATTCAAATACTCTTTCTAACTCTGAACAAGCAAATTCTCAAGAAAAGATTACCAAGATGAATCAATAACACAGATAAAAAAATAGGCCAAGCGATTTCTTTATTTCTCCAACTCTAAATGAAAAATGAGGAGGCTCCCTCCTTATATAGATAAAGAGCCTTCTCAATACAATGAGTCAATAGAATGTGCTCGCTCAAACCACGAGCTCAAACCACGAGTGGAATACAATGTGTGGTCATAAAACCGTCAAAACCTTCAAAGTCATGAGCCCCTCCAAAATATGCTCAAATATGTCACACGTGTGGTCTAAAGTGCTAGATAACCAGTGTGTCCTCTGTAAAATGTGCTAACCAACTCAGGAGAATCATAACCTGTCAACAATAGGGGTCCCAAAAGCAAGGTGCCCCCATAACCAACTCCATGAAGTAGGGGTCCAACAAATGAGAGTGGAAGAATGGTCAAACAAAAGGAAGTGCACCCAACTAGAAATGGCATGTGTGACCCAAGAAAGAGGTGCCTCATCAGATACGTGTAGTCACTAAAGAAACAACCACCTCAACCACCTCATAACCAATTGTAGCCAACTGTAACTAACTGGTCCATCATCCATGTATATAACAACTTGATGCAGAACCCAAAAATCATGGAGTACAACGTAACAAACTCAAGATGTCCTTAACTACCTCCCATGTGTGGTCTAAGAGAGAGAGAAAAGTCACACTCGTGAGTCCAATTGGGCAAGGGCGCTCTCTTGGAGTAGTCCATGTGGCAATTGTAATGATGTGGCATCCTAGTCACCAACCAATGCACTGTCAGGGATCCCAAGATAGTTACACATATCTAAATGTAGTACATGGATCCCAACAAAAATGGCATGGATCCCAATGTTGGTGGATATCTCTATGTATAGGTACACTAATCCCAATGCGATGTCATGAATCCCAATGTAGTGTCACGGATCTCGAGGCATGGTATATGGATCCCAATGTAGTGTCATAGATCTCGAGGCATGGTATACGGATCCAATTGTAGTGTCATAGATCTCGAGGCATGGTATACGGATCCGAATGTAGTGTCATAGATCTCGAGGCATGGTATACATATCCCAATGTAGTGTCATAGATCTCGAAGCATGGTACACGGATCGCAATGCAATGTCATGGATTTTGAGGCATGGTACACGGATCCCAAAACATGGATGATACCCCATATACATGTACACAACTCCCAATGCAGGGCGCCACCTTATAGTGTTGGGTCTAACCCCCTTACAAACAATTAGATGATGCACACATCGTGTTCTCCTCCAACAACAACATAACATAGGTTAATTTTAGAATTTGCCTAAGTTTACCATTGGAAGACACTTTTAGCCCCTATTACATGTGACAAAAACCAAGACAAGTGATATTTCCTATATCACTAAGTTAGATGTAGGTGAAATGATGAATAATGTGTGGAAACGGAAAGGGGAGTGTCATGTATGACACTCAAAGTCATATGAGATGATGTATCGGTCTTCTTTTTTGTCCAACTAGCTTTCAAGGGCTAGGAGTCTTCAATAATTGCATGTAGAAGTCTTTGAGAGGAAGCTAGCTTTGAGTTGCCTTTTCCTCGGCACTATTTTTTTCTACCCCTTTCTTTGCCTCTTTCTTTATATATTTTCTTTCTTTCTTTCATTTGTCAAGTCCTTTTTTCTTTAGATATTCATAGACAAGCATGGGACTGTGCATTGGCCTCATAGCAAGGTGGCATAACTCAAGCTTTATTATTTTGGCTCTTAACTTTTTTACTTGCTCTTCACTTCTTTCCCTTTTTGGCTTTAACTTAGGTTTTCTTTTAGCTAGACCTTGTTGGATGACATGATAAATCAAACACGAAGGGATGATATATTTTTCATGAATGAAATGAATGTGAAAGGGAAAGGTGTAAAGTGTCATGTATGGTTGGGATATGGATATGCTACCTGTCACATCTTTAAAAGAAAATCATGTCCCCCATGGTAATATGAGGCAAAAGATAAAATTGTTAATGTGATTGAGTTGTTATTAGATAACACTTCAATGTTTACCATTTTCATGACTAGCTTAGAATTTATGGCACCATTTCTAAATGTTAAACCAATGCATGGAGAGTAGAATTCAACATATGAAGTATCTTAAACTAAAGTACCATGACCATGCATACTGAAAGCATAATGTGCCAAGTGCATCTATTGTCTGAGGTGTGAGGGAGGAGACCTGATATACCATGGCTGATCTAGCACAATCACATATCTGAAGGAGAAACTGAAAGAGTTGTCTGAGTCCGGAAAATATGAGCAAGAGAGCTCATGCAATCAGTAACACAATACTCCTTGTGAGGGTGCCTCTGCAATCAGCAACACAGCTCATGTACCATGCTGGAAAGTTTTTTTAGTTGTTGGTTTTTTTAAAAGACATGAGCCATTTTTGAGTGTTTCTTGGAAATAATCATCTTCTTCTTCATTTGAATTCCAAGCCATATAGCTACTTTCAACCTTTCTTTGCCTGGACTTTACGGTCCCAGGCACTATGACCAAGTTTTCTAGTGCCCCTTAGCACTGTTGAGATTTGTACCTTGGGAGGTGTTCCCCATGTGCTTTTGTCCTCCTTAGCACATGAGGGAAGGTTTAAACACTTTGTACCTAGTACTTTTGTCTATTTTCACTTTGACTTTGGTTAAAGTGAATTTTGGTCACTTTTGGCAAAAGTGAGTATTAAATCACTTTGTGGTGATTTTGGAGACATAAGTAGACTTAGGAAACTTAACCCAAAAGTGGGTTATGATTTAGGGATGCATGGGGAGATCTCAACCTTTCATTAGATTGAATCTCAACCCTTGATCTCTAGGTTTCCTATTCTTGCCTAAAGAGGGCAAAGGAGTCTAAGGAGGGCGCATTGTTCATGGAGAGTTTTGCTCATGGGAGGAGGAGAACTCTAGCTATGGAGATGAGGTCAGTTGCATGGGGTTTTGAGGAGGAGGCTGCTAGCTTTCCCTGTGGGAGACTTGGAGTAGCTTGCTTCCATTATTTACTGGAGCTATTCTACATTTGAGGAGGGCGCATGGTCTTGGCAGGCTTATTCCTTCCTGGTAGCATATCTAGCCATCAGATTTCAGTGAGGTCAGT
>ML777860.1:1899152-1914766 GCA_009831015.1 Picea engelmannii
TGTGTTGTATTTATTTGAGATGCATGTACTAATTTCCTATTGCTGAAACGACATGCTAGAGCACCCAAATTGAGAATACAACCATAACAATCAGCTTAAAATAAACATGACTGTTGGCTGTTATAAAACAGCAGAAAACTAAATCAAGACAGCAGAAAACTTAGAGCCTTTGCTTGGTCAAAGACAGACCAAGAAGGCAAGCTGATAGGACCTGGAATTTTCACAAGCACTAAGCCAATAAAACAACCAAACAATAAGCCAAACTCAAAGAGGGGACATCACATTGTTTTTTAACCAAATCAAGCAACCACATGTTCACTTAATTGATACTAGATTATATACAAACACACTTCGACCAAATGCATTCATATTGCCAACTCTACATATACTATTGTACAATTAGCTTTTATGGAAACTTGAAACACAATTTTTTAATAAGAGTATCCTTTCAACCCCTTGGGACACCCTCGTCTTCTATGATGTTATCTTATTGTTGAGGTACATCCAAGTATATCATAGAGCTTACTAGCGCTCAACATACCAGCATCCATTTGACACTCGAGGCTTCACATCCAAGTATAATAGTCAAGGTAATAAAAACCAGCCCATATGGCAGCATTATGAACATACTTCATTGGAAACTTATCAAGGTTTACCAAATGATATGAGGCAATTCTATCCATCAAGTTCAGCCCTACCAACATATCCAAAAACTTGGAAGCTCACACACAATTTCATGTGCCCAACCACAAGCTCAACATAATTTTAGGAATTGAATCACAGACTTGTCTAGAATACATTTCTTTAATCCTTATTGAACAATTTGCTAACAGTGCTTACTGCTGCTCTTACGATTTGTCTCACCCAACATGTATTCATGGAAACCCAATCATAGTAGAAATCTCTGGAATGCTTTGAAACTGTGGAAATTTCAAGAATCTTCACTTTCAGAAATTTCACTGCAACCTCGAGGTTTCCTGTGAACTTTTACACTTAGGGCTGAATCTGAAATATGAATTTACAGCAGCAATATTTCACTTCTCTTCAACCCAATTTCACAAGGCAGCCCAATAAAATAAATACCATTTAAGTGTACTTCAATACCACAAAGCCACAACCCTTAGGGCACACTTTTACAAGCATATAACAGATCTGAAATGTCTTATTACAGCAGATTATAACAACAGTAAATCCGCTCCTTTGTCTTCTAGATATGTGTTAAATCTCTTAACCAATTCAATGCCGTGTTATGTCAAATCAGCATGCACAACGAGCACTAGAATCTACCCTACCCAATCAATAGGATAACATAAGCTGAAAATCAAATCTGCAAGTAGACAAAATATGGACAGCTGGAACATTTCAGATTGATATAAAAGGGAAGTCTAATTACATATCAACAACTTATCACAAGTTAGTACAAGTCAAGCTCTGCATACCTAGCTAAGGAAACCATAAGAAAACCCTAGCCACCAACTCCTAGTTAGGAATCACTCCCAAGTCCTAACTAAAGCTGGTCACTCCACCAAAAATCCTCCTTGGCACTTACACTTGCATCCCACAAGTATACAAGATCGTCTCCTCCTCTCTTCTCCACAACAAGCACACCAAGTAGCGCTAAGGTTTCCAAATGCCACAAAACGCTAGTCTTCTTCTCTCACAAGAGTTGCAAGATCAAATGCTTCTTTTGCTCCTCTAGGTGTTATCCCAAACCCTAGTCTTCTTTGTCTCCTTAGGGAAAAACCCTAACCCTAGTCTTCTTTGTCTCCTTAGGGAAAAACCCTAACCCTAGTCTTCCCTTGAAATTCCTCCAAGAACCCTAGTGCTCAAGACAAAGAGAGAAAATACAAACGAAGAAGAGTACAAGTTGACAAGTTCGCCCTAGCTCTCACATCTCTAACACAAGTATGTGATTACATGAATGAACAAGACCAAGTGGTGAAAAGACTGTTGGAACATCAAGCATTGATGGTTCATCACACTCCTCCCGGATTCAATCAGTTGGGCAGTCGACGTACATCTAGATACAGTCGGTTGGGTGATGGACCAGATCTCTATATTAGTTGATTGAGTAGTTGACATGTCTGTCGGTCGGATAATTGACCAGCAGTTGAAGATAGTTGGGCGGTGGATCGACTACGAGTTGGATGCATGGACGGTCGGGTCAAGTATCCTTGTCGAGCCGACTCGACAGCGTGGATTTGACGGAGTCAACTCTAACAACCGATGGTTATATGTGGACAAGATCTTCTCGATGTCATGGAAGTTGGTTAGATCTTGAGGCTACCCTCATTAAGTCCGGAAGAAGCTGAAGTCGTTGTTCGATCGAGTTGACGAGAGCCATGTCACGTAGTTGGAGAAAGAGTTGATCTCTCTCAATCCTCATTCTTTTAACTGAATAGAGGACTATTTGGTGTGTGTCAAAGAATTATCAGAAGAAAGATGCACAATTCATCGAGTTGGTCGTGATGAATTTGAGAACACTGTTTGACGTGTTCGTGTCGACTTTCGTCACCAACTGGCAAGCACGCAAGGAAGATGGTAAGGATTACACCTTTGAAGTTTTCTGTGGCCTTTTGATTACCGATCAACAAATATTGCTTCAAGAAGGCAAAATTGGTGGTAAACATCAAGCCCACTTGCTCAAGGGAAAGAGCAAGTTGAATCATAGGGAAAGAGTACGGTTTGATACCTCTACACAGAAACTAGGATGCCACGACCAACAATCTAAGGGACAAACAAATGCACCCCAACAAAGTCGAAAGAAGAAGAAATGTCAGTATTGTGGAAAAACTGGACACGTGGAGAAAGTATAATATAAGAAGAGAGATGATTTAGAGGAGAAAGTTAAATGCCTTGAAGGAGACATGTCCGCTGTATGTCGACTTGTTGATAATTTCACCTTCCAAGTCGGAACTTCTCATGCCTTGCTGTCTCATTTTGTGCAAAACGAATGGGTAGTCGACTCTGGATGCACTCATCACATGGCTAAAGATGCTTCCTTGTTCACGTCCTTGGATGAAGCCAAGGAGAGGAAGATTTATGTTGCTGATGATTTTTCTCTGGATATTGCTGGTCAAGGTGATGTTACCTGTCGGTAGTGTTGATGATTGCAGCTATGTGAGACATTCTCCAGGACACAAACTTGAGAGAGAGCCCCTGAGAGGTGTGTGTGGTTCCTATCTGAGACAGAGTTGGAACGTAGAGATGGCCTCCTCCTTACAGAGAGTTGAGAAGAATTCCAGATGATTCTGCTGTGTAACGCACTGAGAAAGGAGATCTGCAGAGTTGGACGTGCCTGTGCCGGTAGCAAATCAATAGCCAACCAAGGCTAATGCACCAAGCAAAGATAACCAAGACTGATCAGAAAGTCCAACGTAGAAAGACCGCAATTACAGGTTGCAGTAACTGCAGCTGCAATTGCTCTCCAGACTTGCGCACTACTAAATTTCTGCAGTGCACACTATTGAATTTCTGCAGTTGGGAGTTGTGTGTGTCAAATGAGCTCTGGCGCCCTATATTTATACTGCTTTCTTTAAGCTGTCTGGGACGATTTCTCTTTTTGGAGGCTAAAGACTCGATATAAAATATTCTCTTTAGCCGACTTCTCTTCTAGGGTTATGTCCAAGTCTTTTAGGGTTTCTCTTGCTTCCTGGAATATTCTAATCTCATCAAAGGTCACACGTGGAGGTTAATACCTCCCGCAACTACCATAATATCAACACTCCCTCCTAGCTAGGGAGGTATAAAAGGCAATGGTCTTGAGCACAAACATACCATTCAACCAGTAGCATCATCATAGCCACACATGCTATCTCATGATCAAATCACGAACACCGTCATCATTATCCAATTGGATAATCTCCATGACAATCAGTACAATGTCATCTGATAGAATACAACTGTGTCTATCCATAGTAGTACATAACTACTATCCAGTGGTACACAACCATACCAAGTAGCACACGACTACTAACCAGTGACACATAGTCACAATCAGTGGAATGCATCCACCACAGTATTATACAACTACTGTCCAGAGACATACAGTCTCTACAACAGTCATATCATTTGATATCAACCTGCACAAACAATATAATGATACAAGTTGAGTCATTTGGGCCATTCTTCCACTCACATCTGTGAGATCTGGAAGAGCATCTGCCCTCATACAGTAAAAACATCAACCATGGGCTCTCTAGACTACTCTTCCCAAGCATGGAAGAATAATTGTCCTTGATTTTTGAGCCTTCACCATTCACCTAACTGGGCCATTCCTCCAACACTAATCATAGTGCAACTTGGATAGAATGAGTCATCCATAGGGAATGCCTGTCCCTGATTGCTGAACCTGGACCATTCACCTAATTGGGCCATTCCTTCGACACTAAACATAGTGCAACCTGGAGAGAATGAGTCTGCCCTAGGGAATCACTGCCCGGACCCTTTCCTAAGGAAATGACTGTCTTGCACCAACCTCCAAAACATACCATTCTTCGAAACTGTTCACAACTATGAACTTCGAAAGAATGACTACCCGATGAGGCAAACCATTCTTCTTGACGACTATTGAGAGTGAATGCCAAGAAGAATGACTGTTGTAGACCATTCCCCCACACTGGCCACAAGGGGAATCGTTGTCCATGGTACATCAACAATCTATTAGACCATTTTTATTACGAAAATGACTGTCCGATCTGGACCATTTTCTGCACTGGAAAATGCCTGTCTGTCAGAGAATCTCAAACCACTTTCCGAACTGGAAAGGAACTGCCCATCCTGAACCATTTTCCAAACTGGGCTGTCCATAAATCAATGATATATGTATCAGTGCTCCCTCCCAACCTGGGGAGCCATCTCTTCCCTTTCAGCTAAGGGAGTTATCTCCACGAGCCCCAACTTGTCTCGTAAGTATGCAAACTTTATCCTGGACAAAGGCTTTGTCAAAATATCTGCTATCTGCTCATCTGTGGAGATATACTGTAGTTTCACTTCTCCTTCCTGGAGTTTATCACGAATAAAGTAGTATTTGATCTCAATGTGTTTCGATCGATCATGAAACACTGGGTGTTCGGATAGCCTTATACAACTTTGATTGTCGCAGTATATTATGGTCAAATCTGGTACTTGATCAAATAATCCAGAAATCAACTTCCTCAGCCATACTGCTTCTATACATGCCTCACATGCTGTGATATATTCTACTTCTGCTGTGCTAAGTGCGACAGACTTCTGTTTCCTGCTGCCCCAAGATATCATAGCAGAGCCCAAGCTGAAAGTTGAAACACATCCGTGAAGTACTCCTTTTGTCTTCTGCACTCCCTGCCCAATCTGAATCTGTGAATCCATGAAGCTATATATCACTGAATGAGGTATATCTTAAACCATAGTTTAGTGTCCCACGAATATATCTTAGAACATGCTTGGCAACTATCCAATGCTCATGTCTGGGTTCCACCTGGAATTGGCTTAGGGTGTTTACAACAAAGCAAATATCTGGTCGAGTATTCACTAAATACATTAATGACCCAATCAATTGCCGATATAGGGACGGGTCTACTGGATCAGAGTCCGAGTCTCTTACTTTTCTTATATCTGTGGTCATAGGAGTGTCCATGGATTTGCAATCCATCATTCCAAACATCTGAAGAATCTTCACTGCATACTTTCCTTGTCCAAGGAATACTTCACCATGCTTATGCCATACTTCTAGTCCCAAGTAATAATGCATGAGATCGAGGTCTTTCATATCGAACTCATAAGCTAGTGCCTTCTTACACTGGGTGATGAGAGACTCTTCACCCGTCAAGAATAAATCGTCGACATATAGCAGTAGAATCACAGGTGCATTGTTCACGACTTTGTAGTAGAGATTTGGATCTGCATGACTCTTGGAGAAACCAAGTCTTATTAAGTAACTGTCTATTCTGGCATACCAAGCTCTTGGAGCTTGCTTGAGTTCGTACAGGGATTTCTTTAATCTGCAAACATGAGTGTCTCTAGAATGTACTTCAAATCCTTGAGGTTGTTCAATATATACTTCTTGTTCGATTGCTCCATTGAGAAAAGCTGTCTTTACATCCATCCGATGTAAACTCCATCCCATGGAAGCAACAAGAGACATAATGGCTCTAATAGAAGTATATCTGGCAACAGGAGCAAAAGTCTCGTCATAATCTTCTCCCTCCTTTTGGGGGAACTTGCTAGCTATGAACCTTGCTCTGTATTTGTCCACGCTTTCGTCTGCTGCATGTTTGATCTTATAGACCCATTTTGAAGTTACTACTGATTTTTCTTTGGGTCTAGGCACAATTTCCCATACATCATTTTTCATGATGGACTGGTGTTCTTCTGTCATGGCTTCTTTCCATTGTTTCTTCTGAGCTGTCTCTTCAAATGTGGTGGGTTCTTCATTTATAAGCTTTGTCATACATGCTGCATAGCTGGAGAATCTTTTGGGCTTTTTGCTTTCTCTAAAGGTGCCACTTGGGGCTTTGAGTCTTTCTGCTTCTTGTAGAGTAGCTTCAAGCCAAGCTGGACGTTTCATGGTTTTGGGTACAATGACTGATTCAATAGGTTCACATGGTTGCATCAGATGATCAAGTTGTTCTGTTTCTTTATTCTGACTTTTTGGAAGACATGTGCTTTTTTCTTTAGGCTCTTCATGCTCTTCTTCTTCTATAGTTTCTTCTATGGATTTCTTGAAAGCCATCTTTTCATTGAAGGTTACGTCTCTGCTGACTTCAACCTTATGTTGTTCTGGGATATAGATTCTTTAGGCTTTGGATGATTCATGGTATCCGACAAATATGCCCTTCTTTCCTGAGGGTTCTAGTTTCTTCTTTTTATCCTTGGGGATGTGAATGTAAACATGGCATCCAACGATTCTTAAGTGTTCCACATTAGGTTTCTTTCTTGAGAAGGCTTCTTCTGGAGTCATATCCTTCAATATGTGGTGGGGACTTCTATTCTGAACATATATTGCTGTAATGGCTGCTTCTCCCCAGAAATACATAGATAAACCTTGATCGTTCATTAGTGCCTTCACAGTTTCTTCAATAGATCTATTCTTCCTTTCTGCTACACCATTTTGTTGAGGATTATGAGGAACAATTAGCTCCCTCCTAACCCCTGCTGATTTGCAAAAGGCAACAAATTCCTTGGATGTGTATTCTCCTCCATTATTTGTTCTCAAGGTCTTGATTTTCTTGTTTGTGAGGTTCTCTATTTCTGCTTTGAATTCTTGAAACTTGCTGAAAACTTCGTCCTTTGTCTTCAAGAGATATAACCAAGTCTTTCTTGAGTAATCATCTATGAAGATTACATAATAAAGAGAATCTCCTAGAGATTTCACTGGCATCGGACCGCAAACATCTGAATGTATTAGATCTAGGATTTCCTTAGATCTATTATTGCTGCTTGAGAATGGTTTCTTAACATTTTTACCAAGAGCACATCCTTTGCAAATTCCTTCATGTGTAGATTGTAGTTCTGCTGTTCCTTCAACCATCTTTTCGAGGAAGGGTAATGCTTGATAGTTGGTATGAGCATACCTTCTATGCCAAAGTTCATTGGGATTGAATTCATCATGTACAAGAGCTTCATCATTTCGTTCTAGTAGTCTGTATAGTCTTCCTTCACGGGTTCCAATCACTCTAGCATTCTCTATGTTGGAGTCTCTAGACCAAGATAATACTTTTCCATCTACAAAGGCTATTATGTTTCCTTTGTCTACTAGGCAAGATATGGATACAAGATTCTTTTCTAAACCAGGTACATATAAGACATTGCTCAAATGAACATTGTTACCTGTTTTCAATTTGATGGAGGCTTGACCAATTCCTTCGACTAGATAGGTGTTCTTATCTCCAAGTTCTACCTTGTAGGATGTCCTCTTTTCATTCAGATTAGAGAGTCTGACTTGGTCTCCTGTCATATGCCTGGAAGCTCCATTGTCAATTATCCACATGTCATCTTCAAGAGTTCCTATGAGAACTGAATAGTGTAGATGATTCGTCTTTTCATTCATGATTTATGTTGACTGATAACTGGTCAAACTTTGACTTTGACCCAAAATCTCAACCTTGATGTTTTGCCTTCTGAGAGTGCCAAGAGGTGTGCTGGACTAAGGCGCACTAGAATATCTTCTCCTTGAGTAAGGTGTTCCATCATAAGGTGATGGACAAGAGTTTTAGGGTTTTGCAACTGCACCTGCTACTAACCCTAGCGACAGTGCTTCAGTAACTGCACCTGCTAGAAACCCTAGCGACAGTTCTTGAACGAGCTTGATAACCTTATGGCTTAGCTTCCTTCCAGTGGTTAGACTGAATGAAGGAGGTGTGGGCCCATAACCTGTTAGAAAAGTGGGTGTGCTTGTTTAACCATAAACACTATAGCAATATTGTCACCCAACCATAGGCACAAATGCCACCCTCGAGCACCTTGACCTTGACAGAGAGAAGAATTCCGGTAACAAATCAATAGCCAACCAAGGCTAATGCACCAAGCAAAGATAACCAAGACCGATCAGAAAGTCCAACCCAGAAAGATCGAAATTATAGGTTGTAGTAACTGCAGCTGCAACTACTCTCCAGACTTGCGCACTACTAAATTTCTGCAGTGCGCACTATTGAATTTCTGCAGTTGCGAGTTGTGTGTGTCAAATGAGCTTTGGCGCCCTATATTTATATTGATCTCTTTAAGCTGTCTGGGTCGACTTATCTTTCTGGAGGCTAAAGACACAATATAAAATATTCTCTTTAGCCGACTTCTCTTCTAGGGTTATGTCCAAGTCTTTTAGGGTTTCTCTTCCTTCCTGGAATATTCTAATCTCATCAAAGGTCACAAGTGGAGGTTAATACCTCTCACAACTACCATAATATCAATAGAGTCTCCATCAATTTTTGGACAATTATCCCCCAATCTGGAGAAAAGTGATTTGGGTATCCAAGAACATCCTCAATATCTAGAGAGGGAAACATTTCATGAAGTGACCATGGTGCCATAAATCCATTACTTGAGAATATGCAATCTTACAAAATGGAATAGGATGACAACTCAAAACATATCAGTGGAGTCGCCAGATGACCTCCTTTGGATCATCAAAGGTAAGTGAGGGATTCTACCCTCAGTGGAGTCACCAGGTAAGCTTAAGGAGAAAGGATTTGGGGTAGGCTTACCAAAAGGATGTTGTAGGGAGAATGACTCAATCCTCCCTGACAACGACACCAAAATGTTATCATAGGATTTGTACTTGTGCAAAGCCCTCCACAAGATCCCAATCTTGTGTAACAATTGGAGGTGTCTACCACTGTTGCGTAAGTAGAGACTTCCCTTGTTTTAGTGATGGAAAGAGGTCCACCACAAGGGAGGCTTCGTTGGTGACTTAAAGGGATCAAATAGCAAGATTAGTCGAGCCTACAACCCCCTATCTTGGTTACCTGATGGTTAGGTCTAGGTCTAGGAGAGAAAATGAAAGGGAACAAGGTAATTGTTTCACTTGTACGGTACAATAAACAAATTGAGCATAATATAGACAATCACCAACTTATATAGCTCAATAATGACCTCTTAGACACTAGATGATCAATAAATGCAATGGCCATTGCAAATTACAATAGTAAACAATTGTACAACAACAATTAATCTTTTGCAACATCAACAATAAATAGTACTAAAAAATGTAGCAAATCAACATGAAAATTAAGCCTTGAACATGTACAATATTATCCAATTGCTAGATGAAATTTCTAAGCAATTTAAGCCACTTTTCCAAGTGTGTATGCAGCAAATTAAAGTAAAATTCAGTGGCTATAAAAAACTTTTGTAACAACAGAAATAAATAACATTTATTTTCTAAAATTAGGGTTAGAGAAGTTAGTAGGATAGTTGAGAGAGAGAGAACATAAAATTTAAATGCTACTTTCACCACAAGAACAACTCTAGACTAGTGCTGTTGTCCTCTAGGGCTTATGGAGTCAACATGCATAGCCTTGAAAATTGAGCTAGATGAATGAGAAGGATGAGGTATAAACCCTAAGGTGCAAACACTCTTGGGCCTTAGGACTAGACCTTGAGGAAAATGGTTCCTAAGGTGCAAACACTCTTGGGCTCTAGGTGCTGTTTTCCTTCTAAATCAACTAGATCAAGGATCCAAGAGTAAGATTAAAACCCTAAGGTGCAAACACTTTTGGGCCTTAGGTTCTTAACCATAGCAAAGAATGCTTTCACAAAACTTTGGATAATCAAACTTTGTGAAGGAGAGAAGCACTTGTGTCTCCTTCCTAGGGTTTCAACAAGACAAAGAAACTTGCAACAAGATAGTAATTGACACTTTAACCATTAGAAAAAGACATGAAATTGCAGAAATTACTTACTTCTCCCAGTTCCTAGACCATACAAAACCCTAGTTGCAGAAATAAATCATCCAAGAAAGCAAGAACATCCACAAAAAATCCTTCCTCCAAGAAAACGCATGAGATAAAGAGACCAAGAGAGAGAGTAGCGAAACTTTCTAGAGTTGCCCCACTCTAAGTGAGTGAGGAAGTGATGATGAAAAATAAAGGGAGTGCTAGCCTTATTTATAAGGAAACCTAGCGCTCCAAAAGTCAGTAATATGCAAAGACATCTCTTGGTGGGGCCGACCCCTTAGATTTGCCTTTAGAAATGTCAAAAATGCAAAAATAATGCAAAAATGGCCACACGTGTGGTGATGTCCTGCCCTCAATGTGCTAGGAGGGCCTCTCCAAGGCCATGTGTCATCGTTTGAGGTGCTAAGGTGGTGGAAGAATGGTACATCCCCTCTCAAAGTCATCACTGGCATCTAAGTGGCAACAAACCACATCATCTCTATCAAACCCTAGCATGACATCATCATCTAATGCCCAACGTCAAAGGTGTAGGAGGTGGCATCTGAAGAGTAGAGGACTGTGCATCATCTCCTCTTTTATTTGTCCTCTTATCATATTTGCAAGTCCCCGTTTATAAGGTTTCAAGCTATAACATCACTGCTTGGGATGGGAGCGAGCATGGTAAAGGTAGAGTTCAAGTTTGGATTGGATTTTGAGAGTCCTTTGCTATTATTCCTTTCTTTCATTGGCATCATTATTTTATTCTTTTAGCAACAACTGTAATCAACATTTGGGCCTTCAACGCCTTTTCTCATGAGAGAATGGACCATGATCCATTACTGAAGTTTAGTACACTACGACGGCCTCCAGGATGGAAAGTGTCAAGTATGGTGAGAAACAAAATGTTACGCTTTTGAGGGCCCCCTAGTAGTACCCCTTTTTGCTTGGGCGGTGACAACACGAGACTAGGGCACAGATGTTGGCCACCAAGGTGAAACAAGGCAACAAACATAACTTCTTGAGCCAATCTTCCATTATCCAACTTGAACCAATGATCCTCATCCACATGCCTAGTAAATTAAGCACAACACTTCACATAAAAGGACTAACATACCTCATGGTGACGCTGGCTTACCATCTCCCATACGTTGAGTTGACTGGATGTGACGAGCTTGATTGATGTGTAGTAGAAAGACAATCTCGGGGGGGGAGGGGGGGCTCTAGGATGCTATGTGGACATGCTGATCATCATCATGGTCGAGATCATTGTCTTTATTGTGGGGCATGATTCATGATCTCCTTCAGTTACCCCTAGGCATGGGGGGGTAGCAATGACCATCAACCATGACCATCCACCATAGAGAAGTGAATCTTCTCCTGCAAAGATCTCAAATGCGAAGAAGAGAAGAAGCTCCATGAAGTTGTATCCCCAAAGTCCATCCAAAAGCTCCAAAGCTACCAGGAGCAAACTGCATCAATGTGATGAAAATCACAATGTGAAACTTCATACAATATGATGTGTAACACAATACAAAATGAGGATTCATTTCTTTTGGGAGAACTATGGAGTATGATTAGAGTTGAGGATCCTCATCCCTACTCTTTGTTGTTCTACCTAAGAACTTCACTCCAAGGAAGCGTATTCTTGTAGTTGAGGTTGTGATGAAGCAGATCTGAAACTCTCTGCAAAGCAATGCATCCGAGGAAGATGTTTACTGAAATTCTTAGGAATGCAAGAGAGGAAGTGTGATTCTATGGGTGTAATACTTCCACTAAAATATAAACTTAATCATCCGTGTCTTACACCTAGTGTCGTTGGGGCATTCTCTTGTCATTAGCTAACTACATTATTTACTTCCTCATATGGAGGAAGCCCATGTCTATGATGGTCTGATGACTCTATTATGGATTTTGTTGTCACTTGTCAGTGATAAAACCTGTTGGTTACAGCATGAGTAGGATTATTTTTTACTTAAGGGAAGTCTCCTTGACTTAAAGAAAGTGGGCTGGTAGATTATCTTAGGAGACCCTTTCTGTTGACATTGGTTGTGTTTTCATTCAAGAAACATTTCTCTTTTCATGATCAGAAGAGGCTACTACCAGAAAAACCTGAAGTTTAGAAGTATTAGTTGGGCAAACAAAATATGACAAAAATGTTTTCCTTTAAATATTGACGTTGTTTGATGTATTTCTTAATGTATTTTTGAGTTTCTTCCTTGGAAATGGGTAGTTATCAATATTGCAGGTACTGTTTTTTGAAGCAAATTCTATCCTAGCCTGCACAATACAGCTTTTTTTCTTCCATTCATGTCGAGCTGGAAGACATTTGTTGAAGTTATGCAGTGATCTTCCTATCTCCACCCCTTACTGCAAGAGAGGAAGCATGATACTATGGGTGTAATACCTCCACTTAAATAGAAACTTAATTCTGTCTTACACCCAGTGTCTTTGGGGCATTTTCTTGTCACTAACTAATGACATTACTTACTTCCTCACATGGACAAAGCCCATATCTATGAGAGTCTTGTAACTCTATTATGGATTTTGATGTCAGAGATAAATCCTGTTAATTACAACAAGAGTAGGATTATTTTATACTTGAGGGAAGTTTCCTCGACTTCAAGAAAGTGAGCAGGTAGATTACCTTCGGAGACCCTTTATGTTGACATTGGTTGTGGCTTTATTCAAGAAACATTATTCTTTTCATGATCAGAAGAGGCTACTGCCACAGAAACCTGAAGTTTAGAAGTATTAGCTGGGAAAACAAAATATGAGATAAATGTTTTCCTTTAAATATTGATGTTTGATGTATTTCTTAATGCATTTTGAGTTTTTTCCTTGGAAATAGGTACTTTTCAATTATTGCAGCCTCAGGTACTGTTTTTTAAATTTTAAAGCAAACACCAGCCTAGTCTGCACAATACAGCTTTTCTCCCTCCATTCCTGTTGAACTGAGACATGATTGTTGAAGTTATGCAGCGATCTTGCTATTTCCACCCCTTAATGCCATGTGTGATACCTTTTCTATTTTGTGTAATGTTGATTCCTCGTTATTCCCATTCTAACTCTACTAAATCCACAAGAATTGTTTCTGCCATAAAGTACAACTTCAAAGAAGTTTGTTCCCTGTTAATTGAAGGTTGTTAATTGATAACTATGCCAGAGTTTCTATGGTTGATAATCTCTTTTATCACTTGACCCATGGATTGCTTTTACTTGGAATTACGATTATCTCACATGTATTTCAAGGATCTATGTTTGATTTGCATGTGTACTCTTGATACTTATTTGTATGTTTTCCTCAAGCATTATTATTGTAATACTTTATAAATAAACTTAGTGTCAATAATTCAAGAACCACACCAACAAAATGGTAACCTAAAAATTACTTCATTCCTTCAGGCCAAAGATTGCATGTGTTGTTTTTGGTAGACCATTATCAACCAAGTGTGCAAGATGGCACAACAGTATTCTCCCATAATCAGTTATGTGATGCATCTCCAGTTCAATTTTCCATTTAAGTAAAACAAACTGCATGTAGAACTGGTAAATCATGCACCAAAGACATCTATGATATCTAGCTATGAGATACAATTACATCCATAAAGGTCGTGGAAGGTATCTTTTCCACTTGTAACATTTCATGAGGAAGGAAATTAAGACTTTTTAATTAAAATATGAGAGCTTTCAGGAAGAAAACACGGCAAGCTTGCTAATCTAGAACATGTGTCATGGGTGCTACCCATTTCCAGTGCTTGTGATTTTATTTGCCATTACAGGCTGTAGAATCTCTGCCAAGTAGAAGCCAGCAACCTGTTCCTGCCTAGGGTCTTATTTGTCACACCTCAAGCTTCCAGCCAACCTAGAGGTTGAAATTAATGAAAAAATGCTTGAATTGATACGAGTTGGTTTGAAATTTTATTTAAATTTTCAGGACCTGTTTGTGAGCTTAAAGCTCAACACTATCAAAATATTTGAAATAAAATATTCAAGCCTGATTTTGATGCAATTATGTATACACTATAAACTATGTAGTTGTTGTGCTTCATGTTCTAAAACTCTTTCTAGTTGCAATTTGTCTTATACTTGTGTGTGGCTCATTTTGCCACTGATATCAGCTCTGATTTCTAACACTTCAATGTGCAGAATGTATCTGATAAAGTTGTTACAACTCAGAAGGCCATTTTAAGGACTACTAAGATTTTTGTTTTGGGTATCATACTACAAGGTATTTTTTTTGGGCTTAGTCTCTTTTTTTGGTAATTAAACTTTCAGTGATTTGTATTAAAAATGCTGATACAAAATGGGGAGAGCAGATCTCTCCCTCTAAATTGTTTGGTGCTAGGTCATTTTAATTTTCAAGTATCCAATATTTCCTCTGGCCATACACTCAGTTGGGAGATAAATTATCACCCCTTGTACAAACGTTTCCAGCCTCCTGAGTCCAGAGCTAAACTGTGATTTCCTATACGCTTGACAGCATTGTCATACCTATATTGTATTTCCTGACCAGTATACTAAGAGACACAAAACAGTGCAACAGAAGGTCCTGCCTTTAAATTTAAACATCAAACTATAGATTCCCTACTCTTCAATGTCTTTGACCTACTTTGTTGCATTGTGCTGCTTCAACAACCTGCCTCATTCTTCTTGGGTCCATCTGCTGCCCTCTGTCTCTTCTCTTGGTTTTGACCTGTTGCTCCAGCTCTGCCACATTGTTTTCAATTGGGTGTCATTCTGCTGCTGAGAAAATCCTTCACTTGCACCATGACTTCTCCACTAGCTCATAGTGTGCTGCTTCGAAGTGTTGAATATTCCTGGTTCCAAAACCTGCAAGAAAGCCTTTGGTGTGGTATTCCATCTCCAGTAGAGGGATCTGCACCCTTTCATATCATTCTGATCCCTCAGAAAAGATCCTAACTCCCCTCTTTCTTCATCTTGTAGTTGTTGTTTGGACTCTGACCTTTTGTCCTGTTTATGCCCATTCCTCCACCTTCTTTCTAGTTTAAGGTGAGTGGTGTTCTTCATCGTCCTTTTGACATTTTCTCTTTACTTTATTCTTCCCTCATCTGTACCTCCTTCAGGATTTTGCACCATGTCTAATTTTTCATCGTCTCTGTAGAAATTTCCAGGTCCTATCAGCTGTCTTCTTGGTCTGTCTTTGACCAAGCTAAGACTCTAAGTTTCTTGCTGCCATAACTTTTAATTTCTGCTGTTTTATAACAGCCAACTGTAGTTTTTGTTTTGCTGATTTGTTATGGTTGT
>ML777860.1:1930748-1954768 GCA_009831015.1 Picea engelmannii
TGTATATCTGATTTATTCTTTTGTATCTAATTGTATCTGTCTTATTGTAATACTTTGTAACTTATCTTGTAACGAACTTTCCCCCTAACTTAGTTGACCCCATTGCCCAATCTTAGGCACTAGTCTTAGTTGCCCTAGGAAAAGGTTTGATTCTCATACTTAGATAGTTGCATCTTGCATTAGTTGATTGACATCTTAGGCTAGATTCCCCATGACCTTTTAACCAATTAAAACCAACTCCTAGAACATCAAAACTCTTAATCTCATCTAGTAACTAGGGTCTACCCCCCTTGGCTTCCCTAGGAGTTAGCCTAGACGGAAGAGGTTCAAGTCAAAGTGACAGCGTGGACTTTGAACCTAGGCATTGTGCCTCCGAGGACACACCAAGTGAGCAGGACTTAGCTCACGTTTGCAAGTGTGTATAAGGACGGCAACACTGTCTAAGCAAACTGTTTGGGGTTTCTTTGATCTAAGGGTTTGCTGTTTCTTTCCTTGGAATTTTCTCTTTTGGCATAACAGTCCTACTTTCTCATTGATAGAGATCTAACCCATTGAGGTTGATCCATGAGTCCTAGACTTGTCTGAGCATAACATCAGTGGCCTAACATCTCTCATGTGTGTCAAGCTTTTCTTTATTACACAGAGGTAAATCTTCAAGAGGTAAGTTGCAGTTTCTTGCCTATACTCAGATCTATTGTTTAGGTTCAGATCTATTGATTTGTATACTCAGATCTATTGTTTAGGTTCAGATCTAATTGCTTTATTTGCTCAGAAATACATCTATAGTTTAGATCTAATTGTTTTACTTGCTCAGAAATATTTCTATGGTTCAGATCTAAGCTTTGCTTAATCAGAAATACTTTATGTTTCAGATCTACTGTCTTACTATACATTTCTGTTCAGAGTTTTATTTTAGATCTACTATGTTCTTGCTGATCTAGCTAACAGAAAAATTTAAAAGGATATATTTTCTGTTTCTTTCCCTAATTCTAACATGGACATTTAATAGTCATGCACATGGGTCCGCAGTTGAGGCATGTGGTTTGAGGTTTCCCTTTCTTGAGGGGTTGTTATAACTTATAACCACTGTTGAAAGATTCAGCATTGGTAAAAAGCCGACGAGGGTCCAAAAAACATCGTTTCGGGAAAAGTCGGAAAAATCGACAAAAAATCGGAAAACCATGACAAACAATAAAAAATACAAAATATATTCATTTTTTTCAAAATTTTAAACATATAAAGCAACAACAACATCGGATAAACACATTGGCACATAAATATGGAGAAAGCACTGATATATATGATGTAGTGGATGCCAAATAAAAAATGATACATCAAAGTCGATACCGAATCCTCAACCCTGATAGTTGTTCAATCAAGGACTCAAAAATGGAGAACCAATACAAAATGACCTCACATATATAAATGTATATCATCATCATGAGGTAGATGTACAATGCAATGTTTTAAAACTCAGACTCAACCTTGAAATCGGTCGATGGTCAACTCGAACTTGAACTTGGATTGACTTGGACCAATCTTATTTCAATGACTTGGTTTACTAAATATTACATAAAATATTTAAATTTTAATGAAAAAATTATATTTAAAAAAATTCCAAACCATGATTCCAAAAAATTATTGAAACTTTGAAAGAAAGCATTATGAATAAATGAGCAAGAACATTTAAATGACAAGCATTGTTCCACCATTCCTTATATTCAAATCCTCATCATTAGTATCAATCTTTGCCTCTACCTTGATCCTCTAGAGACATCATTGAACACCTCCCAATTTTGATGAAACCACCTAATTGAAGCCTTATAATATGGTAGAAAAAGCTTAACATGCCTAATGAATGATTTTGGTTTGAGTGAAAGGTACATTTTTGCTAAGGCCATGTTAGAGGAGTTCAACAATCAATACCACCAACATCGAGGTACATAAAGGGCTTGGTGCTCTTGATTAAATGCCAATCCCATACCCTCATACGTGATATAATCCAATGAAAATGTTGCAATTCTACCAATCCTGAAATACTGAAAACTGTTAAGTCTGCTGGATTTTGAATGGGATATGAAATTCTACGTTCTCCATATCAAGTCCGATGAGGTTGGAACCACTCTCAAACATCCTGAAACAATTAATGGTAATGTTAAAAATTTAAGTAAAAGGATAAAAAGGAAAGATAAAGATTTAAGTAAACCATTAATTGCCAACGTTTTTGGTCAAACCCTTTTAAAAAAAATTCAATCTTGCATGTTGGTGGGGTCTAGTACCTACTTGATCGAGTCAAGCCCTTCTCCTTCCTTCTCCAATAACAACAAACAAAATTGACAAAAATAACTCAAAAAATCTGCTTTATGAGTATGATTTCCTCTAATTCGCCACGAATTTTATGAATAAGTCGCAACTTTTTCAAATTAGAAAAAATCGCTAATCACGATTTTTTCTAGCCGATTTTTCGTCGGTCGAAAAAAGTTGCGATTTTTAAAAAAGGCCCGAAAAATCGCAGGTTTTTTCAATACTGGTTATAACAACCAATGGACCATTTCTTGCACATTCACATGTGAGATCCACTTTTTGAGGAGGTTGTTGGCTTGCTTTGAGGAGCACCCTAGCTTTGAGGATCCTTTATGGCATTATTTTGAGTAAAGATAATGCCTTGCCTTGAGGAGTGCACCACCTAGGATTCCTCAACATCCATGGTATGAGGAGGAAAACTTAGTCAAAGGATGAAAATGCCCCATTTTGAGGAGCACACCATTTTCTAGGTGGTTGAGGTTGTTACTACATGGATATCTTGAGGGGTGTTCCAAGGAGAATGGAGACAAGTGGCACCAAGAACTTCAATACATGGTCAAAGGGACATATTCCAAGGGAGTATTTTGAAGAATAACTGAGGTACTATGAGGCTGCCCAACAGGTCTGTCTTTGACCTCATGTTGGGCTCTAAGTTCAATCTCCAAAACTGTCCTTTGCTGCTGCTTTAGGACAACAAACAGTCAAGTACTTTTCTGCCCATAATTTTGATGGTTAAGTGCTCTTTTGAGGTGCCCTTGCAAGTGTTTTCGTAACCCAATGTTAGCACATGCAATATACTCAAAATAAATAACACTCCTCTAGATTTTTACAACTCTAAAATGCTGATCTAAACTCTAGGCATGCATGAAATTAGACACAAGTATTTTTGGTCAACATGACCCTGGATAACCCCCCCCCGGGGAAAACCAGTTAGAGCTAGATGTATATATTTGGACATCTCAAAGCATAAGTACAAGGAAAGCTACAACAAGTGAACCTGGTACAATAGAAACCAATCTTGGATGCTTTGGAGTCCCTTGTTGATGTGCCTGCTAGCCCATGAATGAAGGCGTCCTTTGCCTTGGTACGCCCTTCTTCCCTTGCTAAGCCTTTAGCCTCTTTACCTTGCTCTTTGCCTTTACCTTTGCCCACTTGTAGATGCACCCTCCTTGAAGAAAGCTTGAGATGTTTAGTGAAGATCTTGGGCAAGTGCGCCCTCCTCTTGTCCAAGCTCCAACAAATGTGTGCCCCTCTCACTCAAATCTTTCTCCTCCTTAGTGCGCCCTTCTCCAAGCCTTTCCAACTCCTTAAGCAAGTGCGCCCTCCATGCTAGAATGCGCCCTTTCCCTTTTGAGTGCGCCCTTGATCTTAGAATGCGCCCTTGCTTGCATATGTGTGCCCAACTCCATGGAAGCACCCTTCTCCAAGCCTTGCGCCCTCCAAACTCAAGAAGCAAAAGCCCTCTCCTTTGTGTGCCCTCCTCTCCTCATGAATGCGCCCAAGAGCTCCAAACCCTCGACCTCTCCTTCTCCTCACCCCCAAGTCTCTCAAGTGAGCAAGTGAATAATGAATCTCTTCCTTACCCTTTTCCCTCCTTTAGCCTCTCTTTGGCCAAACCCTAAAACATCAATGGCCTAGATCCAATCTAGCCATGTCTAATCAATGGGTGAGATTTAATCCAAAAATATCACTTAGGAAACCCACTTTCCTTAGTTTTCCTCATGTCCTTTAACTCACCCACAAAGTGAATTAAATGTCACTTTAATAACTTAAGTGACATATTTCACTTTTGACTTAAACTCCTAAGTCAATGTGAAATTAGAAAATAAAGTAAAGAAATAAGGGTAATAGTCTCCCCCTTTGTGTTTAGAGACTCACAAACACAAGGGGACCACTTTCCAAGGTACCCAAATCTCAACATGTTTTGCCTAGGAGGTTTACAAGTGGCATGAAGACTCATTCAAAAGCTTCTTCTGTACATATTTTGTTACTTTTTGAGGAGCACCTAGCCTTGATAGACGTTTATGACATGCATTTTAGTATTTGTTCTAGGAGAAAAAAGTGGATTTAAGTCCTCTTATTATTGTTTTATTCTAAGAGAAGCTGAGCTAGAATCTATATAAAGGGAAGCCCTCTCATTTGCTGAGCATGGTTTGATTGAGAGGGGGATTCCCTCTACGCTTGGTTGAAGATCTAGTAGAGGATGAAGTTAAAGGGCTTGTAGGTGTGAGGTTCATCATCTTCTTTTGCATTTTCATGGATATGTTTGATTGTTGAAGTTTCTCTCACAAATACGTAATGATCTTTTGAAGGACATTTCTGCTCCATGAAGAAGAGATAAGGTTGAGGTGAAACCCTCCTTGTGACTTGTTCATCATTGTTCAATATTGGGTTTGTTATACATCATTTATGTGGAAGGCTATTGCTAGCTTCTATTTTTCAATGGTTGCATGTTATGGTAGCTAATTTGTGATCACTGATAATTGAAGTGGTGCACCTTTGGTAGAGCCCCTTATTTAATTTTTGTGTATCAAAGTGTTCATGTGGTTGGTTAGGCCAGATTTGTAACACCCTAACTATGCCACTCTCCACACTCTTCTAACCCTCGTACTTGTTAACCTTGACTCCATCACCCATTGGATTGACACTAGTCTTGGTCCAACATCCCATCTTTTCCTAAAGTAAATCTTAATCCATTTCTTAGGGATTCCCCCCTTGTGCTGTAGGAAATCCAACCTAAAGAGAGAGGAAGGGTTGCTGTGATGACAATTGTATACCTTCCCGAGTTCCCCCACAGTTGCACTCATGTTTCAGGGATTTTTCACTTAAGTGTAGGTTTGGGAGGTAACACCTTGAAAAGACAGACTTTCGTAAACGGGGAGCATGGGAGCATCACATTTTCGAGGGTTATGTTCTTTAATGGCCCCTTGTGTCCCCCTAAAAAGGGGAGATGCGGAAACACCCCCCTTTGAGTACCCACATCGTAGGAGTGTGGGGAGCACGTTCAGGTGTAACACTGAGTAAAAGAGATACAAATGTCAATACAAGAATGAAAAGAGCTTGTTTTGATTTTGACAAAAGTATAAATCCCAAAAGAGGAAAGCTCTAACTCAACTTAGAGATGGAAGGAGAAGTAGAAAGAAAGGTGGACGAGGGAGAAGAAGCATCCCCTTCATCCTCTATCAATGTGAAGGGGTCAATGCAAAGCCTGATGATGTCCTCTAGGGAGAGTCGAGGGCTGAGGGGGCCTGTCTAGGTGATCTTGGTAAAGAGAATATTGTATTGTTGCCAATTGTGTTTGTTCTTGTTTCCTAGGTAGATTTTGGTTGTCTACATTGACACTAAAGGTGAAGGTCTCATAGGTGTTTCTTGAATGTTCTTGAGTTATTCTCTTGCATTGTCCACAAACACCATGGAAATTAGGACTTTATTTTCTTGCATTGTCCACAAACACATTGGAAATTAGGACTAAGGAGTGAATTTTATTGGGTTTTTAAAATGTTTTATGATAGAGATTGACCTGGGAATTGTGGATTTTTTTTGCAATTCAAAATTCAATGCAAAACAAAAATTTCACTTTCAACCTAGAAGGTTTCTCAGATCTTAGTGTAGTGTACTTAACCCCAAAACTTTGGATCAATCACATAAAATGCAGTGCAAAACCCAAGAACACAAGAGAAAGAGAGATAAAAATAGAGAGCTATGTTCACTTGCCTCTTCAAGGGGGCAACCTCCAAGAACAATGCTCCAAATAGAATAATTTTTTTTTGACAAAACAATAAATAACCTTCTACTCAATATATAACTATTCATAGAGAATCTTAACTACCTATGGGCCCTGTTGTTTCCTTTATGAACACCTGGGTAACGTGGAAACAATCTTCAATGCACTCGGTGTGTCCTTGGGGGCAAGTTAGAGTTAAGGTGCTGTCACCTAATCCTCAACTCCTCCGTCTAGGCCAACTCCTGGTGAAGCCAAGGGGGGTAGTCCCTAAAGAAAATAATCGAATAGTCCTTAAAGAAAATAATCGAAGGCTTAAAACTAAATCTAAGCAATTAGTGTTCTAGGAGTTTATTGAAAAAGAAAACATATAAGGTAAATTTACTTTAAGAGCATAAATCAACTAACCACCACAAGATACATAAAGAAATACTTGCATAAAAGGATACTTGAGATAACAAGATGCAATTAATTAGTAAATGTGTCAAGATAAATAACAAGTGCTTGAAAAATAAAGGTACTTGAAGCAAATGGCTTTGTGTAATGTGAAATGAGATCAGTGCCTTAAAAGCATCATGGGCAGTTGTAGATTGCGTGTTTTATTAGATTGTCTTTATTAATAGTAGGTTAATGAGATAAATTTTATTTGCAAAAAAGAAATGTTTGAGAACTAATCTAGATTTGGCCCTTCAGAGAAAATCCCTAAAGTGGAGGTTGAGCTTGCCGAATATCCAACAGGGAGAGTGCCCCCCTGATTTTGCACACAAGCCCAAGAGAATGTGGGAGATCCGACAGGGAGAACCTAGATCTCAAAGTTCCCGCCAGATATCTTACATAAACTCTCTTATGTTTCCATTGAAGCAATATTTCTTAAGGATTTCCCTATTAATCTATCTGCATTGACCAACCCAACGTGTATGAAACTTACTCCTAGAAGATCGAGACAAGCTCGCAACTGGAAGGGTCAGGAACAACACTGGGAGCTTAGGGGGAATGTTTATTTTAAACAAGATAGTAAAATGCTGAAAGGAAATGTTTTCTAATTACTAAGTCTTCATTGACCAGCCTTTTGCGAGGAGTTGATGAGATGGTTTATTTACCAACTTTGAAATTGCAGAAAGTAAAGTTGCATAAGGGAAATCTAATCTAGCAATTAAAGTATTACTTGCCAAATTGAAATCTAATCTATGTGATTGTTGTTTTAAATTTTAAAGCAAGAGAAAGAACTAAAATGAAAAAATTGCTCCAAAACCACAACACCAACCCCGTTAAGGGGAAACACAAAGTGAGGCCTCCCTTGGCTCACTTATTTTATTAACTTGGTTACAATGGTCTCTTGAAGAGACTTTGGATCTCTTTGAATAGAGATATGGATCCTTATAATGATGGATCAAGTTTTCTTACAATGTACAAATATCTTAGAAAGGAAAATGGTGCTCTTGGAAGTCCCAAATGCTCCAAATCAGCCAAATTTTGGCAGAATCTCCCCTTGTTTATTCAACAACCTGCACAAAACAACAAACAAAAGAGAGAAAAAGATGGCCAAAAACACTTTAAGAGTGTCTTTGGTTATTAGTAAAAAACCCAAAATATTTCTAAGTAAGAATCTATGATAAACTAGCAAAAGGAAGTCTAAACTAGCTAAGAAAAGAACATTTTTCTTGATGATATTACTTGCTGTCCCAAAACAGAAAGTAATGTCAACAAAGATGCTCAAATTTAGAATTTAAACTCTTAAGATTGAAACTACCTTTAGCTTTAAAATACTTATTTAAAAAATGCCAAAAGATAGCAACTAGCAAGTTAGATCAAAATTAATATTTCTTTTGCAAAAGGAGATCTAAACTACTTGCTTTTAAAGCATACAAAGTAATATGTAAATTTAACTTTTTTAAATCAACAACCCTTTACTTTGTATGTACATAAAGTAAGTAACCCAAAACAATTTTAGAAAGTGAGAAAGAGAGGAAAAGAAGTGCTTGGACTTTCTTGGAATCTTGGGCAATGGAGTCTTGTTGATGGATCAAAGAGGGACTATGTCCTCTTTTAGATCTTGAAGACAAAGGTAAGTGCAAGCAAGCCCAACCTACTCTTCAAGTGTGAGAACCTGCAACACTTAGAGATATCTTGCCAACAAATATTAGTAGAATGGTGCTACCTACATAGAATGATTCATAAAAACATAAACATTAAACTAAATGGATATGTATTATAAAAAATTCAAATGTACATAAGCAATAAGATCATCAAGCAAGCTAGCTTTTCTAACCTTATCCTACTTGGAGATAGCTCCACTAGAAGGTCACTAACTAATAAATGAAACAAGAACACAATAGCAAATTTTACCTCACAATATAGCACATGACATAGATGCTCCACTGATGCAGCCCCCCACCCTCACTTGGGGTCTACTGACCTCCCGGTCAGGGATCGTTCGAAAACTGGGAGTCAGATTGACTCGCAGGCTCATGCTGAGCCTCCAAAAACGCTTACATAGGTCCCTTACCTTAAGGTGCAGATCTGATAAAAGACTCGTGGGCTTCATTTCCCTAAGCCCCTTCCTTTACAAATTTGAATTTGGGCCTTAGCCCCTTCTACTCTGTTGGCAACAACACGTGACCAAGGGCTTTGACCGAGCGCCCAACCAAAAGGTGCTTAAAACTGACGCTCCAGAGCTTCGTGCTCTGGGTGTTTCAAACTGTTCACACCGCAAATTCCCCGGACTGTCGAAATGGCGAAGTCCCGAACCGCCGAATGGAGATCAACGACCCTTATCTCTTCTTGGGGATCAACAACTCAGCGCTTCGGGCCTTCGAGATTCGGCACGTTCCTGCTGCACCACGCTCCAAATTTCCAGGAGTGCTAGTCCACCGAATGACGACACTCCCCCCTTCCCAGATCAACGACGTGCGATTTTCAACATACCACGACCATGAATCACTTCGGAGTCCCAGGCTTTGAAAGTTTCCGAATGCACACACCACAAAACCTCCGGAGTGACGAACTAGCAGAGGCGCGATCCACCCTCCATGCGTCCTCTATGAATCGACGACCAGGAGTGACTCCGACCCTTGGGCCTTCGGGAGTCCTCAACCTTAAACAACCCAAGTCTCAAATGGATTTGCTACGTGACTCCGACACTTCGGGAGTCCGGGTACCTTAACACTCGCGCTCTCTAGTTCCTCTGGAGCAGTCTTCCTCTGGAGCATGGGATCTCTCGCCATGTGTCCCTCGCAACGGACGGTTCGGATGGCCTCCATTGTTCGGAGGTTCGGCGACTTCTTACTCCTGCACACCTCTATCCTCTGTCTTCTGTCGGAGTGGTTATTCTCTGGACTTCCGGATCTAACGCCATGTGTCTACTACTTTGGACGGCTCGAATGATTTCCGGCCTTTGGGAAATCTCGCTTCACGCAACACACTTTTCTCTTGAGTGCTCGACCCCCGAAGCTCTAGATCCGGTGACACTTGTCCACTTAATCAGACGGTTTAGATGAGCTCTGCTGTTTGGAGCTTCGGTTATCTTGCATGCTCTACACCTTATTTTCTCCGGAGCGCTCCTCCTCCGGAGTCCTAGATCCAATGACACGCGTCCTTGCTGATGGACAGTGTGGATCTGCTTCAGCTCCCCGCAACTTCGGGAGTCTACTCTCCTGTGCGCTCAACGTTCGGAAATCGCCGAACTTGTGAAGTCCGAAGGACTTCTAGACTTGAACCTTTGCGCAATTGCTCCAGATCCGATGACTGTCGGTCCTTTGCGCTCAGATCCTATGGCAGGGATTTGTCCTCTATGCGCACTTCTACTCCTTTGAGGACATAGATTTGACGGTCTAGATGGCTCACGACGACCGATCCAATGACGCGTATAGCTTCTCCTCCACGCTACTCAGTTTCCTCCCGAACTTGGGATTTCTTTGAAAATATTCAAGGGCTGCGATGTTTGTCTGCATTCTCTGTAACGCTTTCCCTCCCCAGCTTTGAAACTTGAAACAAGTTTCTCCCTGCGCACGCCTTGCGCGTTTTCCTCGAATTCTTGAAGGGTCTTGGCCCTTATTCTCCTTCAAAGGAAAAACTCCTTTGTGCCCTCTTGGCAACCTCTTGCTCCCTCTCCTGAGCTTTTGACTCCTCTCTGAGGGTTTCAAAGGGGCCTATCCCTTTATGCTGTTCTTCTACAGGGTCAACTCCTTGGCCCCTGTTTGCGTTCTGGAAACGCTATTTCTCCTGAGCTTTTGTGGACTTAAAACCTTTCAACCCCGGGCGCACTCCTTGTGCTTCTAAACCTGAAAAGGTTCTTGCTTCTGCAACTGTTTGGCAGAGCCTCTGCTCGAGAGTGTTCAATATCTCTGGTTTACCTGAGCTTTGAATTGGCTCAAACCTCAAAGGTTCCAGTTCCTTTACTCCTTAAAGGTTCCAGTCCCTTTACTCCTCAAAGGGATTCTTGTGCCCTCCGGGCACCTCCTGCTCGATGCACTCCTTGCAGAGCTCTCCTTAGAGTGTTCAATAACTCTGGTTCTCTCTTTCTGAATTTTTCCAACACTTCAGAAAGATGTAGGCACTGTGTACTCCGTGCATAGGCTCAATGCACTCCTTGCAGAGCTTTCAGAGTATTCAACAACTCTGAATTTATGTGCTTTCTCTAGCACTGGACCCACAAAGTATTCAACAACTTTGGTCCTCCTCCTGGATTTGAGAATGGTTCTGGTGTGCCTACCTGGCACGCTCTTCTATGAACTCGAAATAGAGTTCAAGTGCACTCGCACAACTCTAAGATCCCATAACACTCAACAAACCCACAAACAGATAGTAAACTCTATCTAATCCTGCAAATGAAACATATTTGCATACATCCACGACATACATAAATAAACACTGAAAACATTCAGAGAATAAACATTCATTCATTCATAGAATACGCACAGAAACCTCATGGGCAGGAAAAATTGCTTTTATATTAATCTCATAATGTTCCTGTATAATATTTACAAAGGCTGGACTGCAACAGAGTCTTCAACACTTCTCTCCTCTCTTGAGCTCTCTCTACCGCTCAACAACTCCTACTTTAATAATCTAACTAATGAAAAATCGATACAAAGATAATTTTACAGAAGAGGGGCTCCTCGAGCCTTCCCTCCAACTCACATAACCTCATAAATTACATTGAATTTTATTTAATGGCCATCTAGTCTGGATTGGATCTAGAGCCATCAACCTGTCAGCCATTAAAGGCGACATTACCTCTTACAATAACTTCATCCTCTTCAAAGACATGGCTCGGATTTCCCTGAGCCCTCAAGCATTTAGTTACATTATTTTTATTTTAAATTTAGGCTGATTTTTGAAAGGACTAGCGCGTCCTTCTTTGGGATCCTCTCCCTCCTAGTGCGTGGATGTGTTGTCTTGTTGAGGTGTTGGCGCGTTTGTTGAGGTGGAGCGATGCTCCTGCATCATACTCCCACATTGACAAAATCATGAGCTCCTTCTCATGGCTCCCCTGCTGCTGAGGTTGAGATCCTCCAGGGTCCTATATTTGAATTTGGAGTTGTCCATCTACTCCTCTTCCATGCTGTTGCTGTTGCTGCTCTGCTACTGCTGCGGGTTGTTCTCTGATCAATCTCCTCCTGTTGTTGGTTGCCTCCTGCGCTGATCTTATCATAAGCCTCCTAATTTCTTCAATCTCCTCGTCCAGCTGGTCCACTGGCTGGCTCTTCTTTTGCAGTCTACTCTGCTGCAACTCCTCTTCATCAAATTCCAACTTAACTTGTTGGATGCGCTGGCTCTGCACCATTACCCTTTCCTCCGGGGCCTCCAATTCTTCTCACAAATCAATAAGATCCGTGCTGTCTTCTCTCTCCTCTGTTGCAGGTTCCAATTTTGCAGTCACCTCCTGTTCATCTCCCTTGCTAAAATTTTTGAGCAATTCCACTGAATGCTCCTCTTTCTTCGTTTCTTGGGCAGATCCTAACATCTGCTCCTTCTCCTCCATGACAGTCTTGGCTGGCTGTCTCTCCTCTGTTGCACCTTCAACATGTGCACCGACCTCTCCTGGGCTGCTTGGCAGGAATATGTTGATTCCTCCAATGATCAAAATGCACCTCTGATCCTCTCCTCTTTCAGGGTCGAAGTATTTAACTTCTCATCATCTTCATTCACGTGGTCTGCAACCCCACATGAACTGTCATGCTCATGAGGCTTCTCTCCGACCTATTCTTCTTGTCTTGCCAGCACTCCTTGCTGATCCAAACTCATCTCCGAGTTCCCGAGACTTTCAGATAGTCTCACCTCATCCTCCTTTCCCACCTGGCAACCTGAGGTTTCACTCCTGCCCCCTGGCAGTCTATGAGATGTTTGAATGATCTCATCTCATTGCCCTCCTGGCAATATGCATTACCACCTCTGCTCACCTGGCAGTCTATGAGATCTTCAGTTGATCTCTTCTCCTTCTCCTCACTGAGGGTTTCTCCAGTCTTTGGCTCTCAAATGCAAACCATCTTCTCCTCCGTGTCACTGAGCTTTTCAACCTGCCTCAACCACCTCCTCAACATTTGCCACTACCTCTTGGCAACCAACTGCTGGATAGGCCACTTTACTTTCCGCTTCATGGGCCATTCATACCTCCAACTTCCTCTCGATTCCTGCTGCATCTTCAACATCAACCTGTCGAGCTCCTCTCTAATCTCTCGGAGCTCTTTGTCCATTTCCTCTTTGGTCCCCTGCTGGCGGTCTTCTCTTCGACCTTGCCTCTTTCCTTCGGTAGCCATTTTCCTCCTTCTCCTCCAAGAACATAACTGGTTCTTCTCCTTCAACCCACCTGACCATCCTCTTTGCCAGCTCTGCAACTGAGAGCACTACTGGCTTTCTCCTACAACCCTCCTGGTTGTCAGTTGACTACAACCCTTTGGCCAACAATCCTTACAGAGCATCAATGCTCTGCCTTCTCCTTTGCCTGCTATCTGCAAGCAAAAATCTGCTTTGATACCACTTGATGTAGACCCCCACCCTCACCTGGGGTCTACTGTGATGAATTTTCAGTGAGCTATGGCTCATGCATTCTCTTTAAATTTTCTGTTTAACTTTTACTTGAACCATAACTACTGCAGTAAACCAAGATTACAAGAAGAATAACCATGCACAAGAACACAAGAAGTATCCGGGAAACCCTTCTCAACAAGGGAAGAAAACCCAACCAATCCTTTTCTATATTCTTCAAGAGAAAGACCTCCCACACCATCACCAAACCTAGCACACAAGAGGGTGCTGTAATTCTCATACTTTCAGACCACAACTTCTGAAATCATGAGATTGACACAATGATAAGTGTGTTTCCTCAATGGGGATTCACCTTTATTTATATAAGACTTGTCACATCAAATGATGTGTCTATTGGCACAATAGGGCCGACCTCAATAACTCAAAATATAATTAATAATTACCAGGATTCACCTTTATTTATATAAGACTTGTCACATCAAATGATGTGTCTATTGGCACAATAGGGCCGACCTCAATAACTCAAAATATAATTAATAATTACCATATTAATTATCTTTTACATTAAGGTGGGGCCGACTTGTACCCTTTACATAACAAATAGGGTTATAGGTAAGTCTGACTCTTGAACAATATAGCAAGGAATCTCATACACCCACTAGTGCTCAGTGACTAGGGGCACATCCATCTGTGCTAAGCCAGAGGGATGTCTCTCTAACTCACTGCGTCTCACAGGAGAACCACACTCACTAGTGAGCTCAGCCACTAGGATCACGTTCACCTGTGCTCATCCACAGGCACGTCCAAGTCAACAGATCTTCTTTCTCACTGCGTTACACAGGAGGGTCATCTAGAGTTCATCATCTCAACTCTCTGCTTAGAGGAGGCTAATACATCGTTTCATTTCTGTTTCATAACGATGCACCCAACTCGTGGGATTTCACACGTTCACCTGTGCTCAGCCACATGCACGTCCAAATCAACAGATCTTCTTTCTCACTACGTTACTAAGGAGAATCACCTGGAGTTCATCTCAACTCTCTGTAAGGAGGAGGCCAACACAACGTTCCAGTTCTGTCTCAGATAGGAACCACACACCCAACTCAAGGGCTCTCTCTTAGGTCTGTGTCCTGGAGGATGTCTCACGCAGTCGTAATCATCAACATACTGACCTCTCGGTCAGGGATCGTTCGAAAAATGGGAGTCAGATTGACTTGTAGGCCCCTGCTGAGCCCCCCAAAACTCTTACACAGGTCCCTTACCTTAAGGTGCAGATCCCATAAAGACCCGTGAGCTTCTTTTCCCTAAGCCCCTTCCTTTACAAATTTGAATTTAGGCCTTCTCCCCTTCTCCTCTGGCAGCAACAACACGTGACGAAGGGATGTGACCGAGCGCCCAGCCAAAAAGCGCTTAAATCGACGCTTCAGAGCTTCGGGCGTTTCAAACTATTCACACCGCATATTCCCTGGACTGCCAAAATGGCGAAGTCTCGAACCGCCGAATGGAGATCGACGACCCTTATCTCTTCTTGGGGATCGACAACTCACAACGCTTCGGGCTTCGGGCCTTCGGGATTTGACACGTTCCTGCTGCACCACGCTCCAAATTTCTCGAAGTGCCGGTCCACCGAATGACGACACTCCCCCCTTCCCAGATCAACGACTCACAATTTTCAACATTCCACGACCATGACTCCCTTCGGAGTCCCAGGCTTTGGGAGTTTTCGAATGCACATATCACAAAACCTCCGGAGTGTCAATCCTCTGAAGTGACACTCCAATGAGTCGGGAAACACATCACCAACGAGTCGAATGATAGCTAACATGTATGTTGATTTTTAATTTTTAATGGCTTTTGTATTTTAAAATTTAAACATTTATTAAATAATTACGCGCGGGGTGTGTTATTAGCATTTAAATATATGTATATAGTATATATTATATAATTTATATATATAATATATACCAAAGACTATATATATAGTATATATATTATATATGTATAATATATATACTATAGTATATATATTATATATGTATAATATATACACACACTATAGCATATATATTATATATATATACTATAGTATATATATACACTATAGTCTATACTATGTATATATACTATAGTCTGTACTATATATTATATATATAAATTATATAATATATACTATACAGGGATTCATATAATGTATGATATATATAATATTGTATACCCTTTTATTTTTTTTAAATTGCATTTATACAATTTTTCCCTAATCGTATGATCTAAATCTATATTTTTTGTTAAATTGCATTTATACATTAATACTATATATTATGGTTTTATTTATTTATTTAATATTTATTATTTATCTGGATGCTGGAATTCTTTAGCCTAAGCTGCTTTTCTCTCTATCATTATGTGGGGTTACTGTACAACTTTTAAAATGAGAGCATCTCTGACATTAATAGTGATGAATTATTAATTCTCAAACCTATTTTATGTAATTTTGATCTATACCAAGTCAATCTTTCTCTTTTATCACATTCCTTGCCAGAAAAATTGAGAAAAAATTATGATTTGTTTCTCCTTTTATCACTGCAAGGGTGAATATTGCAAATCCTGATATAAATTATTAAATAAGAGAGCAGTGAGGATAGCTTTAGTGAGAACTACCCTTCCTGTGAAAGAAAGGACAAATAGTTTCACTGAGACAATGAGAATGGTTCGCCCTGCTAAAAAAAGCTATAATATTATTCCATTTGTAGTTTTTCTTCTTCGTATTCTACTATTCTCCAATATATATTTGTAGTTTTCTTTGGACTCCATTTGAAATTTCTATCTACTTGAAGAATGGCTTATTGTTGTTTCTTCTGCTTCCAGTCTGTACCAGGATATGTTAGTTTGCCTTGGACTCCATTTGGAATTTCTATCTACTTGAAGAATTGCTTATTGTTGTTTCTCCTTCTTTCAGTCTGTAATGGGTTTAAAGTTTTTAACTTTAGTCTTTTATTCAACCAAAAGACATTTGTCAGTAACAAGTAACTGAATCAATTGCATGATACTCTAGTAATGGTGATATATATATATATATATATATATATATATATATATATATATATAAGAAGACTTGAATGCGGCAAAATAACAAATGGTTTAGTAAATGGGGCATTTGCTTGAGCATGTGTCCTACAAAGAGTAAAGAGATAAAAACTTTTGTTATGGATAAGTTCCACAAACGTACTTGGGAGAAAAGAGCTAGGGAGAAAGAAGAAGTACTACATTGAAGAGTTTAACCCTACTCATAGCCATCGGCAAAAGGCGTACATAGGGGCCAATATTTCTTGGAGATCTAAAATTCTTATTGCTCAATTAAGGACTAATTCTCATCAACTCCATTGTGAAACAGGGCGCTGGAAAAGGCCAAAAGAAATGTGGGAGGAAAGAGTATATATTTTGTGCTCTTCCGGAAAAGTGGAAATAGAAAAACATTTCATTTTAGAATGTGAGGCCCTCAAAGATAGTAGGGAAAATTATGCAGGTATTCTGGCAGCTAGTTCTTGGGATAATCTATTCAACAAAAAGTTTGTCGAGAAGCTGGGAGCGGTTATTGTAAAACTTCACAGGAAAAGGGCCGAATACAAAAGCCAGATGGAAAAGCAATCTGTCCCATAGGCTATTTTTAGCCTCGTGGACGTTAAAAATACTTTCTTTCTTTCTTTCTTTCTATATAAGCATTGGGGAAATGCATGAATGCTATCAACAAGATAGAGCAATGACTTGCCACACTATACTTCATGATTGTATGTTCAGTGTTTGGCCACTTTCCTGTGCTCATTTAAAATATTTGCCTCCACAAGCTCTCCCACATCCTTTTCAAGAAAGATTACAATTGAAATAATATTATATATCACACAAGTATATCACACAAGAAAGATTACAATCGAAATATTTGTGTGATATCACATATAATATTATTTCAACTATAATCTTTTTTGTGTGATATAATGTGTGATATTAATATGCCAACTACTTAATGTGTGCTATTAATATGCCAACATGAAGTTTTATGCCAACTACTTATGTTGCTGTTGAGAGTAAAATCCATTGGAAGTTGCAAGTTTGGAATGAGATTACTATAAATGTTGGGGGATTAATATAAGTGTTGGGCTTCCTTTGTTTACACTGTACAGTCATATTTTTCATTTTTTTTTGATAGTGAGATTTTTCAATTTGTTTACCGTTTAGTACATATGCTCTTACTTACAACAATTTGAAATTGCCCATATATGCAGTGCTATAGACATGGAACCATCATAACAGAGTGGGGGCAACTAAAGATCCAAGATCTCCTTTATGGCAATATGTGGAAATCGTTGGCAAAGCTCCCGGGGTTGGTTCATATAAATGGTGATGCAGTGAATGCAATAACGTCAAGAATGGCTCATACACTAGGGTGAAGGGCCATCTCACTGGGTTGGCTAACATAGGGGTGACGATATGTCTTGGTCCAAATGATGCAAATGTCAAACCTGGACCGGGTTTGAGTTTTGCAAAACTTCAATTCTATGCATCTTTGCAAGATTTTGTTGATAGGAGACACGTTAAGGGAAAGGTTCCTGTGCAAGGCTCTGCAAGTAAGCTTCCAATACCATCTAGACCAACAGTTGTGACTAATAAAAGACCTACTTTGGGACCTCTTGAAGCAACATTTAATAACCAAGGTAGAGAAGTAGTTGATGAGCACGTAGCTCATTGCATCTATGTAAATGGGCTAGCATTCAATTTGGTGTGCTCCCCTTATTGGCAAAAAATGATTAAGGCAATCAATGAAGCGCCAAAAGGGTACATGAGCCCTGGTTATGAAAAAGTCTGCACCACTTTGTTGATATCAGAAAAACAATCTGTGGATAGACAGTGACAATCAATCCGAGATACATGGACTGAAACAGGGGTGTCCATTGTCTCCAATGGATGGAGAGACCAAAGAAATCATCCTTTGATTAATGTTATTGCAATATTTCCCCAGGGGACAATGTTTTTAAAGGCTATTGATTGCAGTGGAGTGGAGAAGGATGCAACGTTCATCTCGACAATTCTTATTGATGCAATAGAAAGTGTGGGGCCACATAATGTTGTCCAAGTAATCATGGACAATGCATAGGTTTGTAGCACTGCAGGCTTGATTGTGGAGGGTTGGTATGATCACATCTTTTGGACTCCATGTGCGGTACATTCATTGAACCTTATGCTTGCCAAGATTGGCGAGATTGGGTGGATCAATGAAATATATGTAGCATCAAAGGAGATCCAAATGTTCATAACTAATCATTCCATGTCCCAAGCCATCTATAGGGGTTTTGCAAAGTTGGAGCTACTCAAGGTACTCCATTTTTAATCAATGTTATTTGTATTATGGTTTCTTAATTTTTATAATTTAATTTATACATTTTCTAATTTGAGATTTGACTTTTCAAAACTTGTAGGTTGCTGAAACCTGTTTTGTCTCCCACACTTTAGTCATAAAAAGGCTTGTGTAGGTCAGACAAGCATTGCAGACGATGGTCATTGACCCTCTTTGGGAGTCGTGGAGAAATTCCTCTTCTGATAGAAGACAAAGAATCAATTCTGTCATTCTTGATGATGCATGGTGGGACAAGGTCCAATACCTTCTACGGTTTACAAAACCAATTTTGATCATGTTCAGAACATTTGACACAGATACGCCTTGCTTGGGGGAAGCCTATGAAAGCATAGATAGTATGCTAGAGAGGATAAGAGAAATTATAAAATCAATGATGATGATCGCCTTGAACTATTTTACCGTGAAGTGAAGGACATAGTTACCAAAAGGTGGAACAAAATGACCACACCATTACACCTTTTGGCCTATGCACTACATCCCAAGTATTATCATTCTAGAATTTTGTCTTTACCAGGTAGAACAATGCCAAACAAGGATTCTGAAGTGGTGCATGGATATAAGACAACTTTGAGGAAAATCTAAAGGGATGTGGGAATGGCAATGGAAGTATGTGAGGAATTTGGAACATTTATACAGTCCACTGGTAACTTTTCAGATCCACTAGCCATGGATGATCGGGGCATATGGATCCTATTACTTGGTGGGGCTTCCATGGTGGGGATAGCATTCATCTCTCAACTCTAGTGATAAGGTTGTTATCGCAGGTTGCCAGTTCCTCATCAACTAAGAGGAATTGGAGTACATATGGCTTCATCCATTCGGTGAAGAGAAACTGACTAGGAGCAGGGAAGGCTGAGGATCTTGTGTATGTTCATTCCAACCTTTGCCTTCTATCACATTCCACTCCAGAGTATAAGAAGGGTCCAAGCAAGATGTGGGACGTGGAACCTGAGATCTCTGACTTAAACATGGCACTTAATGCCATGTCACACCTCGACCTACTTGAGAATGTCCAACCACCATCCAGACTTCTGCTACAACTTCCAACATTCTCGGACGCCCCTCATCTATTCATGATGTAGAGTTGCAATATGTAGATGATGAGGATGTAGACCCATTTCAGGATGTAGTTGGACCCACTGTACATTATCATACTGCTAAAGTGTTGTGTGATGAGACACTCAATTTTGTATTTACTATTACTCTTTTAATATGAGATGATGCATCATGATTTCAGTGTACAGAATTGCAAATTATCTAATGATCTCAGTTCTAATGTTGTGATTCATGAATGTGTTTTTTTCTTAACTTTAAATATATTTTTAATTTTTTTTATAATATTTTTTTTTTTTTGTACCTGGCATTTCCCCGCCATATACAGATCTTGGCTTTTCAAAAATCTGGTGGATCCGTATCCGTTTCCTGGTAACATAGGTTAAGAGCTAGCATAGTCCATTTTGTCTGACATTCAAATATTTTACCCATATTGAGCATTTGTGTGAACCAGTGGTTGGTTCTCTTCAAAGAGAGGTACAACACTGGTGTTGTGGTGGTTTTTTGCTTTAGAGATAGAGTTAGCATAGTTTCACATGGATTTGAGAGAGATTTGCTATTTTTAGCAGGTGCCCTACTTTTTAGGAGTCAGTGACTGTAGCCTCATATGACAGGTTTTGAGCATAGAGTATTGGTCCTTGCATGATTCTAAGTCTATTGGGCCTTTTCCGGGATGACATGCCAACATTTCTATTTTTAGCAGGTGGAATACTAGGGCTCGCATGTCAATTCTGATTACATATTTGGAATCCTCACGAAAAATAGAATCTGATGAGCGATGAGTATGATATCCTTGAAATGCGGTGAGATTCAATTTTTAGCAGTGTCTATTTTTAGACATTTGACATTTAGTGGTGGTCAACTAGTCATCTCGAACATTTTTGGTGATTTCTTGTTTTTTAGGGTTGGACCCCTATTTTTAGTAGTTTCTATTTATAGCAGGGGTGGTCGACTCCAAAGGTGACAAGTGGCAGGGTCAGATTCTGACAAATGACAGTGCGACAGTGTGACATGTGGTAGTTGGATGACTTAATAAATGAAGTGGATGCACTTTCCAAGGAATAAAGCAATTAATTGAATTAATTAATGAAGGGGGCGTGTGGATGAGGTGGCACAAATATTTGGGTGTGATTGGGCTAATTAAAGATCAAATCACTTATCCTTCACTTCACTCATCTTTTTTTCACTTTTCATGCATTAAATAGCCTTCTCCATTCATGCACCTTAGTCCCCATTAATCAGAGTGCAACTCCTCCTCCAAGCTAACACATGGTTCCATCATCCATTAGTAGCCCCTTCCATGTGCTTTCTCCTTCAATTTTCCTCCCTCCATGCACTAGCTTCTTCTTTAAACCTTTAGCACATGTCCTCCTCCCTCATTATCTAATCTCCCCACTCTCATGTGCACCTTGTTATCCCTCACACTCTCACATGTGTGGCGCTCTTCTCCTAGATCACTCCATTCTCTTTCTCCATGCGCCACCTATCTAGTCTTCCCTTCTCCCTCTTTCAAGCGCATGAGTCATTTAATGTGCCTCCTTCACTCTCTTTTCTCCCCACATGTGCCCCTTCCTCATGTCTTCTTCCTCTTGTGCGCCCTCTTCCCTATTATTTAGGACATAATCCTCTTATTTCCCTTCTACATGCCTCCTCTATTTCTCATAACTATTCCTCCCTCATTCCATGTACATATTTTCTTCCTTTCTTTCCTCACACATGGGGCTCTCCCCATGTATTCTTTCCCTCATGTTCCCTCTTCCCTAAAAATTAGGGTGCACTCATCTCCCATGCGTGCTCTTGTCTTCACATGTGCGCCTTCCCTCTCTTACTAAACCTTCCAATGTGTGGCATAACTCTACTTCTCCCTCATGCACATGGTATCCTTCACTCTCACTTAGTCTTATATGCGCTTACCTTCCTCTTTTACCTTCATGTGCGCCCTCTATGATTTTCTTGGGAAGTGCGCCCTTAGTGGGCTATATATTGGAGTGATCTCTTCATTGTTTGGGGTTGGATCTTTCAGCAACAACAACATACATACTCTCTCTCTCTCTCTATTCTCTCATTCCTCTTCTATTGTCTAGATACTTGTTCTTTGTGCAAGGAAAACCATTGTACCAGTTCTTGTGCTTGTTACTGTGGTGCAATCTGTTAGAGTTTAATCTATTATTAGGTTTCTTTTCAATTTACTAGATAACCATAGCATAGATAGGATCACTGAGAAAAACACAATCACAAGATACACAACATTTATCCTGGGAAACACTCATGGAGAAGAAAACCCAGCAAACGCTTCCTTAATATAGATAGCCGATACAATGCCAAGAGAATAAACCAAACACTAGAGAATATCCTCTCCCAAGTAATGCGCCTCTCTCTCTTCCTTCTTCTCCAACTGCAACTCCAAACTTGTGCTCTGGATGATCGAATGAGTGAGTGAACAAATGAGGTGTTGGCTTCCTTTATTTATACAAACTGGCAAGTGCTGAAAGGAGGTGTCTCTTCACTGGCAAGGCTGACTTCTCTTTCCGAGTGGTTAGAACCACTTTAATTTGCCTGGGGGCCGACTTCTCAATTTGCATATTACAATTAGGGTTTGACCAATCTGCAAAAGGGGATTTGGTCATTTACAATGCCCGACATGATCAATCCACTTTTGTGGATTGATCTAATGAATAATACATCAATAATAAATAGAATACTCTTTGCAGTTACAATATTTCAGCACTCCCCCTTAACAAGAAGGGTATTCTTCAACATCATTAGGAGAGAGAGAGGGCAACATCATCAACGACATCTGGAACACTGACTGGCGTATCTATAAATCATTGGAAGTTTTTCTCATCATCAATATCATCAACAACACAGCACAAAGGCTGGAACATCATCAATATTAGCACTAGGCTGAGAGTCTTCAGCACGAGGCTAGCATCACAACACGAAGCTAGCTACACAATATCATCATCACAAACTGGCATCACAGTACGAGACTGGCAACACAACATCATCAACACGAAGCTGGCATCAGAGCACGAGGCTGGCAACACATCATCACAACACGAGGCTGACAACACATCATCACAACACGAGGCTGGCAACACATCATCAGCACGAAGCTGACATCACATCACGAGCCTGGCAACACATCATCACAACACAAGGCTGGCAACACATCATCAGCACGAAGCTGACATCACAACACAAGGTTGACACATCATCATCAGCATGAAGCTGGCATCACATCACAATGCTGGCAGCACATCACTACTCCCCCTTTCGAGGGAGGTCCTTTTGGACTACACCAAGATTATCTCGAAAGTGCTCAAAATTTACACGAGATAGAGGCTTGGTCAACACATCAACAACTTGTTCATCTGTGCTAACATACTGGAGCTTTATGGCTCCTCTCTGCAGCATATCACAAATGAAGTGATACTGGATCTCTATGTGCTAAGATTGATCGTAGAACACATCATCTCCATACAACTCTTGTTATCACATAGGATCACGATGGCTTCCATCTCCAGATCAAATAGATCTATCAACAACATCCGAAGCCATACGGCTTCACAACTGGTGGAACATGCAACAATGTATTCCGCTTCTGCCGTGCTCGGAGCAATGCTGAATTGCTCCTTATTCTGCCATGAAGTCATGGCTGACCTCAAATTGAAACAACATCTTGAAGTGCTCTTTCTATCATAAACACGTCCATCTCAATATGAATCGGTGTAACCACTCAGTCTGAAGACATGATCTCTAGTATAATAGAGACCAAAATCCAACGTACCCTTAAGGTATCTCATCATATGTTTTGCAACAACAATGTGAACACGTCTGGGTTCTACCAGATACTGACTCAAGACAAAACATATATCTAGCCTGGTATTCGTCAGATACATCACTGAACCAATAATTTGTTTGTACAGAGTAGCATCAACCAATTCTGACGAGGTATCTACCAGGAGCTTCAACTTCGTGTACATGGATTTACATTTCAACATGTCAAACTTCTTCATTTTAACTGCATACTTCCCTTGGTTAAGGAAGATCTTCTCTGTGCTCTACCAAACTTCAAGACCTAAGAGATAATGCATTTAGGTCTTCCATCAAACTTTGTAGCGAGCTTCTTCTACAATCTGTGATGAGCTTTTCTTCATTTGGTCAAGAATCATCTACATATAGTAATAACATCATTGGCTCATCATTCATAACCTTGAGATAAAGGTTAGAATCAACTTTACTCTTGGTAAAGCCCAAGCTCGTCAGGAAACTGTCAATTCTTCCATACCAAGCTCTAGGAGCTTGCTTCAACACGTACAGAGCTTCCTTCAACCGATAGACATGAGTCTTTCTATCTTTAATCTTCAAATCAAATTTTCTCATTACATTGTACCAATCTGGTAACTTTACTCTTGGTAAAGCCCAAGCTCGTCAGGAAACTGTCAATTCTTCCATACCAAGCTCTAGGAGCTTGCTTCAACACGTACAGAGCTTCCTTCAACCGATAGACATGAGTCTTTCTATCTTTAATCTTCAAATCAAATT
>ML777860.1:1965771-1990270 GCA_009831015.1 Picea engelmannii
TCTATGATGTCTTGCATGGTCATTTACAATGAATTCCCTATATAGTTAACCAAAACATAAGCCCACTGCAACGCCATTCACCACTTTGGAGGACATATGTAAAGTGAGAGGGAAAAACTCAAGGGAAATCATTAAGGCTGGAAGGCCCAATGATAACCTGGGGATAAAAAACCCTCGGTGAAAGGAACTCTCCCAGTGAACCGATGCCAAGGTAACTGACCTAGACATGACTCATGCAGACCATTTACATTATTAACCCACGTAGGGGTGCGGAAATTCCAATACAAAAACAAGTGTTGGGCCAAACACAGCCCTATAGAACCAAGAATCTTCAATAATACTGCATCTGACGATACATCTCTTCATGGCACATGAGTTGACCACCGGTGCTAAATGGGCGGTCAACAGATACCATACGAAATGAGATCAACATTCTTCTAGTGTTGTGATCAAACATTCATCCAAGGTAACCTGGAATCAACACAAGAAGTTTCTCCTAGAGGAGATGTTAGTTGTATCTGGTAAATGATTCGTTAAGCACTTATCTTGATATGCTAACATGCTACCAAGTATAATACTTTTCAAAGACTGCTACCTCAACTATAATGTTTACTTGTAAAGAGGCAATTATCAACTTGCCATGTGAAATTTTGAATCTTTTCAACTTAATTAATCAAACCTGGAACCTGGAGCCTTGTCCTCAAGAATGAGTGTGTTGCTTTTCTTCCAAGTCTCCTTCACTCAAGATGACGAGTGCTTTCTTCAACCTGTCTTCTTGTACTAAGACAATATGCTATCTTGATAGAAGGTTGGGTTAGAGAATAAACTCTATGATCTCAACTTTAATCCATCTAATACCTTGACTTTAACTTTGACCAAAGGTTAGTATGATGGTCATAGCTTCAACATGCAACATTGATCAAAATAATGTCATAACAGATAGATGCATATTAGAATAATCAAACCTGGGTTGCATTATTCCTCTGAATGTGTTGGATCTTCAGATCCTTCTGGATCTATGGCAAGAGATCCCTTCTCCTGCAAATACCCTTTAAAGCTTAACAATTTAAGCATATGTGAGTACATACCTCTGATAGCATTTGCAGGTAGTGGCACCATCTGGTAGCAGTGGTAATAATTACCAACTCTTTAAGAACTTCAAGGGTGACTGCAACTGGTACTACAACTGATACTTCAGCTGATACTGCAACTGCAATTGATACTGCGACTGATTCTGAAACTGCAACTGCAACTGCAACTTAGGGTTTTATGAGGAAACCCTAATTTTTCAAACTTCAAATTTTGAAATTCTGATCCAGGGGCTAGATGCACTGAACTGAGGCGAGTAAGCTGGTACAGTCAGATTTCTGAAAATCCAAATTTTGCCCCCTCAAACTTGACCAGTGGATTTCTGGACTAGTGCTTTTGGTTTTCTGGTACCGGTGAAAACTAGGGTTTCACTTTCCGGAAGTTCTAACCACTGAAAATGTGCGCTCAAGATGCCAACAGCTTCACTAGGGTAGGGCACACTTTTCTAGATGGGTTTTAGGCAAAAATTCCTCTCCAACAAAAAGCCCTAATTTTCTTATACAACAACAATGACGTTTTTCTTTATCTTGTGAAAGATGCTCTCTTCAGCTTAGCTTTGATACCATGTTAGAGTTTAAGCTATTATTAGGTTTCTTTTCAATTTACTAGATAACCATAGCATATATAGGATCATTGAGAAAAACACAATCACAAGATACACAACATTTATCCTTGGAAACCCTCATGGGGAAGAAAACCCAACAAAAACTTCCTTAATATAGATAGCCAATACAATGCCAAGAGAATAAACCAAACACTAGAGAATATCCTCTCCCAAGTAATGCGCCTCTCTCTCTTCCTTCTTCTCCAACCGCAACTCCAAACTTGCGCTCTGGATGATCGAATGAGTGAGTGAACAAATGAGGTGCTGGCTTCCTTTATTTATACAAATTGGCAAGTGCTGAAAGGAGGTGTCTCTTCACTAGCAGGTCCGACTTCTCTTTCTGGGTGGTTAGAACCACTTTAATTTGCCTGGGGGACGACTTCTCAATTTGCATATTACAATCAGGGTTTGACCAATCTGCAAAAGGGGATTTGGTCATTTACAATTACCGACATGATCAATCCACAAAAGAGGATTGATCTAATGAATAATACATCAATAATAAATAGAATACTCTTTGCAGTTACAATATTTCAACACAATCAACCCTTTGGCGAGCCATTGATAAAGAAGTGTTGTGCTTGTATCGAGCTTTCGTTTCTTGTCGGTATTGTGTTCTTACTTTGTGCATTGATTAGTAGCTCATTGCCTCTTATTGTGATTAATTTCGATCTTTTAAGTGGTTTTTTTTCCTCTTTCTATTCATCTTTCTCACGCTAACACTGCAACACTGCAGGGATCCTTCCAAGTGAAATATACTATCTTTTTCCTAACGTTTTGGGCGGTTTTACACGCTGTCCAAGACAAGTTTGGATGCTGTTTTTTGTGTTTAATTGCAGAAAATCAGACTTCAAATCAGCAGCGAGGTACCTAGGGACTCCCCCCTGAGGTTGGCATGCACCAGCCCGAATGGAGAGGAGGTTTGCTGGTGACACTTAGGGCATTCCCTCCTTGAATTAGCATCTTTTCCATCGCTGATTTTACCTTAGATCAGATCTGATTAGAGGGTGGAAAAGTGTGCTAACATGACCTAAAATATATCTATTTGGAAATCATAAAATTTGTTCCATGAATTATAAAAGCTATTATCCTTTAAGCTGGAGTTATTAAATGATTGCAGTTCTTTTAAGATTTTTTTTGTTGTTGTTTAGAAAGTCATTGGCATAATTTCATTATATATTATTTGCATATGCTAGAGATTAACTTGGCAATAGTCGAGAAAAATCGGCCAACCTTGGCGTGGCTGTAGCATTAAATGAAATATTTGTTTCGTTGATTGTATCAGGATTAATTTGAATAATCAGATATTATTTCATCTATGTTCTCAACTATAGTTAGAGCCCATTGCTTAGGCTCCTTGGTCCTCTCTTGGTAAACTATTCTCCATTAAAAAATGAATTAGTTTATGGCAGTTTTTTGATCCCCGTTGATCATAAATAATGAAACAGATGGCTTAATTATTTCTTGTCAGGCATGTGTATTATACACCTTGTTATGAGAAGATTTGTCAATGCTTTAAATTTTATGTTGTTTTCGTAATGAGTAGAGTTTATCTACTTTGTCTGAACTTATATCTGCCCTAAAAAATATCTGTTTTGGGGTTTCAGGTGGTTACTTTCATGGGCTTAATAATTTGAGTTATGGAGTTGACTTAGTACATATACGATGGTTTGGAGTACTACAGGTATTACAAATTTACAGTAGAAAGCAGATTATTAGTTTTACCTTTCAAACTTCTATACTACTGGTTCATCCTATTTGCAAGTGCTTATATCATCTTATAGAGGTTATTTTATGCTGGACTCTTTAGTGTTTTTCCAGCGACTATGGGGGATATGTTTGGTTTCAAACTCTCATGTATGATGCTTTCCGGCAGGAGAAATACAATGATATTTCGATAAGAGCACTCTACCAACCTTTTGGCTTATAAAATATGCATTTGCACATACAAAACATAATATAGAGTTGCATAGGGAGGGATTGAGAGAGAGAGAGAGATATTGAAATGAACAAAAGTTCATTTTGCTAGGGAATATCCAACATAAGAAGGTTAGACAACTGAAATCCATATAGGACAAACAATATATAGATATTTTTAAATGAATACGTGATAGATGATTACAATGCCATGTGATGGTATACTTATATGAATTGACTAGTCACAATGGTTGATGGGTCGTCGTGTCCTGTGGTTAGGTCACGTCCTTTAGTTAGGATGTGTCACTTCATTTATTATTATTTTATTTATTTGATGTTTATTTGATGTTCATTACATTGCCTATCCCTTCAAGGGTGCTTTGTCCTCGAAGCATTTTATGGAACAGTTTTATGTCATTGTTTTGGCTTGTGATGTCTTCTCGTGACTCTTTGTTCTTGAAGCTCCAACGGTCGACGACATGAGACAATATGAGTTATGAAGTGTTGAGAAGAATTATCTTATTGTGAAAGTGTTAGAACACCCAAATCCAATTTTCTGCAGAATTGTGTGGCGATGACTAAGTTGCACGATATGCGGAAACCGGTACGAGTTTCCGGAATGGAAACGTGCGTGAAACATGACCTCCCAAAAATTTGGAAATGGGGAAATGCGATATATATAATATATACAATGTGCTATTTTATAAATAACACATTATATTGAAACTTTGAAAGAGAGCACTATGAATAAATGAGCAAGAATATTTAAATGACAAACATAAATGAAATGCATTGTTCCACCATCGCTTATATTGGGATCCTCATCATAAGTATCACCCTTTGCCTCTTGTCTAGAATTTGCCTCTACCTCGATCCTCTAGGTACATTAGTCAACACCACCCAATTTTGATGAAATTGCCTAATCAAAGCCTTAAAATATGGTGGAAAAATCTTAACATTTTTAATCAATTATTTTGGTTTGAATGAAGGGTACATTTTTGCTAAGGCCATAATAGAAGAGTTCAACAATCAACACCACCAACATCGGGGTACATAAAGGGCTTGGGCTTTTAATTAATTGCCAATCCCATACCCTTATATGTGATAGAATCCAATGAAAATGCTGCAGTCCTACCTAACTTGAAATCCTGAAAACTATTAAGTCTGTTAAATTTTGAATGGAATATGAAATTCTACTTTCTCCATATGAAGTCCGATAAGGTTGGAGCCACTCTCCATTTCCTTTATCTTTCCCCTTTATCCTTTTACTTTAAGAATTTAACATTACCATTAATTGCTAGCATTTTTGGTGAAACCTACTAAAAAACCAAGTCAAAATAGGCAGATTTAGTGTTGGAAATGCGTTGTACGGATGTTGGTACAACTTAGAAACATGTTTTCGACTGTACAAAATGCATCCCACACGTGGGATGCATTCGTACATCTGGAAACGCGTTTGAAGGATGTACCATTTGTTTCCATATGGAAACACGTCTGGTGCGACACCTGAAATGGCATTTTGTGCAACATAGGGTGACGACTTCATTTGGGAATTGCTAAGATTTCACACCTTAACTTCTCTTCAATATAATAGTATCTTCACTTAGCTTCTCATATTGATTTCATCTTTGGTTAGTTCGTTGTGTTAAAATAATAGGTGTGCTCGTTTCACCATAGGCAATATCACTATATTGTCACTCAACCATAGGCAAAAAGGCCACCCCGAGCACCTTAACCTTGACAAACAAAATAATTCCTGAAGCAAACACTAGAACCACTAGCCAACCAAGGTAGCGTACCTCTCTCCAAAGCTAGCATACCAAGTAGAAAGTCCAAACCATAACCAAAGACCAAGTCACCATTGCAGCAACTGCAACTCTCCTCTAGTCATGCGAACCACTAGTCCTTATGAAGTCGTGAGAGTGAGTGTGTCCAAATGAGCTCTAGTGCCCTCTATTTATACTGTTCCTAGTCACCTAACTGGGCCGACTTTTCTTCCTGGAGGTTAATAACTTAATTTAATTATTCTCTTGAGCCGACTTGTCTTCTAGGGTTATTATCCAACATTTTAGGGTTTCTTTTGCTTCTCAGAATATTCTAGTCTCGTCAAATCTTACACGTAGAGGTTAATACCTCCCGCAACTACCATAACATCAACACTCCCTCCTAGCTAGGGAGGTGTTAAAGGCAATGGTCTTGAGCACAAACAGACCATTCAACTGGTAGCATCATTATCACTATCCATCTAGATAGTCTCCATGGCAATCCGAACAATTCCATCCAATATAACACAACTGTGTCTATCCATAGCAGTATACAACTACTATCCATTGGTACTCAACCACTCCAAGTAGCACACAACTACTAACCAATGACACAGTCACTGCCAGTGGATCACATCCACCACAGTAGCATACAACTACTGTCCAAAGACATACAATCTCCACAACAATCAAATCATATCATTTGATATCAACCTGCATCAACAATGTCATCAACTACATCACCTCTAAGGCGCACTAGCATGATGCAAATGCATCATATCTAAGCTGTACTGGCGTGATCTGGAGTATCATCTACATCATCTCTAAGCTATACTAGCATGATGCCAATGCATCATATCTAAGCTGTATGCCACCTCTAAGTTGTACTCGCGTGATGTAGATCAATGTTTCACTGTGTCATCTCTAAGTCGTATGATCATCTCTAAGCCGTACTAGCATGACATATCTAGCATGATGCCAATGCATCATATCTAAGCTGTATGCCACATCTAAGCTGTACTCGCATGATCATATCTAGCATGACACGAGCCCTCCTGCATAATCTCTAAGCTATATGATCATCTCTAAGCCGTACTAGCATGATGCATGGCCACTGCATCATATCTAAGCTATATGCCACATCTAAGTTGTACTCGCATGATCATATCTAGCATGATGCGGCTCACCAACATCGTCTCTAAGCCGTACTAGCATGATGTCAATACATCATATCTAAGTTGTATGTCATCTCTAAGCTGTACTCGCATGATACTCCTTAGGCCACTGTATCAACAACTCCAACCATTTGTATCATTTCTGAGCTGTACTAGCGTGATCATAACTAGCATGATGCAAGCATCATCTCTAAGTTGTACTAGCATGATACAGATCTGCAATTCACTAACAGTCCATGATGCCCCATATCAGAGCTCCCTCTCAACTGAGGAAGCCATCTCCTCCCTTTTAACCAAGGGAGCAATCTCCACGAGCCCCAACTTGTCCCTCATGTATGCAAACTTTATCTTGGACAAAGGCTTCGTCAAAATATCTGCAGTCTGCTCATTAGTGGAGATATACTGGAGAACCACTTCTCCCCTCTGGACTTTATCACGCAAAAAATAATACTTGATTTTAATGTGCTTCGACTTGTCATGGAACATCGGGTTCTCTGAGAGCTTCACACAGCTCTGGTTATCACAATATATCACGGTCGAATCCAACACTTGATCAAACAGTCCAAAAACCAACTTATGGAGCCACACTGCTTCCGTACAAGCGTCACAAGATGCAATATACTTTGCTTCCGCAATGTTGAGTGCAACATGCTTCTGTTTTCTGCTATCCCATCAAATCATAGCAGATCCCAAACTGAAACACAGTCCAGAAGTATTCTTCCTATCATTTGCACTCCATGCCCAATCTGAATCAATAAATCCATGCAATTGTACATCATTGTTTGAGGCATATCTCAAACCATAAGTAATCGTCCCACGAAGATATGTCAGGATATGCTTTGCAACTATCCAATGCTCTTGTCCAGGTTCCTCCTGGAACTGGCTCAACATGTTCACAACAAATCAAATTTCCTGTCTAGTATTCACCAAATACATCAAGGAGCCAATCAACTGCCAGTACAAGGATGATTCTACTGGATCAGAATCAGAGTCTCTCAACTTCCTCAAATTTGTCACCATGGGAGTTGCCATGGATTTACAATCCATCATCCCAAACTTTTGAAGGATCTTGACAACGTACTTCCTTTGTCCTGGGAATACTTCACAACGCTTCTGCCATACTTCTAGTCCCAAGTAATAATGCATGAGATCAAGATCCTTCATATCAAACTTTGAGGCTAGCTCCTTCTTACACTGAATAATGAGAGGCTCTGCACCTGTCAGGAACAAATCATCAACATATAATAGTAGAATCACAGGTGCACCATTCACAACTTTGTAGTAGAGGTTTGGATCGTCATGACTCTTGGAAAATCTAAGTCTTGTCAAGTAGCTATCGATACTAGCATACCAAGCTCTTGGAGCTTGCTTGAGTCCATACAAGGCCTTTTTCAATCTGCATACATGGGTTTCTCTTGGACGTACCTCAAAACCTTGAGGTTGGTCTATGTATACTTCTTCCTCAGTCACTCCATTGAGAAAGGCGGTCTTTACATCCATCTGATGTAAACTCCAACCCATGGAAGCTGCTAGAGATATGATGGCTCTAATAGATGTATATCTGGAAACCAGAGCAAACGTCTCATCATAATCTTCTCACTCCTGCTGAGAGAACCCTCTAGCCACAAACCTTGCCTTGTATTTATCAATACTTCAATCTACAACATGCTTTATCTTATATACCCACTTTGAAGTAACTACAAACTTCTCTTTAGGTCTAGGCACAACTTCCCATACATCATTCTTCATAATAGATTGGTATTCTTCCATCATGGGATCCTTCCATTCTTTTTGCTTGACTGCTTCTTCAAAGGTGGAAGGTTCTGCATTAACCAAACTTGTCATGAGTGCCGCATAACTAGTGAACCTTATGCTTTTCTGCTTCCTCCAAAGTAGTTTCAAGCCATGGTGGTCTTTTTCTTGTCTTAGGTATAATAGTTGGTTCCACAGATTCATGTGGTGGTTCTTGTTCTTCATTAGGTTGTTCTGGAGAACATGTACTTTCTTCTTTGGTATCTTCATATTCCTTTTCTTTGTTGGAGTTTATGGAATCTTCTATAGACTTATTGAATGCAATCCTTGGCCTAATAGGTCTTGAGGTCTGACAGAGCCCAAAGAAGATTTACCTTAACCAAGGGAAGTATGGAGTTGAATTACTGAAGAGGTTTGATATGTTGGAGTGCAAATCCATGAATATACCCATGGAAACAAAGTTGAAGCTCTTGGTTGACACTTCGTCAGAATTGATTGATGCTACGCTATACAGACAGAATATTGGATCGTTGATGTATCTGACGAACACCAGGCCATATATATGTTTTGCTGTGAACACCTCGAGTCAATTTCTGGTAGAGCCCAAACGTGTTCACCTGGTTGCTGCAAAACATGTGATGAGGTACCTTAAGGGTTCATTAGAGTTTGGTCTCAGTTATAATGGAGATCATGACTTCAGATTGAGTGGTTATATCGATTCAGATTGGGTTGGAAGTGTCTCTGACAGAAAGAGCACTTCAGGATGTTGTTTCAGTCTGGGGTCAACCATGATCTCATGGCAGAGTAGGAAGCAATCAAATATTGCTCTCAACACGACATACGCAGAATACATTGCTACATGTTCTACCAGTTGTGAAGCCATATGGCTTTGGAAGTTGTTGACAGGTTTATTCGATCTGGAGATGGAAGCAACTGTGATTCTATGTGATGAACAGAGTTGTATAAAGATGACAAAGAACCCTGTGTTCCATCACAAGTCAAAACACATAGAAATCCGATATCATTACATCTGTGATATGGTGCAGAGAGGAGGCATAAAGCTCCAGTATGTTAGCACGGATGAACAAGTTGCAGATGTGTTGACCAAGCCTCTGTCTCATGTAAAGTTTGAGCACTTTCGAGATAATCTTGGTGTAATCCGAAAGGACCTCCCTCGAAAGGGGGAGTAGTGTTGTGATGCCAGCCTTGTTCTGAAGATTTCCAGCTTCGTGCTAATGTTGTTGTGATGCCAGCCTCGTGCTGAAGATTTCCAGCTTCGTGTTGATGTTGTTGTGATGCCAGCCTTGTGATGAAGATTTCCAGCTTCGTGCTGATGTTGTTGTGAATCGTGATGCCAGCCTTGTGTTGAAGATTTCCAGCTTCGTGCTGATGTTGTTGAGATGCCAACTTCGTGCTGATGTTGTTGAGATGCCAGCTTCATGCTGAAGATTTCCATCCTAGTGCTGATGTTGATGATGCTCCGGCCTTCATGCTGTGATGCTGCTGTTGTTGATGTTGTATCAACCTTGTGCTATTATTGATGATGATGATGTATTAGTGTTATACTAATCCATGTTGATGCAGATGATGATGCCATTCTGACTCCCTGCTGTGAATGATGATTTTGATGATGAGAAAAACTTTCGATGATTTATAGATATGCCAGTCAGTGTTCCAGATGTTGTTGATACTGCTGCCCTCTATCTCTCTCGATGATGTTGTAGAATACCCTTCTTGTTAAGGGGGAGTGTTGAAATATTGTAACTGCTAAGAGTATTCTATTTATTATTGAGTCATTATTCATTAGATCAATCCCCTTTTGTGGATTGATCATGTCGGGCATTGTAATTGACCAAATCCCCTTTTGTGGATTGGTCAAACCCTAAATATAATATGCAAATTGAGAAGTCGGGCCCTAGGCTAATTAAAGTGGTTTTAACCACTAAGAAGACAAGTCGGCCCTGCCCAGTGAAGAGACACCTTTCGAGCACCTACTAGTTTGTATAAATAATGGAAGCCAACGCCTCGTTATCTCACTCACTCATTCGCTCATCCAGTGCACAAGTTTGGTAGCTGCAGTTGGGAGAAGAAGGAAGAGAGAGGCGCATTGCTTAGTGTTGGATATTCTCTAGTGTTTTGGTTTATTGTCTTGGCATTGTATTGGCTATCTATATTAAGGAAGATTTTGCTGGGTTTTCTCCCCCATGAGGTTTTCCCAGGATAAATGCTGTGTATCTTGTGACCGTGTTTCTCTTAGTGATCTTATTTATGCTATGGTTATCTAATAAATTGAAAAGAAACCTAATAATAGCTTAAACCTTAACAACTAATTCCTTGCCTTTGTATATTTTTGTGGGCATATGTTTTTCAATTTTTCTGTAATGGCCATAATTTCTTGAGATGACCCTTCACCGAAAACACCCTGCGATTTGTTAGTTTGTACAATGGTGAAGGTTCGACAACGTGAAGGTTCTATCATGTACAATGTGAATAAAATCACCATCGTCTATATAATTGAGATTAGTAGGAGGATCAAGGTTACCTTCATATGAAGTGCTTTCAGTGGGTATGGTATTGTTACCCCCTCATGTTGACCACCTATTTTGACTAGGGGGTCAACGTCATGTACCATGAAGATATGTACCTAGGGGTACAACTAGTTTGAAGACTTTTGGCTCAGCAGGGAAAATTTCCCCCCCGACGCGTCTTTCTATGTACTCGGAATGTCCGCTCCCCTGCGTGGGATAATAATGTAATATGCTAGCATGAGTCAATTTTTGTCTAGTTACCTAGGACTTTATCATTAAGGAAATCCTTTCATCGAGTGTTTTTTTTCCTCAGGTAATTAATTTTGCTTAACTGTAATTTTAATTATCCTTAAGTTTTTAACTCACATAAATCCGCCAAAGTGGTGAAAGGTGTTCTAATGATTGAGCCCAATGGATGAATAAGGTTTGGAAGTGTTGTAAATGACCATGCTAGACATCTCCTAGAGTCTTGCGGAATTCCGTTAAGTTTTGATGAGACTCATACTACTAGGTACCCATGAACCTAATAGGTTGGCTCGTGATGAGACTCCCTATCCTCTGACTAGATTTTGTTTGTTATTTTCCGAGTCTCTCCTTTTTTGCTGAGAGGCTTTTTATTGCCTTCTCGGGGATCCCTGGGCGAAGCATCTCGAGGTTTCATTTCCAGGCTTTTATCTTTTACCAGCTGCTTTTACCTTTTGGGCCTTTAGCCCCTTCTTCCCACGCGATAAGGTGCAACCCTACAAACAGGTCAACCCAATGCCCGGACAAGGGGAATGGAATAAATGAGCGGGAGATAAGATGAAACAATGGTGCTATGATGGGAGTGGACGATGGTTCTTCAGAAATCCCCCCAGTGGCAAACCAAGACCTATGGGCACAGGCTTGCTAGGTCACCCTGTCAATTTCCCCCAGCATGGTCAAGTAGGCTAATGTAAGATCCAAGCAGTTGTTAGAGATAAAAGGAATCAGATGCATATATTTAAAGGTTTCAATGATCAAAGGTGACACATACCATGATACCTGGACCAATTACCTCATGGGGCAAGAACCTCTTCTGATACAGGATCAAGCCGATTGTGATGGATGTTGCTGCTGCTGACAAGACAAAGGTGATGGAAGAAGAAAAGGATGGGCCCTCCAGGGCCATTCTCAGGTCAATCCTACTCTCGGTACTCCATGTCTAGGACCTGTGGGCCTCGAGACATGATCTCCTAGTTATCCCTAAAAAGCGAGGATACCAGGGATAACACAGGGGTTACAAGGGTGGCCAATAGATGTGCGCTTAAGTACCACTTGTATTTCCTTTGTGCATGAATCCCTCAACTGTGGGTTTATGCGCATAACGACAGATATTTGTGGCTTAAAGACGTCGGAATACGTCTTTACCCTGAAAAAAAATTTAACCCACACTTTTTGCCGAGGAAAGTGCTCTGATACCACTTGTAATATACCAAATATAAAATCTATGTAGACCATAAATAAAATGCTAGAAATGGCAGAATAACAACAATATAACCAGAACATTCACCACAATAACACTGAAATGATATAAGAAGAACAACAGAAATAACACTTTGAATCTGAAAGCAATGTTCACGGGCGTCTTTGTGGGGGCAACCTCTAGTTGAGCAGAGCTCTATTACAATAATATCCAAGCTAGGGTTTTCATACCCTTGACTCCTATTGATACTAAATATGTCTATTAAAAGAAGCATATAGAGGAAGATCCTTCTAGAAGCGGAAGCTTCTATTAGGTCTTCTTACATCCGCCTTATTCTATTTTGTTGAAAGGCCTTATTAATATTGACCGTTATTACATCCGAATATATTGTTCTATCTATGTGTCGGTTAGGACCCTAACACTCAGAATCATTGTTTAGCAATTGGATATTATTCTACTTCTTGAGGGATAAATTCTAAAGATATAATTGCTAATTTTCTGCGCTGCTTTTCTTGTTGCTGTTGCAAATTACTTGTTGCTGATATGGATTGGTTTACTGCTGCAATTTTACAACAACAATTGGTTTTACTTGTTAGCTAGTGTCTAAAGGTGAATGTCATGCAATATAACTTGGTAATTGACTATTATATGCATTGGAATGTTTCTTGTCTCGCACAGGTTGACCAATTACCTTGATCAAACCAATTCTACCCTTCATCTTTCCTAGACCTAGCCTAACCTATTGATTGACTAAGATAGGGGGGTTATAGACTTGCTCTAGCGTCCCTTGAGCTCACTAGGGAAGCCTCACTTGTGTTGGACCTCTTTCCTTCAATAAAACGAGTGAAGTACTTTCCTAGGTGACAATGACAAGTGCTTCTAGCTGTTACACAAGATTGGCATCTTGTGGAGGGATTTGCACAAGTACAAATCTCGTGATAACATGTATGACTATGGATTTCAAGATTGAGAACACGTGCTTTGGATGAGGACCATTGCAGGCTCTACACCAATATGGCTCTTCATCTTTTACCCACTTTGTAGGCTCCAATGGTACGGGCAACTTTGGATCTTTAGTTCTTCTATTCCTGTCCAATTCCTTCTTGGCTGGAAATTAGGTGTAGGATCAATTTTTTAAATCTCGGACTTGGCCTCGGAATCAAGTGAGGGATCGCTCAGACTCGACTTGGACTTAGGCTCAAAATCAGACCGGTTTGAATTTTATGACTCAATTTACTAAAAACTACATAAAATATTAAACTTTTAATGAAAAAAATATATTTTGAAGATTCCAAACCATGATTCCAATTCATTAGAGACAAAATATGAAAATTTTACTCGTGTATATACCATGTAAGGGTGAATATTTCAAAATGGCATCAAGTGCAATACATATTTGAAAAAAAATACATAATCAACGAGGCTCTAAATAGTCTCTAAAGTGAAAAAAACAACATTCTACAAGCTACTCGCCTACTACATATCATTGATCAACATGATGAATCATCAAACTCATTATCACTATTGGAAATGAGATCCTTTGCATGAGCTAGTGCTTGTCATGCTTGGTGCTACTCCTACTAGTGGATCCAAATCCAAACGAATCCACCCCAAGTCATCAATATTAGGATCAAACATTGTTGGGCGAGTCTCCTCTATCCATTATGAGGTTGGATCGATATCATTCAACACAATGGGGTCTGTATCAAGTCTTCTTTCCAGCAACTGGAGTAGTTATTTTCACATTCCGGAACTCAACTCCTATTTTTTAGGAGTTGGAACTGTTATTTTTGGCATGTCTATTTTTAGCAAGTCTATATTTCGTAGGTGGCATATAGTAGAGGATCAAGTGACATTTGGTGTCTTTTGATGGTTTAGTGGACTTGTCTTTGGTTCGTTGCAGTTCAGTTTGTTGGAATTATTAAAACTGCTAAGTTTGTTGAATTTTGGATGGGATGTGAAATTCTATTTTCATTGTATGAGGTCTGATGAGGTTGGAACCCCCCTCTCAAACATCCTGAAACAATTAATGATAATATAAAAAATTCAAGTAAAAGTTTGTAAAAGAGTAGAAAGGGAAATATAGAGAAAATGAAAATGGGTAGATAGGGAAATATAAAGAAAATGAAAACTTTTACTTTAGGAATTTTGTATTATCATTTCAGGTTGGCTTGTGGCTCCAAAAACTTGAAATGCTCACAAATGATCAATGAAGTGTGCTTTTAGGGTTTAGGGTGAGAGAAACTTTGGTTTAGGTATAAAATTTATAAAGAAATGTTTTTCCCCCAAAATGGCACCTCAGCCTTGTTAGCACACTTTTTGACTCCTAAATCAGATCTGAAATGAAGTAAAATGAATGGTAAAAAAGCGGCTAATTGTAGGAGAAAATGCCCTGAATGTCACCAGCAAGTCTCCTCTCTATTTGGGTTGGTGCAAGCCAACCTCAGGGGGTGTCCCTAAGTTCTTCCTGCTGTTCTGAACGTCGAAAATCTGCAATATAAAACCAAAAAACATTAGCAAGAAAGAGTACCTTTGGCTAGCGGTTAAGCTACCAAAGCGGTAAGTAACACAATTTGGAATTTGCTAGGACAAAAAATCCTACAGTGTTAGCTTTTAATGAATAGAAAGAAGGAGAAAGAGATGCTATTACAAGCCTGAAACACCACAGTAATAGGCCAAAACTACTAACAATGCATAAAAATTCAATCACAATACCAACAAGATCCGACAACTTGATACCAGCACACCAAAACTTTATTCTTGCTCTTGCCAAAGGGCTGATTGCACCACTAAATACAAGTACAAGAACTGGTAGAAACCCTAACCCTCTTGTTAAGGCACCTTAAGTGAAGAGCTTGGCCTAATTCCTGGATAGCCTATTGCACCCTAGCCTAGCGCATCCCCTGATACTCTCAGAAAGTCAAGACGTCAAGTTTGAGTTTTTGGTCAAAGTCAAAGGTTGACCAAGTCAAAGTCAAAGGTTAACCAAGTCAAAGTAGTCATGACTTACTTTATGCAGTCAGAAAACAAGTTAAAAAGGGCTTCTAACTTCAGAGCATGGAAGACAAGGATTGACCTCATCCTTGCCAAGAATAAAGTGTTGGATATTGTGAAAGGAAAGATCATGGAACCATAGTTTGAAGAAGGAAAAGAGAAGGAACCTCAGAACATTATAGTTATAGAGAAGTTTAAGGACAATGACATCAATGCTATGAGTATCATAGTGGACATCTATAAAAGACCACTTGATACCCTACATCTCTCATCTTGACTCATCTAAGAAGATGTACGATGACCTAACTAATCTCTTCTCAGTCAGAAACATTGGACAAGTAATGAGTCTAAAGAATGAGCTCCGTGACATGAAAATGAATGATGATGATAACATAACATCATACTTCGTAAGAATCTCTCAGTTAAGAGATCAACTACAAGCCATTGAAGAAATCATTTGAGAAAAGGAACTGGTAAATATAGTATTCAATGGCCTTCCCAAGACATGGGATGCATTTGCCGCAAGCATGAACACAAGAAAGGAGTATCCCACATTTGAAGAACTTTGGACTTGCTGTGCACAAGAAGAATCAAGGATTAACGCAAAAGAGAAATCCTAAAATAAATACGAAGATCAAGCCTTCATGACAAAGTTCAAGAATTTCAGGAATAAGAAGAAGTTTGGCTTGAGGAAGAAACCAAATCAAGAAAAGGATATGTCAAAGATACAATGTTTCAACTGTCGAAAATATGGTCACTACAGGAACCACTGTCCTGAGTAAAAGAAAAGGAAGGAAACAGACGAAGCATTAGTTGTCGAAGAAAGGGAACCCTCAAAGAAGGCCAACCAGGATAAAACAAACTTCTTCTTCTAAGTCAAGGTCACAATATTCTTCAAAGTTCTTGCACATACCATGTTTACATAGTTTCTGTACATATCATGTATATCTATTTCTTAGAAGATAAGATGTTCAAGGGAAACAATACCAATGGAAGAATAAAAAGATAAGGATTGCTATCACGATGACTACAAGTCAAGCAATACACATAAAAAGATGAAGTACGTTGACAATCTTTGGTAACAATTCCTGTGGAAGCTATTATAGAAGTAACAACTGCCAGATAAGCCGAAATCAGAATCAAACCTGAAGAGACCCAGAAGAAGTCAAAAGAGAAAGAAGTCAACAATCGAGAGGAAATTAGAAAAAGACTTGTGACACTTTGCAAAAAGGCAATAAGGATGCAGACATAAGCATGGACTCTCTTAGATGGAGGGAGCTGATTACAAAATTCCAAAAGAAGAGCATGCATTCATGTATGAAGCAAGGATTAGGAGGGAGCTAATCCTAAATGATATGATCCATTGAGGATTATGAAGTATCTATCCATGTTCCCATTGAAAGTAGCAACCATGATAAGCAACACATGTTCAGAAGAAGTCTTCTTTGAAAAGAAGCCTTGAAGTATCCTTGGTTGTCCATCTACATCCATGATCCTATGATGAAAGGAAGAAGTTGGAATCTTCAGGGCATGGAATCTATAGAAGACTCCATGGACCCAAGGGTTAAAGAGAAACATGAGGAAGAACACGAAGATTCCAAGAAAGAAAGAAAATCCAGAACAACCGGTTATTATACCGAGAATCACAAGACTACCAGCTTGGTTTGAACCCACTAGAAGCAATCAAGTAGAAGAAATGGAAGTTATGATAAAGAACAACGTATGTAAGAAAATGTGAAAAAGACTTTGAATGGAAGCATTGCGATTCAGAGGTTCTTCCAGAAGGAGGGGGAAGACTATGACGACAACTCGTTCCAGTAAACCAGGTATACCTCCTGCAGTATCCATGGATTGGAATTTACATGTAAAAGAATATATCTTCCCAAATAAAGCAAATTGAGAAAGAAGCTTATACCAGAAAGAGACCCATGTATGCAGATATAAGACCTTGTATGGATTCAAACAACTTGATGTAGAGTATCTCATATACAACATAAGTGTGGTGAAAACCTTCTATAATAGAATAGTGTATCATAATGGTTACTCAGAAGTCTGGGATGATGGTTTGCCAATCCATGACAAACTCTCATGATGACAGAAGAAGTGCTACTTGGATATGTTTCAGTTTGTGCCTTGCCACAATGTCATGAGCTAGCAAGAAACGAAAGTACTAAATTCGACCATGATATATTGTAATGATCAGAGCTACATGAAGCCTTCAGAGAAAACCAGTGTTCCATGACAGACCAAAGTACATTGAGATCAAGCTGTATATTCTCCGTGATAAAGTCCAGAAGAGAGAAGTGGTTCTCCAGTATATCTTCACCGATGAGCAAATAACATATATTTTGATAAAGCCTCTATTCAAAGATGAAAAGTTTGCGTACTTAAGAGACAAGCTGAGGCTTGTGGAGACAACTTCTTATTGAAAAAGGAAGAGATTACTCCCAGGTTGGGAGGGAGCACTGATATGTTATTGATTTATGGACAGTCATTTTTCAGTTCGAAAAATGGTTTGGGATGGGCAGTTCCTTTCCAGTTCGGAAAGTGGTTTGAGATTTCTGACGGACATGCATCTTCCAGTTCAGAAAATAGTCCAGATCGGACAATCATTTTCGTAATGAAAATGGTTCGATAGATTGCTGATGTACCATAGACAACGATTCCCCTTATGGCCAGTGTGGGGGAATGGTCTAGGACAATCATTCTTCTTGGCAGTTGCTCTTAGAAGTGGTTGAGTAGAATGGTTAGCCTCGTCGGGCAATCATTCTTTCGAGGTTCACAGTTGTGAGCAGTTTCGAAGAATGGTCCGTTTTGGAGGTTGGTGTAGGACAGTCATTTCCTTAGGAAATGGTCCAAACAGTCATTCCCTAGGGTAGACTCGTTCTCCCTAGGTTGCACTATGATTAGTGCCGGAGGAATGGCCGAGTTAGGTGAATGGTCCAGGTTTAGCAATCAGGGATAGGCATTCCCTAGGGCAGACTCATTCTCTCCAGGTTGCACTATGATTAGTGCTGGAGGAATGGCCCAGTTAGGTGAATGGTCCAGGCTAAAAAATAAGGGACAATTATTCTTCTATGCTGAAGAAGAATAGTCCAGATAGCCCATAGCTGATGTTTTACTTTCTGAGGGTAGATGCTCTTCCAGATATCACAGATGTGAGTGGAAGAATGGCCTAGTTGACTCAGTTTATATCATGATATTGTTTTATGCAGGTTGATATCAGATGATATGATTGTTGTGGAGACTGCATGTCTCTAGACAGTAGCTGTATGCTACTGTGGTGGATGTGTTCCACTGGTTGTGACTATGTGTCACTGGTTAGTAGCTGTATGCTACTTGGTGTGGTTGTGTACCACTCGATAGTAGTTGTATACTACTATGAATAGACACAGTTGTGTTCTATTGGATGGCATTGTTTTGATTTCCATGGAGACTATCACTACTGTTGGAGATGATTTCCAGCTAGATGGATAGTTAGTGTGTTGGTGGATAGACATTCTCCAGATGGAGAATGGTCCAGGCAGGACTGATTACTGGTGGATAGACATTCTTCCTATGGAAAATGGTCCAGGACGATCATTCTTCTAGGACGTATCCGGTTTAGAAGAATAGTCCTTGTAGCCTATGACGAGGCTTCCAACGTCTGATTGGAACAATTATTCTTCTAGTTAATATGTCCAGATGAGAAGAATGATTCTTGTATCACTTTGTTGAGTGAGTGACTTATTCAACATCATGCCGCATTACTCAGCTGGAGTATGGTTTCGAGAGATGATGCAGTTGATGCTATCAGATGATATTGATAGTGATGATGGTGCTCATGATTTGATCACGAGAATCGAGATAACCTACGTGGCTATGATGATGCTACCCGTTGAATGGTATGTCTGTGCTCAAGACCATTACCTTTAATGCCTCCCTAGCTAGGAGGGAGTGTTGATATTATGGTAGCTGCGAGAGGTATTAAACCTCCACGTGTAACCTTGAAAAGACTAGAATATGCCGGGAAGCAAGAAGAAACCCTAAAGCATTGGACAATAAGCCTAGAAGACAAGTCGGCTAAAGATATTAATTTAATATTGAGTTTTAGCCCCCAGGAAGAGAAGTCGACCCAGATAGCTAAGAAGGAGTTGTATAAATACAGAGCGCTAGAGCTCATTTAGCACACTCTCACTCGAAACTGCAGAAATTTAGTTGTGCGCAAGTCTGGAGAGTAGCTGCAGCTGCAGTTGCAGCTACTGCAACTTGTATTTTCAGTTTTAGGCTTGGACTCTCTCTTGGTTATGGTTTTGACTTTCTGCTTGGTACGCTAGCTCTGGAGAGTGATACACTACCTTGATTGGCTATTAGGCCTAGGGTTTGCTTCCAGATATTCTCTGTCAAGGTTAAGGTGCTCGGGGGTGGCTTCGGCCTATGGTTGGGTGACAATATTGTTATATTGTCTATGGTGAAATGAGCACACCTATTTTTGTAACACTCAATGCTTGGAAACCATTCTTCACAAACAAGACTTCATCTCCAAGCCTTTATTCTTCTTCAAATCTGACCTCTAGGGGTTTCCTCCATCATCTTCTCACTTTCCATCTCAATCCCCCTAGGGTCACCGGGATTCCCCCCTTGTGGTGACTTATCATCACTAAAGTGAGGGGAGTGTCTATCTAAGGTGACAATGGGTAGGTACTCCCGTAGTTGTCACACTCTTGTGGTTTGGGTCGGGCTTTGCCCAACCTACAATTTGTGCGACAACAAGCACAAACCACTCAGTCTAATAAACCCAATTGACCAATTTTTCCTGATTATTTTCTGATTGTTGTCAATTTAATCTTTTTAGGACCCTCCCCAATTAACTTCGTATTATGATTATTTCATCTATGCATAGAAGTATAGATCACGAGGAGAGACACAACATATATAAATTTTAGATGAATCCGCCAAGTCATAGACTTTAGATCTGAAATACTAATTCAGAAAATCAAAACCAGCAAACTTGAAATCTGCAACACAAATAATTTTACTTCTCATTATTCTCAAAAGATTGATTACAAGGATACAATACGAGAGAGAAACAACCTTTGAAGGTAGGTGCTCCACATGGGTGTGTTTTCTCAAGACAAATTGTCCTCTAACTTGTCATGTGCTTATCTCAAGCATCCAAGTGGCAGAGCAAGATGAACAACAAATAATGAAATCAAAAGTCACACTTAACTCTTCTAAACTAACTGAATAACTTTTTAAGAGGGGCACCCTACTTGAGAGATCAACATACTAAAATTTCACTGACATGCATCAAGTGATCTTGAGTATATCTGAGATTCTTTTTCAGATAAGATGCACTATGCACAAGGAGACGGGTGCACAGGGAGAGAGATTCTCTTTAATTAAAGCATTCAACTCATCATTAAATGCAAATAACTCACGGATGACTAAAACTAGTAAAACAATGAGCTGCAGTCTAAAATAGAACTGCTAAACATAGACAGTGTAAGAATATAAAGTCCTTAAAAAATAGGAAATGAAAGAAATGATGGTTGATCACCATTCTGTTGATAGTCTAAAAATAGATGCCCCCCAAAATAGGAAACTCTAATTTTTAGGAGATGAAGGAAATCATCTCGAGAATAGGCTTGGATCAACAAAAACTAACACAAATAATTCCTATTTTTGTATTAGCTATAGAAGACTAGAAACCCTGTTTTAATAATGCATGGAAAAACACAGATAAAACCTTGTATGAAATCAATGATCAAGAAGAGACCACTGTGTTGTTTACCTCGTGACTAATGCTAAGAATTTAATCAGTATTACAGTTAGAAACATGATCCAAACTTGCTAATAATCTCCGTCAAGACAGCAATTTGTAACAATATTCTACCAGATTTTTAGTATGACATTTTTGGGCCTAATTTTCCTGTGAAAACCCAGTCCGAGTCAAACCAATCTCTCAATGCATAAAAGCAGCAAACCATAAGGATTAAACAATTATGCTTGTAATTTATTGCTTTGTCTTTCAGTTTCATTGATGTTATCCTTTATTAGTGTTTTATGTTTCTAGCCGTCAGTGTTGGAATGAAAGAGAAATATATACTAAGAATTTTCTCTGACCTTTTTGTTTTGCAGAGAATTGCCATCGGATATTTTCTGGCAGCAATGTGTGAAATATGGTTAACATCCAACAGTCTGGTAGATTCTTTTCCGGGATTTGCAAAGAAATACTGCATTCAATGGTTGGCTATCATTACATATAAAATAATATTTTTCTAGAGATGTTAGAAAAATAAATCAGTATCATTATTAATGATAATGGAAAAGGGTCAGAGTGAAAAATAGAATAGCGGAAAAGGGAAGAACACCATGGAAAATATACATAACATACTGTTTTTTCGTTTGGTTATTGAAACTTTGAAGTGTACATACAAAAACAAGTATTTTCTTCATTCATCATATTTATTTGTTTTCTTTTCATTTTCTAATCATACTAGGTTTTGGGTTAATGTTTTCCTAGAACATTCATGGGCGTGTGTATATCATGCATTGCTAGATTACACACACACATGTAATTAATCATCCCACCCTCCAGCCCATAGGGGAGAGTGAGATTGTTGGTAACTTGCCAGCCCCAATCAACAATTGATCTTCGAAGAGCCCCAATCAACAATCGGCTCATTAAGAGTGAGCGTGTCACAAGTGGGATTTGAAACTGGGTGGGGAGTATAACATCTTGTCTGAGCCACCCAGGCCAGACCCAATTGACATTTATATTGAAGGAAATGGGGGTGGGCTTTAATCCACTTATGTGGGCATGGGTCACTGTATAATTTTTATATATCTAGAGGAATTCCCCTTTTTTATATAAAATTCTTATATGGTATAATTGTATAAACAATGATATAATATGGAATGGAGTAAGGTGGGGAGAACTCCACGTTCTTCTAACAAGAGAGAGGGAAGAGGCCGAATTTGCCTGATAGTAGAAAACATATGAACACTTAAAATTCAGATTACTCTACTTTTAATTTAATTCAATTTTAGTTGAAATATTAATGTCCACTAGTGGTCAAAGTTGATAAATGGGGATGTAAAACATACAAAGCTAAGTGAACTTCTAGTAGTGCTCAAGCATCTTTGAGGAAACTGCGAAACAAGAAAGATAAAAGAGTGCATAGGGAGTACCGAAAGCAACTTTAGAAAAAATTGGGGTGAGAGAAAGAGTGAAAAAGAAGACTTAAAAGAGATACAATCGTCTTTAAAAAGAATAAAATGGGTGAGGATCTGAATGGCACCAAAGAAGAAGCTCTAAACCAAAAATGCTGTCAACCATCGTCTCTACTAATGATGCAAGTTGCAACACATGTGGGGGCTCAAAATCCTCAATTTTGTGCAAGTACTTGCAAAACATTTGTCATATAGGTTGGTGCTAAACAAGTTATCAAGTGCAAAAATGCATACAGAACCAGATGACATGCTTAGATGGGGAAATCATAATTTCTTTAATACATACAAGAGGCTATATATATATATATTATAGATTTTCAGTCTCATTAACTCCCATTTCTTTTCACTTCCTCTCCGTTTCTCTTTAGATCTAAATCTCTTCTCTTCTACTATCTAAGCTATCTTATTATCTAGCTGACTTTTTACACGCTAGCCAATCCAACAGTCTGGTCTATCTCTTGGTGTTTTGTTGTCTCTTCCATGCACCCGTTTGCCTTTTGTTTCTTGCATTGTTTCTCATGCACTTTATTCAAAACTCTCCTTCACACTTTGCATTCAGCATGGTCCTCCTCGTCCAATCCACTTTTTTCTCGCAAAAATTAGCTAAAGTTATCTCTTGCTTCCATGCACAAGTTCTCAAATGTCAATGCTCCAAGTCTTTATGCTGTCTTGTTTAGTACACCATGTGGGCTCTGTTACACACCTCCACACTTGCTAGCTTGTGCACATTCACTCTGAATTTGTACTGTACATTGTTCCAGTGCACTCCGCTTCTCTGAGTCAATCTGTACAACCATTCAACACTTCCTCAAAGACTAGGAAGCCCAAAAGAATAAAATGAGTGAGGATCCCAATGGCACCAAGGAAGAAGCCCTAAACCAAAAAAGTTGTCATTGGTCGACCATTATCTCTACTAATGATGCAACATGTGAACTGGGTTGAATTTCTATAGAGTTACTCTTTCATGGTGAAGAATCTATTGAAAATATTAATAATGAACTTGAGATAAAAGAAGAGTGTCCTAAAATCAATCTTGAGATCAAAGAGAATTCTAATGTCCAACCTTACTGTAATCCTCATCATATGAATTGTGACCATAGGGCCTAGTCTAAAAACATATTGACACCAACATTATCCTGAATTCAACTGACAACTTGCTTACACTTTGAAGATTCAAAATTTTTAGATCAACCTATTTTATAAGATATCCTAGTCTAAAACTGTGAAAATTCCAGGTCCTATCAACTTACCTTCTTGGTCTGTCTTTGACCAAAGGAAGGCTCTAAGTTTCACTGTCTTCTCTTTTAGTTTTCTGCTGTTTTATAACAGCCAACAGTTTGAATACTTTCAAGCTGATTTGTTACAGTTATGTTCTCAATTTGGGTGCTCTAGCATGTCGTTTTTGTCATAAAAATTAGTACATGCAACTCAAATAAACATAACACACCTAATACATCATTTACAACTGATTATGAACATATCTAAGAACTAATATCATGCATTTGTAGACAGGTATTTTTGGTCAACATGACCCTGGACAAACCCCCCCCAGGGAAAACCAGTTTTAGATCTATGTGTATATATGAATAAAGAAAATGAAGGGTTACAGTAAACACAATACAAGATAGAACCTGATACAATAGCAACTCCAACAGAGAAGATATACAAGCTCAAATCCACAGAATGCACCCCAGAATGGTGCGCCCCTCATGCAAACTGCCAGAACCACTGAATCTGCTCCAACTGCCAACTGTCAACTGTGATGTCAGATCGGAAAACCCCTCCATAGGAATGAATCTCCAGTAGATGTCCTCACTCTGCAACTGACCTCACTGCAATTTGATGGCTAGATATCCTACCAGGAATGAATCAGCTTGCCAAGCTAATGCGCCCCTCTCTGAAGTAGAATAGCTCCAGTAAATAAATGAAGCAAGCTGCTCCAAGCCTCCCACAAGGAATGCTAGCGGCCTCCCTCACAAATCCTCATGCAACTGATCTCATCTCCATAGCTCAAGTGC
>ML777861.1:0-20646 GCA_009831015.1 Picea engelmannii
AGAGGTTTTCTCCCTTTATGGGTTTCCTCATGAATATTTGTCTCTGTGTATATCATATGTGTGATTGATGTTTACTATTTTTGTTGTTCATGACTTGCATAATCTTGATGATCACTTGGAGAAGATTAATAATATTTTAATAGACATAAAATTGTTTAAACACAGTAACAACTGATTCACCCCCCCTCTCAGTTGTCTTAGTAATTTCAACATAATTTTCAATCTAATGTAGTAGTGATTAGAGAAGTTGATAAATGTCAGGTTATGAAACTTGAGAAGGAAATGATCTCTCTTAAACCTCTATCTCTACAAAATTAAGGATTATCTATCTCATGTGACGTAGCTACAATTGAAGTTTAATGAATATGGAAAGGACTTCCAAAAAAGGAAGAATAACTAATCAAATAAATTATAATTAATATTTTCTATTCTATATTTTGGAAAAAGTGGGTTTTAATGAAATAATATGGAAATGATTAGCACTCTTTAATCCTTATTCTCTTTATTCATTATGAAACCTGAAAATTTGTTTAAAAGAAAACCTAGCAATAAGCAATGGGCTCATTTCATTAAAAAGAGTTGGCAAAACTATGGAGAGAGAGGTTCAGATGGACATCAGGAAGAATTCATACTACATATTGCGAAAAGGCTCGTGAAGATCACATTCATTTAACAAAACATGGAAAGGCTCGTGAAGATCACATTCATTTAACAAAACATGGAGGTGATATTTATCAATCGAACAAGAAAGTCAAGAATAAGAGACTTGTTTTTATTGTGACAATATTGAGGAGAATGTTAAGAAAATTGAAGGTGATAAAAAAAGTATGCTTGATGATTGAAGATCATGTGAGAGAAATATAAAACAAAAATAACCCACAATAAAGAGATACATGATGAAGATGTATATGGTGTGAACATCATAGTTTGTAGTTATAATGATAGATTGATATTTTCTAAGTAATGTATTTAGTTAGGATTTTATATTTATTAACTTAAATAAAAAATGTTATATTTATTAACTTAAATGAAAAATCAAAGTGAGAGGGTTGATAAGTAAATGTTTTTTCACACTATTTTTTTTCCTATCTCAATTGCAAAGCTAGTTCATCTTATAAAAAACATTTTTTTTTTTTTCACATTTCAAAGCAATCATTTTCCATGTTCGTTTTATAATTTTTTACGTTTAGATAAAAAATATATATATATACGGTTATCAAATTATAATTTGTAGATATTAACTTTATTTCTTTTTTCTTTACAAGAAAGATTTATTATAATTATTAATATACTTTATTATTATTAAAATAAAATATTTTATATAATAAATTGATGATATTAATAATTAATTTGGAAACATATACTTCTATATTTACATATCAATTTATATATAATGAAATGTATATGTAATACATTGATCTTTAGTAATTAAAAATAAAATATTTAATTTATTTTACTAAATTAATAAAAAAAAAAAAACAATTAATTTATATATAATGAAATGCATATGTAATATATTGATCTTTAGAAATTAAAAATAAAATATTTAATGTTTTTTATTAAATTAAAAAGAAACAATTATTTTATTGATTAATAATAAGTTTATTATAGTAATATATTTATAAATAGTTCAATATATTGTTTGTGGAAATTGAAACTATATAAAAAAGGATAACGATCCTTTCATCAAACTATTTAACATAAACCAATCAACTTATATATACATAACTAACTAACAATCAACTTATATATACATAACTAACTAATTGAAATACCTAAAATAATGTAATTTTATTTATAAAAAATATCAGAGTATATACATGCTTGCTATACATTATGTTTATAAAGTTTCTTCATCTCTTTATTAGTGAAATATCATGTGAATTTCCTCTTTTGGTTAAGTGAATATCATGGGAGTCTTATCTTTAATGCAATAAAAGGAAGGAAATACGGGCATAGAGTTGTATAATTATAAACTAATTTAGATTGAATGTAATATTTTTTTATACATTATGCTTATAAAATTTCTTCATCTCATTATTAGTGAACATTTGACTAGTGAAATATCATGTGAATTTCCTCTTTTGGTGAAGTGAATATCATGGGAGTCTTACCTTTAATGCAACCAAAGGAAATACGGGCATAGAGTTGTATAATTATAAACTAATTTAGATTGAATGTAATATTTTTTTAATTGTTTAAGTATTTTAAAACAAATATTTTTTTCTTTCTTTCTTTATTTCTTTATTATGTATTTTGATTTGATTCTTTTAATATCTACTAAGTCCACTTTATTTTAAATTTTATTTGGTTCCTTCTATATCTACTAACTTCAAGTGTTAAAATTTTCTACATCTTATCTATAATAAGAATATTAGAATATGTATTAATAGTTTGATATTAAATTACCATTATATTCTATAATTGTCTATAATATGTTTAAGGTAACAAATTTGGTGGTTGTAGGAGAAAATCACCTAACAATTTAAATTATTAAAATATAAATTAGTGTATTGAATATTTGTCATTGTTGCATATTTCATACAATTAACATTAAAAATATAAAAATAACACACACATACACATACACACATATATATATATTACATACCTTGATATATATGTAAGATAAGTGTTTGAAAAATCATTCAACACCTTCAAGTTCACTACCAACAAAATGGAAAAGAGAATATTTTTCTTTGAACCTTCATATAGGGTTTACGTGCCTTATAAATAGGATGTAGATTATGAACATAATCAAAGTTACAATCCATTGAAACAAAGGTGTCTTGGATTAGTCTATTTATCCCATCATTCTAATTTTTGATTGTAAATAAGTCAACTATATTAATATATACAAACTATACAACAGATGAATAACCAGTTCACTGTCCTGAGAGACCATGACATTCTCTCGAGATCAAAAATAAAAAAGAGCCTTCCCTAGTGGGGAAACCAGGCATAATATGGTTTTATATGTCTAAAACATGAGAATGTAGGAAAGTTCCAGAGGTTCTATATTGTGTTTGGCATGTTCTAAAACTATATAAATCTAGATATAACTGGAAAACATCAAGAAAATAATGATTCTAATGAACATTAGGAATCGGGGGTTCTAGATAAGTTGGGAGATCAACCAAAATAGAAGAATCCCCTTTTCTTGGACCTGGAAGGGGTGGATGGAATAAACCCTCATGCCTGCATGCAAGAAAAGTCACGACGTCTAATAGATATGCATTCAAGGTTTCCAACATTTCCATTCATCTTTTAAGCTGGAGAAAATCCTCATCTTTTGATAACATACCAAGTGCTACCATCATTTTAGTATGCTAGTATAACTCTAGAGTGTGATAAAACTTGGAATTCTTGGTTCTAGAGCATCCCAATTAAGGAATCAACCCACCAACTTGATACTCTAACTCCAAATCCTCCTTAAACTCTTGAATCAAATGAACTTCAGCCTCCAATGCTGACATGGAAGCTTTATCCTCCACTAGCAAAAATTGTTCATAATGGTCTGCAACATACATCACTACCTTGGCATCCCAAGATGTCCCAGCACTAGAGGTTTGAGGCTTGCATCCTCTAGGAACCATCAATAAAAAATTAAAGGAACCATAATATCTAATATAAGACCAGAATATCTAGCTATGTAATTTTTAACTCTTCTCATTTGTAAGCCCTTATAAACAATGTTTTCTAGCTATGTGCTTTTTAACTCTTCTCATTTGTAATCCCTTGGAATTTTTGCAACTGCAATGACATTTATCATAACCATATTTCTCCTTTACTTAGAAGTGACACTAAAATTACTATCATTAGACATTGTTGTATATTACAACAAATTCAATTGAATAAATTACAATATATATAAAAGGCTACTATAGACATCGAAAGTCTGAAAAAAATGTTATTACAAATGACAAAAGTATCACGTAATCATCACCATATCCCTCAAGCTCTTATAATTTTTATAGAGGTGTCGGTCCATTGAAATTCAATGATATAGTCAGAATTAACATAATTAGAGTTAGAGTGATCAAATTTGACTATGTCAATACTACAAAATGAAATTTTGACAATTTGGAGTCAACATCTAGATGTTCTAGAGGGACGTTGATAGAGAAAAATCTATCGACGTAATTTTTTTTAAAATAAATTAATTTAAAATAATTTACAAGAATTTTCATCATAACCAATTATTACCATCGATGGAAAAGATCAATGTTGGATTTTACACCTCAATGTAGTAGTCATTAGATATGTCAATGAAAGTTAGGGTATGAAACTTGAGAAGGATTTGATATCTCTTAAACGTAGCATCATCAACTACCTACTAGGCTATGCCACTTAAAATTTCCACTCTTTGATATTGATTTAATTCATAAAAATGATCTGTAGTCGCACTGATTTATACCAAATAATAACATAAAAGTACATGTAGTTCACTCACAAGAAACCCATGAAATTAATTACACAAATAAAACACAACACAAGCATTTAACACAAATTGATATGTATCTTTATAAAAATAACACCAAATGCATGCATACCTTCCACGTTCCTCCCAACCATAGACCACACTTCTCATAATCTCCGCAGTGGGTCACCCCCGAGCTGGGGCTAAACTCTACTAGAGAAAAGGGAGTCTTAATCCATTCTAAGGTCTGATAATTTGCATAATCACTCAGTCCAAGGTCCCCAAATACTGCAACTAGACTATAGTCTCTCATTCCCAACATGCCTATCCCACCCTAGGAAGTGTGCCCCTTCTTTGCTCAGCAATCCCTCAGTTTCCCCACTTCCCTTCTAGGGCTTCAACAACAAGACAAATAGGAATTCTCAAATCTCTAAAGCTATTTCCCAGCGCACTAAGGAATAATTCTGAGTAGTTTCTCACCTAGAGAAAACTACTCACGGGAATAACAACACGTTTCTTTGACATACATGCTTGACAACCTGCCTCTTTGACATACGATCCTGACAACCCGCCTCTTCGACATACGGGCCTAACAACCCACCTCTTCAACCTAAAACAAATACTAGGTACCAATACCGATGGTAGCATGGATGAGTGAATGGTAAGACTGATGAATGAATGAGAGAAAAATATGGGGAATTACACTATATGGCCAAATATATATGCATGTGTCCTTTAAGACACATGCCACCTGAGGGGCTCCCTTGTACCTACTTTAGAAACTTAGGATATATTCATATCCATAACTTTAGATTTAAATAATATTAATATAATATTCCATTGGGATAAATCCCCTTAGCTTATCCCCTCTCCTAGACTCTCAACCCCCTTTCCCTTTATAGTGGAGTTTACCCCCCCATACTCATTTGTGGGTCAATTTGCAGTAGTGATGTACATTATTAATAATATGAGTGTTTACATATTACAGTAATAGGCTCATTGGCCTTTAGCATCTAGGCTCTTCGTCCTAATAATCACATAAGCATTATGGCCTATAATAACCTAGCTCACCAGCCTATAGAAAATATTTATATTTACAATTGGGGACTACCATGGGGTATTACATTCCCCTCCACCTTATTTATGCACTGTCCCCAGTGCATTATAGACATGTACATTCAAAATTCTTCAAAAATCTCCGTGCTTTTTCCTTTTGAAGCTTATTATCTTTTTGGTTCTCTTTTCCATGAACTCAATTCATGTCTTCATACTTCAACTAGAATTCCTTTGCTCCATCCAACAAAGTTGTCCCAGGTGAAAAATCATCCCACTTTAGCATTCTGGAGATGCCTCTCCCTTGTTTCACTCACCCTTCTAGGCTCAGGCATCCTTTCACTGTTGCACAGTCCTTCAACAATCCATCTTGCCAAGGTTTTCACACACAAAGAGAGTGCCAAATCATCTCCAAACCCCCACTAAGGATCTGTATTTTTGGAAATCATGGGACTTCAATGTTGCGACAATATCCTTTCTTCTCAAGCATTCCAACTTCAACTATCGTCATCACATTTGTATCACACATTTATAGTCAACATGAGATAATATCATAAAAATTCCATTTAGAAATTCAAATTTCCCCCATGTATGAGATTCCATCTCATAATTTCTTGGTTGTTGCAACAATAAAGTGCAATGTTTCTTATGGCTTCAACAACACCATACTAGAGATCAATTTTTCTTGCAATCTTTTCATCTTGCATTCATCCAAACAGATTATTAGTATTTCATATACCATAAAATTCTATTGTAACATTGAAAAAGGATCACAAGTGATCTCAGAATTGTCTACACTTAGCAATTCAATCATAGTTATCAAACCGTATATTTAATAGAATAACATTTTCATTCTCTCCTTGTGCATATTCGACACTTAAGATTTTCATTCTTTCAATATCATTATTTTAATTACTCTATTCCCTGAACAAAAATTTTCTATAGTCACCGTTCATGTGACTACTTGACTTCATGAATTAGTAATAATTGCATAATTTCAGCTGTTAACATAATCATTTGCAATTAATATTGTGTATACATGTAGTCTAAAGAATGCATCTCACAAATGCATTCAAACATAACAATTCTCGAAACTCTCAATACATATCTATTCAATGCACCTTTGCATTGATTTTGAGAATGATCTATATCTAATTCATATATCGCACCATTGGTAAATTGAAAAGTCTAGCCAATGCCTTGACACATTTTCCATACAATTCCTATTTCCTGCTCAACAATTTGGATGCCTTCCTTTTCGACCCGAACACTACATCAAGAATATAATTTTGTGGTGTTCATTAGTGTTAGAAAAAAGGTTGTAGTCCAAAAATTATTTAGAAGTAGGAAGTTCATTGGATATTTGTGTGGTACATAGCCTTTCCATAACCAACCATATCATGGTCTCATACATGACTAGCTTTTATGGCATCCATTAACAAAGTCATACCCTTTATTGCTTTGTTTATTAGTTCATAACCAAATTAACTTGACATGCTACTATGCCATTGTATGCATTCAAAAGTTAAGAATATTTTTTAATTATTACAGGCCTCCATCCTTTACCACACCTTGTGGTATCTTGTTCCCATTATTGCATTTAAATAATACAATAATGTGATCAAATAAACTCTGGTTGAGGAAATTGAGACTTCATGGATGATTTTAGGACTAAATTTAGCTCATGGGAAAATTTTCCATGGTTTGTCCCAAAAAAATATTCACCATTCTCAAAATGATTCGCCCAAATTCTATAGGATAAAATTATTTTACCTTAAAAATTACCAAAATTTTATACAAACTATATAAAATCCTTAGAAATTTGAATATTTTTACAAAAGTATCGCAAAACATTTTATGGTTGGCATATGAAGGATTAGTAAGGTTCGCCAAGGCTTATACATTTTAAAATAAATTTCAATCCTTAAAATCATCCCTAGGAAATTCTTTCCAAAATTTCCTTTAGCAATTATGCAATATAATTACATAAAACTCATAGCTTCCATTAAATAAATTTAATTCTACCTGGCTAGTTGGTATCAGTGGGAGCTTCCTTCATATGGATGTCTTCCATATGCAACAACATCATCAACAACACTTGCAATCATGCAATAAACTCCTTCCTAGCACAACAACCAGCATTAGCAACATTCATAATAATATATATAACAATAGACTACTCCTAGTCATTAAAATGGTATATACATATTAACAAAATACATTCACTAATGTTTCTTCACCAGTATGCTCATAAATGCATATGCATTCCATTTCCTGTACTATGTATGGTTGTCCAACAAGCCATACATAATTGTTGCTATAGTAATTGTAGAAATTTGTTTCTTCTTGTACAACTTTCCTTGTTGTTCTTGGATATCCTTAAGTCTCAATGGATTCCTGCATCTCTTTTTTTCTCTCACTATAATCACTGCACATGGTTAGTTATTCCATGAGCATTTTTCTAGCCAAATCACTCTTGGCTACTTTTGCATTTTCATCCAAATACTATGTTGATATTAAATTTCAGCATTCATCATTTTATAGATCCCTCTGACCCAACACATACTTGGCCAAATTACATTTCCAACCATTCTCTCTTATTGAATTTAGATCTTCACTCTCCATTTACTTTTCTGGATGAAACTGGTTCAACCTTTCCTTCACTGAACACTCCAACACTTGTGGTTTCTTGAACCATTCTTTTCTCCTTTCTTGGAAATTTGGTTTTAACTTGAATTGCATAGTTAATTTTAGCATGTTGTAGTGCTACACAATGTCTTATTTTATAGCTGCATAGAATTACCTAGAAGGAGTTAGAATTTCTCTTACTTGCCATCACAGATTCTAGTGATACTTTCCACCCCTGGAATGCCACTTATGGCTATGTTCCACTTGATATAGATTATCCTTAGATTTTATTTCTTTTTCATTCTATACCAGGCATATAACCATTTTCTTCTTCATGGTTCCTTATTGTTTTCCCTTCAGAAACATTGTTTCCATTATCCTAAGGTGTTCAATGACATAAATCCATCCTAGAATATTTCTTCCCTGTAAAGAAAAACCCTCCTTAGAACCTTATTGCAATCCTCTGGATCCAATATGTACATAATGCATTTCTTATGCACCTGTTGGCACTTCTTTAGTATGCACATACCCACATTACTTCACCCTGATTTTTTTTCATACAACCATGCTTCCACTACGCTACTCTGATAACCATCATGGAGGTACTATATCCAACACTTTAGGTCTTATCCTTGGAAATGTTACATCTTATTTCCATGTATTACAGCCTGTCTTTCTTTATTAGAAAACTAGCATCATGACAAATGATTCTTTTGAGAATAAATCTTCCCATGATGTATTACCTTATCTATACATTGAAACCCTTTATGGTGAATGGATCTTCACTAATTCAACCAATAAATATTTCTCTCTTGTTTCATGATTCCACTCTAATTAGAATTGATGGATTTCTTGTAGTAATTTCCTCCACCCATAATTTTCTCTTCTTGGATTCTCAAGCCTTCATGGATGCATCTAGACTCCTACCTTATCATTCTTTAGTCTTGGATTTTGATAATATTGTGAAATATTCTCGCCATAGAAATATTTCCTTGAGTACCTCTGCGAAATTTCAATCGTCTCACATTCTATGAAAACCATCTCTCCACACTTCCATGGTCTAAGATTCATGCATACCCATTACTCTTGATTTATCATGAAACATGGATGATTTCTTTCTTACTCAACATCTCCAATCGATATGCATATTTTTCATCTTGAATTCTTTTCCAAATAATAGCTCAATGGGAAGTCTTCCATATTACTCACTGAGTATAGTCATCTTTAGTTGGTAGCTTCCTCAAGCAATCATTCCCCATTTTGAAGAACTAACTATGCCTTGTTCCTCATACCTAAATTTGTCACTTCATTAAATACAATTTTCTTTGAATTATCATCATCCTTAATATCTACTTGCAACACATTTATCATATAAGATAACTATTCTAAAAATGTTGGTTAATGCATGCATACACCAATAGTTCTTAGTTAAACCCACAATACACCATTTTGGTAACATATGTACAATTTTTCTCCTTCATGGTTATCATAATCCTTCTTTATAACTTCTTATGAATTATGTTATTTATCTCACAATTCTGGGTGATTACATGGACTCCTAAGTCCAATACCTTTCCAATGACTACTTTCTTTCTCAATTCTGAGTTTTGAGCAAAGTGTTATGGATATTTTAATATTACTCAAAAACTCCTTTTGATCACATTTCAACCCTATGCAATTTTTTTAACTGAGATTATGCATTTGTGCTTCTATGATCCAGGTTCATATCGGTGGCCACCCACCTTTTCCAACTAGCCCTAAATAGTTTTCTGGCAATTTTAGTAATTTACTATTTTTAGCAATTTTTCACTTCCGAAGCCGTTTTGAGGCCCTAAATGATGTTTTTGGGGAAACCAGGGAGAAATAAGGACATTCCTTAGATATTTCCCCAAAAATGAATCTCCTTGATGATACCTTTCCAATGGGCTATCATACGCCTAAAACAGAGATCGTATGCAAAAGTTACGACCCCAGAAAGTTGATGTACTAACTTACCCAAACGAAGCCCACATGACTTTTGGTGCTTCATCTCCTAGGGTTAGGCTTTTGGATGTCTAGGGTTTTTGGCATTCATGTTTATTATAAAAAGGCCTTCAAATCCTCATTGTAATCATATTCTTGTGAATGAGTGAAACTGTCACATCTCTTCTCAGAGATAATCTGCCACCATTCCAATAAGCTTGTTTCCGCTGCATTTTACTGTTTCAACTTATTTATTTATTGAATAGAAAACCGGTTTTATTGTATCTCTGTTATTTTGTGTTAAGCACCTGTTAATAATCTGTAGTCATTTCGTTCTTCTCATAAAATCCAGATCAATGGTATCAGAGCGGTTTTCTCCTTTTCGTCTTAATGCATGTCCCCAACGAGGTCAGAGTACACAGAGTTTGGTCTCGAGCTTGTTTATATTGAGGAAAAAAGATCTCGCATGCCCAAGCGAACTCCCATGGAAGGAGAAAAGAAAGATGACAGGACATGAGATCCTTTCAAACTGTTGATTGAGGAATCCCTCACGCAACAGAGGAATGAGACGATGGATAGTTTCGTGCAAATCCTTCGACGACTACCAACATGCGATGCATCTTATTCAAGTGGAGGCGCCGCCCCCTTCAAGGTACAAATAAAATTATATATTCCTATATTTGAAGGTAATATAGACACAGATGATGTAGACAAGTGGTTGAATCTACTAGAAGGGTATTTTTATGTCCATAACTTTTTGAATAGAGAAACGATTACTTTTTTTCTCCTCAAAGACGTTCCCCATGTCAAAGATTGGTGGGAAACTTTCTGTGAGCAAAAGGAAACAAAGGAAACCTCATTATTTATAGTTACGACAACTTGGGAATCCTTCAAGGATTCTATTAAGGAACAATACTACCCTGTCAGAAGTTATGACGACTTGTATACCAAATGGACCACACTACGACAAGAAAGAGACCAAGAAGTGCCAGATTTCACAAATATATTCCATACCTTGTGCACCAAGATGGGTATCAAATATTCAGAGTGACATTTGGTGCTCAAGTATTGCGGTGATCTGCATAGATACATCCAGACTAAAACAAAATTTCTTTACGTCTCATCCTTGGGCGCGAGCTATTGATATGCTTTCAAAATCTAGCAGAAGCTCAAACAAAAGATGTGGCAATTTGGGCCTGAGAACTCCTCACAAAAAAAGATAGGAAAGGGTGGCCCCAACCCACAGAACAAAGGATGGAGCAAATATGGACAGTATCAGGACAACCAGTCCAATCCGTAAGCAAAGAAGGACACTGAAAAGACAAAGAAAGATACCGGGAAGTGGTGCGACTTCCATAAGAGCCCTTGGCATAACATTGTTGACTACCACTCAAAGCAGCCATTGGTGGCCAAATTGAAAGCCTATGAATTAGATGCAGGTTCTGACTCTGAGATAGAACTAGAAAGGGGAAGACGGATCATTGATGCGGAACCTAGTGCCACCATTTCTACCACCAAGCTCCAACCTGGTGAACCAGACGGGCCAGAAGAAGGAGAGCACCTCTTCCATTCATAGATGTGGGTAAAAGGCACCCCACTGCACTTCATCATTGATAGAGGTAGCCAAAAGAACCTCATCTCAGCAGAGGTCATCAAGTAGTTGGCCTTGCCAACAACGCCGCACCCACAACCCTACACCATTGGATGGCTCTGCCAAGGAAGTGATCTCTGCATCAACCAACAGTGTCGTGTCGTATGACATCTAGACCTTCAAAGATGAGGTATTGTGTGATGTTGCTCCTATCAAAGTTTGTGATGTCATTTTGGGCCAACCTTATTTATGGAAATGTCATGTTGTATATGAGTCTAATACTTGTAGTGTTATTATTACTTTGAATAGGAAATTGTACAAGGTACTCGAGGCAATCCCACCTAGTGCTATTTTCTTGATCTCTACTAAGCAATGCAGGAAGGTCATCTCCTAGATGGGGAATTTTTTCTTCTTCATGATTCGCTCTCAGAATAAGCGAAATATCATAGACACATCCAGTGTCTCTGTAGCTGACCTTTGCACACAACAGAAGTAAGTAGATAAGTTCGTGGAAGAATACTCAAATATCTTCCCCTCACCTACCGGGGTACCTCTGCACTGCTAGGTCAAGCACCCCATCGATTTGACCCCCAACGCACCACTTCCCAATGAGCCAGTCTATCGTCATTATTTGTTAGAGAATGAGGAGATCAAGGAAAATATCCAATAACTTCTCCATAAGAATCACATCCATCCTAGATCATCACCTTGCGGGAGCCCAATCGTGCTGGTACAGAAGAAATATGGAACCTGGCGAATCTGCATTGATTACCAGGCTCTAAATAAAATCACAGTAAAAATCGGTACCTAATTCCCCGAATCGATGACCTCCTTGATCAACTGACGGGGGACAAATACTTTAGTAAGATTGATCTGAAGTCTGGCTATCACCAGGTCCTAATAGAACATACAGATGTATGGAAGACTGCCTTCACGTCAAAGGAAGGCCTTTTTGAATGGTTGTTAATGCCCTTTGGTTTGACAAATTCTCTAGCCACTTTCATGAAGATGATGGATGATATCCTGTGACCATTCACCAATAATTTTGTAGTGGTGTATTTGGATGACATTTTCATTTACAGCAAGACTTGGGCCGAACACTTGAAGCATATTCAACAGGTTCTGCACACCCTGCGATAGCACAAGATATACATCAACTTGGAAAAAATATCCTTCGGCATGGATAGGGTCCATTACCTGGGCTATATCGTTGATCAACATGGCGTACATGTGGATCTATCCAAGATCCAAGTCATCTATGACTAGATAGCCCCAACCACACACACTGAGCTTCAGAGCTTCTTGGGCCTTGCCAATTTATACCGTAGGTTCGTGTTGGGATTCTCCCATATTGCATGGGCCCTCAGCCAAATAACCAGGGGTGGTGGTAAGGCAAAATTTGCGTGGGGCCAGTCCCAACAAAAAGCGTTCGATGATTTGAAGCAATGCTTATTCTTAGCCCTAGTACTTTCACTACCATACCTGCAACAACCCATTGAGATCGAGACATATGCTTTAGAATATGCTGTGGGAATCATTCTCACTCAGCACAACCACCCTGTGGCCTATCATAGTGAGACACTATCAGATTCTATCCGCAAGTACCCTACTTACGAAAAATAAATGTACTCCATTGTCCAAGCCTGCCTCTAGCGGAGACATTACATTCTTGGGAATGAGACAATCATTACACTTATCATAAGTCACTGCAGTTCATGTAGACAGAAGGAAAATTGCAGAATGACTGCCATCAAAAGTGGTCCACATACTTGTAGCAATTCCACCTCAACATCAAATATAAAACAGGAAGCACCAATCACGTCGTTTATTGACTTAGCAGACATCCAGTCGCGATACTCACCACTGTGCTAGACTCTTGTGACCATGATACCTCTGGATGGCCCCAAATCTATGAGATAGACCCAAACTTCAACACCACCTACCAAATGTTGGGTGCAAATGCATTTGTTGATAATTTCCATCTTCAGGATGGTTTTTTGTGTCATCTGGGCCATATATGTGATTCATAAAGAAAGTAAGGAAAGATGATATGGGAATCCCACTACAGTCATGTGGCAGGACACTTCAGTGTCGAAAATAGAATGGCGATGCTACATAAACATTTCTACTGGCCGAAACTTCGATAGGAGGTTAACAATTATACCAGGTCCTGCACTGTCTGTGCTATTGCCAAACCAACCACTAAGAAACAATGTCTATACACCCCTCTTCCTACTCTTGACAGGCCATGGGAATCCATCTCAATGGACTACATGTCAAGCCTCTCATCCACCAAGTGGGGAAATGACTATGTTTTTGTGGTTGTTGATCACTTTTCTAAGATGGAGATTCTGGTTGCCTGCAAGAAGAGCATCACAACAGAGGCCACTGCTAAGCTCTTCTTTGAATGAGTCTGGGTACATTTTGGAATCCCACAAACTATTGTCTTATATCGGGACAGTCAATTTCTCATCACATTCTGGTTGAGCCTCTGGTCACTGTTGGACACCAAGCTCACCAAATCCATGGCATTCCACCCCCAAACGAATGGCCAAACCGAGGTCGTAAATTGAATGATTGTGCATATCCTTCGCATGTACAATTACAAGCACCCTTCCACATGGGATGAAAGCCTTCCCTATGTCCAACATAGCTACAACTGATCCCTATATAGCACAACTGGCCACAACCCCTTTCAGGTGGGGTTGGGATTCCAACCATTGGGTCCCATAGATGTTGCACTTCCTCTTGTGGTCCCCTCGACCGAATAATATCCTACTCCAACTGAAGCTGAGAAAGCCACCTAGTTCATTGAGTAGATCCAACACATATGCCGACAGGTTCAGGATATCCTGTAGAATTCCAATGACAAGTACAAGCAACGCCATGATCAACATCAAGTGCCACATAATTTTCAGGTGGGCAACAAAGTTTGGTTGCACTTGCAGAAAGAACACTTTATAGGACCCCATAGGAAGCTTCTCCCACTCCATTATGGGCCATACACCATCACCTAGGCCGTGGGGAATAATTATTTTGAGCTCAACATTCCTCCTTTCCTTGTCCTGTACCCATCAACGTGGATCTCCTTCGCCCTTATTTCCCACCATTATTGGACACCTCAGAAGTAGCAGAACAACTGACACCAACAAAGCTCAACCCCGATTTCATACAACATGCATCCAATGATCATATTGTGGACACACAAATCAAAGTAACTCAACAACAAAGGATCTAGCTTTATCGAGTCGTCAAAGCAGGGAAACTCCTCCACTAAGGCAAGTGGCTCACCTGGGGCCAAATTCAACAGAAATTTCCTCATCTGATTGGGGAATCAATGCAATGGATACCATTGATTCCTAAGGAGGGAGGATTGATCCATGTTGATATTTGTGTCCACCCACCTTTTCCAATTGGCTCAAAATAGTTTTCTGTCAATTTTAGTAATTTACTATTTTTAGCAATTTTTCACTTCCGAAGTCGTTTTGAGGCCCTAAACGATGTTTTTCGGGAAATGGGGAGAAATATGGAATTTCCTTCAATATTTCAACCAAAATGAATCTCCTCAACAATACCTTTCCAATGGGCTATCATACACCTAAAATGGATATCGTATGCAAAAGTTACGACCTTGGGAAGTTGATGTACTAACTTACCCAAACGAGGCCCACATGACTTTTGGCACTTCATCTCTTAGAGTTAGGTTTTTGGATGTCTAGGGTATTTGGAATTCCTATTTATTGTAAAAATTCCTTTAGATCCTCATTTTAATCATCTTCTTGCGAATGAGCATAGCCGTCACATCTCTTCTCAGAGATAAGCCACCACCATTCCAAGAAGCTTGTTTCCGCTGCATTTTACAGTTTCATCTTATTTCCTTATTGAATAGAAAACCAGTTTTACTGTATCTCTGTTATTTTGTGTTAAGAACATGTTAATAATATGTAGTCATTTTCTTCTTCTCATAAAATCTGGATCAATGGTATCATATTGGTCTTCTCCTTTTCGTCTTAATGCATGTCCCCAACGAGGTCGGAGTACAAAGAGTTGGGTCTCGAGCTTGTTTCTCTTGAGGACAAAAGCTATCGCATGCCCAAGCGACCTCTCATGGCAGGAGAAAATAAATATGATGGGATAGGATATCTTTTAAAATTGTTGATTGAGGAATCCCTAACACACAATAGAGGAACAAGATGATGGATAGTTTCGCGCAAATCCTTCAACGGCTACCAACAGGTGATGCATCTTCTTCAAGCGGAGGCGCCGCCCCTTTCAAGGTAAAAATAAACTTAGATGTTCCTATATTTGAAGGTCATATAGATGCAAATGTTGTAGACAAGTGGTTGAATCTACTAGAAGGTTATTTTTCTATCCATAACTTTTCGAATAGAGAAAATATTACTTTTGCGCCTCTCAAAGCCGTTACCCATGTCAAAGATTGGTGGGAAACGTTCTGTGAGCAAAAGGAAATAGAGGAACCCTCATTATTTACAGTCACGACCACCTAGGAATCCTTTAGGGATGCTATTAAGGAACAATACTACTCTATCGGAAGTTATGATGACTTGTATACCAAATGGACCACACTGGGGCAAGAAAGAGACCAAGCAGTGCCAGATTTCACAAATATCTTCCATACCTTGCACACCAAGCTGATTATCAAAGATTCGGAGTGACATTTGGTGCTCAAGTATCGCGGTTGTTAGATACCCACTAGGGAAAACAAAAAATTTCATCGAAAAATTGAGGATCAGAATCCCCGAGATACCTATGGGGGTCTTAGCATAGGATAGTTCCTTCCTTGTTCACCTCCATGTGATCATGGGTCGCGATCACAGGCCGAACAGGTATGGCATTCTTTCGCTCTTCACGACTCAGTGCTACCAGAGTGTCGAGTCTTTCAACTCTGCAAACCCCAACACGGTGAAGCGCCGAACCCCGACAGGGCTAGCGAGTGGAAAGGTTCCCCCTTGGGGTCTTGTCCACATGAATCTGTCCCGTGTCTACGCGCTTAAGCCAACCAAGTGCTTATTGACTTTTCACTACTCGCAACCTCGTAGGTGGAAGCGTCGAGCTCTTATGCTCTTCTTCTCCGAAATCCCGAGATGCGAAAGTTAGCAATGGTTGACTCCCTCTTCGTGCTTCTCGCAACTCGCAACCTCACGAGTTGGAGCGTTGAGCCTTCGTGCTCCTATCTCACAAATCCATGAGACGTGAAAGTCAGTAATGGTTGAATTCCTTTATGGGAGACACGTGCCCACCTGTCAATCACATGGGCCCACATGATGGATGTGTCAGATGTTCTCGCGAGCCTCGACTCTCGGCACTTCGCGACTTCTACGGTCGAAAGTGACCCCTTCCAACCTCCAAATGCGTGATATGCATGATAAGGCCCTGATCCAACGATACTCCATCGTCCTAGATCCAACAACTATCCTTGTTCCTCGCGATTTCACCACTCGCGATTTCGTGAGTTGGAGCACCCAACTCTTGCGCTCTCTCCTTGCGAAACCTAGAGATGTGAGAAGTAAACAGATCATTGACTCCATTCTCCAGGAAATGCGTGTCCACCTGTCAACCATGCGGGCCCCACCTTGTGGTTCTACCACGTGTTCCTCACTTGTGCCTTGGCTCTCAGCACTTCACGACTTCTGAGGTTGAGAAGAGGCCCTCTCAACCCCCAAACCTCTAAGTTCGCGAGATCCCTCGATCTCTGCCACCTATCCTCCTCAGATGGACGACCTCGATCTTCTCATGACTTCGCCACTCGCGAAGTCAAAGGACTTTCTTCTCTTACTTCCGGTGTCCGAATCCATGGTAGAGAGGATCTCGCGACACGCGTCTGCTCTCAGACGGACGACTCAGATCACATCATGATCTCACAACTCGGGACTTCGTGACTCCAAGAGCTTGGTCTTCCACCTCCAAACTCATGAATCCCCGATACGCGAAATGGTCAGATCTCTACCACCTGTCCTCCAACATGGACGGTCCCGATGTCTTTGAGACTTTCGGGACGTAGTCGAGTTCACTCTCCCACCTAAGTAAAGGTTAAGATCGATGGCTTATAGAGCTCTGATGGGTCCCTGAGATCTATAGTCCAGGATCCCATCGCTAATTGCGAAGGCTGAAAGGGCGAGGTGTTAACACCTATGCTCCTTCTCTAGATCCTTTGGTATTGACAGGCTTGGGGTATTCCCAAAAGGATTCTGACCATTCATTTAGCAAGCGATAGGGTATTTTCTTTCTATATTTGAACTCGCTATCCCTTCTGAGCTTGAATCACGAAGTTCAAATTCTCGGAGCTTCAGGCTCCCATGACCCCGAGACCTTAGAAATCTACTATTCTTTGCATAAGGGTTCCAGACCCAGATTGCATGAACCCTTAGACGGTTCTCAGGAAATTATCCCTGATCTTAATCGAGTCTCTGGTAAGGTTCAATAAGGTTACAAGTTTTATGGGGTGATTCTCAGAAAAGAGTACTCTCAAGGGGCCTTTCCAGAATATTATGAGAAACTAAGCAAATAAGACGATTCTCGATGGAGCGAACTCATGTCCTAGAATTAATCATTTGTGCAGAAAACAACTATGGCATGTAAGCATACATAGGCATCCATTCTATCAAATCAAACGTTAGGTAAACACTTCTATTCAGAAACTATTTACAAGCACATAAAACTGAACATGCGATTATGGCATTAACTTCAAATAACACTTATCAGAAATAACACCAAAGGTGATGCAACTACTGAGAGGGGATCGTTTCCACCCAACCATAGGCTCAGCGACTCCCAATGGATTTACCACTAGCCACCGCCGAGCTGAGACCACGATGCTGTGAGACTGCGTCTCGGTTTTCCAGTGACCGAGAACGAGGGTTACTCTCCCCCTTCTCTTCTATCACTCACTCTGCATATCTCCAGAGTTCTTCCTCCTTCCCTCGCGTCTGCCCCCTCCCCACTTCTTCCTCACACATTTTCCTCTTGCGAGGTTGTGTGTGGCGCGATTTCCCTCGCGGTGGTCAGGCCTGAGGATCCTATGGATGGGCGGTTCACTTCCCCCATCCCTCATTAATTCCTAAGGAGCCATCTACCTACCAACCTGCAAATAATTTATTTCGAGCCAGCGAGCCGCTCTTGGTTCTCTGGGCCAGTGAAGTCCAAATACGGTATTGGTTTCGGTGGAAGTTAACGCCACCTTTCCAGGTGCCTTCCACCACCTTTATTCATCCATAGTGGTCTCTTTTTCAACATATCCCCTCTCAACAGTCCTGCAATATATATATATATATATATTCATAATATTATTCACATTCATTGACCTTTTTCACAAGGTCCATTCACATCACACATTCACATTTTTGAGTTTGCCACAGTTCTTGGCCAATATAGTTATTTTTACAAATTGGGGGAAACAGGGTGTTACAATTCCCTCCCCCTTAAAGGAACATCATCCTCGATGTTCTTATATATCAATATGAAATGCATGTATAGAGGTAAACAAAATCGGATACGCCTGTCTCATGGCATCCTCCATTTCCCACGTAGCCTCATCTGGGCCAAAATGTCTCCACTGCACCTTGACCTGTGCAATGGTTCGGTTTCGGAGTGGGGTTTCCTTTCTATCTAGTATGCACTGAGGTTCTGGTAGAAATTCTCCCTTTGGTTCCACCTGGATCACATACCAGTCAATTATATGATTAGCATCATGTACATATTTCTTCAATAATGAAACATGGAAAACATTATTTGCTTTTACTATGGGAGGAAGTGCTAGCCTATAGGCTATAGGTCCCACTCTATCTAGAACCTCAAAGGGTCCACAATACCGAGGTGCCAACTTGGCACAAGCTCCCATTTTCAGGGAACTCTTCCTGGGCCTAACTCTGAGATATACATGGTCTCTCGTCTTGAACTCTCTTGGAGTTCTCTTTTGGTCGACATAACTTTTCTGTCGGTTCTGAGTGACTTTTAGGTTTTGTTTTATCTGAGTCACCTCCTGTTCCATTTCTTTCAACATGTCGGGTCCAAAAGAAATATTTTTTACGGGATTACTCCAACTAACTGGAGTGTTACACGGTCTACCATAGAGGACTTCGAAGGGACTCATCTTTAAGGATGCTTGGTATTCATTGTTGTAGGCGAATTCTACCAGTGGCAAGTAGTCTTCCCACTTCTTGGGTTGATGCATTACATGCATCTTTAACATATCTTCTAGCATTTGATTCACTCTTTCTGTCTGTCCGTCGGTTTGAGGGTGATAGGCGGTGCTAAACAACAAATTGGTCTCTAAACCATCCATCAGTGATTTCCAAAAGTTGGAAGTAAATTTTGTGTCTTTGTTAGACACAATCTCTTTCGGCATACCATGCATTATGAATATCTCTTTCATGAATACCTGGGCAATATCGATTGCCTTACAGGTCAACTTGATGGGGATGAAGTGAGCAGACTTGCTCAATTTGTCCACCACCACCATTATGGAGTCATTCTGTTTGGTTGAGGTTGGTAATCCAGTGATGAAATCCATGGAGATGGTTTCCCATTTCCACTCTAGGATTGGTAAAGGTTGCAATAAGTATGTTGGGTGTTGATGTTCTTCTTTAACCTGTTGGCACTCTATGCAGTAGGCTAGGTACTTGGCTATGTATTTCTTCAATCCAGGCCAATAAAATTGTTTCCTGGTGGCAGTGATCATTTTCTGGTATCCTGGATGACCCGAGTAGGGTCTTTTATGTAGTTCATCCAAAATAAACCTCTTCAAGTCATCACAATCTGGAATATAAAATATGCTTCTATAAGTGAGCAGACCTCCTTCGGTCTTCTGGTAGCTTTCATATTTTACTCTGGCGGGTTCTTGCTGTAGGTACATGGTCACGGTCTGGACAAAGGGATCTGTTTCTTGTGCATTTCTGATTCTTTCCTTGACATCTGTCTCGTAGGTTCTCACTGCTACCAGGTGAATTGTTTTCATACTTCTGTTGAGGGCATC
>ML777861.1:20746-51120 GCA_009831015.1 Picea engelmannii
CTTCTGGATCGACAATCTTCAACATGGGCGCATGGGTCAGTAGATGTTTTAGGGTTTGAAATGTTTCTTCACATTTCTATGTCCACAGGAATTTTGTCCCCTTCTTTTGGAGGGCAGTGATTGGACAACCAATCTTGGAGAATCCATTTATAAATCTCCTATAGTATCCTGCTAATCCCATAAAGGATCTGATGTCCGAAACATCTTTTGGGGTAGGCCATTCCATGATAGACCTAATTTTATTAAGGTCTACCGCTACTCCCTCTTCGGAGAGAACATGGCCTAAGTAATGTATTTCCTTCTGGAAAAACTCACATTTTCTGAATTTGGCATAGAGCTGATGTTCTCTTAGCACTTGCAGCACAAGTCTAATATGCTCCTCATGCTCTTTTCTGTTCTTGGAGTAAATTAATATATCGTCAATAAAAACAAGCACAAATTTGTTTAGGAACTTGCTGAGTACATTGTTCATCAAGAACATAAAAGTGGCAAGGGCATTGGTCAACCCAAATGGCACCACCACAAACTCATAGTGTCCATACCTCGATCAGAAGGTAGTTTTATGGATGTCGTCACCCTTGATTCGGACTTGATGGTATCCTAACCTCAAATCAATCTTTGAGAAAATAGACGCACCCCCTAATTGATCGAACAGGTCATCGATCCTGGGAAAGGGGTACTTGTTCTTTATGGTTACCTTATTGAGTTGCCTATAATCTATACACAGTCTAAGGGTATCGTTCTTCTTTTTCATGAACAGGACTGGTGCACCCCATGGAGACACGCTGGGTTGAATATAGCCTTTATCCATCATTTATTTTAATTGCATCTTGAGTTCAACTAACTCGGGCGTGCTCATCCGGTAGGGTGTCCTAGATACCGACACCGCTCCTGGTGCAAGTTCTATTGAGAAGTCTATGTCCCTTCTCGGAGTTAAACCCGATACCTCTTCCAGAAACACATCTCTGTATTCTCTCAGGATAGGGTGATTGTCAAGGCTTGATTTGTCACCTTCAATTGTTTTCAACACCTGTATTGCATATAGGGGACATCCCTTTTGGCAATACTTTCTCATTTGCAGAGATGATATTTGTCTCACTGAGACAGGTTTTCGGATCCGTTGAAGGGTTATATTTTTCCCTTATTTACTTACACATTCTAAGGTTTTATGGTAACAGTCCAATCTAGCTTTATGGGTGGCTAGCCAGTCCATACCAATCAACAGATCATATGATCCTAGGGGTAATAAGTTAAGGGTTGCTTGGGTGGGAAATCTACCCAACATCAATTGGCAGGCTGGTATAACCTCTACTACCCTTCTTCTGGTGCCAGTGGCTAGTTGTACCAACCATGGCTTGGTATGTTTTTGTGGTTGTAGTTTACACTTATCAATAGCTTTAGGGGCTATATAACTCAAATTTGAACCAGGGTCAATTAAAACGGACACTAGATGGTTGGAAATCATACCTTCTATTTCCACTACTGAAGCTTGGTGGTCAGCTTGGTTATTATCCAAGGCTGCATAAATTTGTGGCACACTCTTGGCCACATCATTGACGGTATTAGCTTCTTGGATGTTATAAATCCCCCGACTATTCTGTTGTTAGTGTGGGAAGTCTCTCAGGAGATGTTCTTCTCCACAACCCCAACATTTCAAAGGTTCTCTCTTTGGGCTATCAGTCTTCACTGATATGGGTCCAAAAGTTTTATTTCCACTCAAGGAGGGAAAATTCTGCTGGTGCATACTCCGGGTTGGAAATTTCATTCTTGGGTTCTTCTTATAGTTCTTAAATCCTGGGGGTTTAATTCCCCTTTTCTGAAATCTTGAACTGTTCTTCTGTTTCCATCCTTCGCGAGGTTCTGCTCGATGCCCAAACTGTTCATGACAATAGGTTGCCTTTTGAATAGTGTCTTCTAGAGTCTTTGGCTCATCAAATTCAATTCTATTTCGATAGTCCTTAGGTAGTCCATTGATGAAGCGTTGCACCTTTGCCTTTTCCGCCTTGATATAGGGTACATACCTCATCAAATCGAGGAATTTGTTGACATATTCTTCTATAGTAAGTTGTCCCATTTTGAGTTCATAAAACTCTTTAGTATTTTCGTCGAAATATTTTTCTGACAGATACTTCTTCCAGAAGTATTTCTCAAACCGTTCCCAAGATAGGACCTCTTCGCGAATCCCTTTCATATTCTTAAGGTCTTCCCACTAAATGGAAGCCTTTCCGTTCAAGTTGAAAGTGGCCACTTGGGCCTTCATATTTTTTGAAAAGTCATGGACTCTGAAATACTTCTTTAGTCCAAGCAGCCAGGCCTCTGCTTCCTCTCCCTTCTTTATTTCACCGCCGAAGGAGGGTGGTTTGGCCTTTCTGAATTCTTCAAATTTTTGACCTTTGGAAGACTTTTGCTTCTTCTATTTTCTTCGGGGATAGGAACTGGTTCTGCTGCTAGAAGAGCCCTCTGAATCGCCAGCTTCCTTCTCAGAGGAATTATCCAATGCTTGTCCTTTACCTCTGGGGTGGACCTTTTTCAAGGTACTCCTCTCAGTGTGGCCACTGATATGACCATGTTTCTGAGTTTCAGGTTCATGCTTCATTTGTCTTTGTAGATAGGATAAACTCTGTAGTAAAACTACGTTAATTTTTGTTTGCTTTTATTGTTCTTTCATCATCCTTTCATTGTCAGCCTTACAACTTTGTAATTCAACCATGAGGCTCCTCACAGTCTCTGCTAGATATGGAGGGGTCCCTACTGCCCTCCTTTCGTCAGACTCTTCATCTCTATTGTGGGAGCCTTCTCCCACTTTATGGTGAGTCACCATACTATGCGTTGCTAATTTCCCGCGGTTGATCTTCTGCTTGTGTGCAAAAGGAAAAATGTTGGTTGTTAGTCAATATTTATATTTATTTATAACCAATACATAATTCATATTTTCACATGTACACACACACACACACACAATAGGGGTTTTTCATTCTTAACTTCGTCTTTTGATTAGGAAGGTTAAGACAGGGGGTTACTCTTTTTAAGAGTGTTCCGAATGGAGCTTCTGCGCAACTCGTTCATGAGCCCAAGTAGGCCAAGTGTTGTAACCATGATCTGATACCAATTTGTCAGATACCCACTAGGGAAAACAAAAATTTTCGTCGAAAACTCAAGGATCAGGATCCCCAAGATACCTACGGGGGTCTTAGCATAGGCTAGTTCCTTCCTTGTCCACCTCCATGTGATCATGGGTCGCGATCACAGGACAAATAGGTATGGCATTCTTTCTCTCTTCATGACTCAGTGCTACCAGAGCATCGAGTCTTTCGACTCTGCAAACCCTGACATGGTGAAGCACCAAACCCTGACAGGGCTAGTGAGTGACAAGGTTCCCCCTTGGGGTCTTGTCCACATGACCCTGTCCCATGTCTACATGCTTAAGCCAGCCAAGTGCTTATTGAATTTTCACTACTCGCAACTCATAGGTGGAAGTGTCGAGCTCTCGTGCTCTTCTTCTTTGAAATCCCGAGACGTGAAAGTCAGCAATGGTTGACTCCCTCTTCACGCTTCTCGCAAATCGCAACCTCACGAGTTGGAGCGTTGAGCCTTTGTGCTCCTATCTCGTGAATCCCCAAGATGCAAAAGTCAATAATGTTTGACTTCCTTTTCGGGTGACACGTGCCCACCTGTCAATCACATGGGCCCACCTAATGGATGTGTCACGTGTTCTCACGAGCCTCGGCTCTTGGCACTTCGTGACTTCTACGGTCGAAAGTGACCCCTTCCAACCTCCGAATGTGTGATATGCACGATAAGGCCTTGATCCAATGATCCTCCAGTGTCCTGGATCCAACGACTATCCTTTCTCCTCACGATTTCGCCACTCGCGACTTTGTGAGTTGGAGCACCCGACTCTTACGCTCTCTCCTTGTGAAACCCCGAGATGCAAGAAGTCAACAGAGCATTGACTCCATTCTCTAGGCAACGCATGTCCGCTTCTCAACCACGCGGGCCCCACATTGTGGTTCTACCACACGTTCCTCACTTGTGCCTTAGCTCTCGGCACCTCACGAATTCTGAGGTCGAGAAGAGGCCCTCTCAACCCCCGAACCTTCAAGTTCGTGAGATACCTCTATCTCTGCCACTTGTCCTCCTCAGATGGATGACCCCAATCTTCTCGTGACTTTGCCACTCGTGAAGTCAAAGGACTTCCTTCTCTTACTTCCTGTGTCTGAATCCTCGATAGAGAGGATCTCGTGACACGCATCCGCTCTCGGACAGATGGCTCAGTTCACATCGCGATCTCACGACTTGAGACTTCGTGACTCCAAGAGCCTAGTCTTCCACCTCCAGACTCACGAATCCCCGATACACGAAATGGTCAGATCTCTGCCACGTGTCCTCCAACATGGACGGTCCCGATGTCTTTAGGACTTTCAAGACGCAGTCGAGTTCACTCTCCCGCCTAAGTAAAGGTTAAGCTCGATGGCTTATAGAGCTCCGATGGGTCCTTGGGATCTATGGTCTAGGATCCCATCGCTATTTGTGAAGGCTGAAAGGGCGAGGTGTTAATGCCTACGCTCCTTCTCTAGATCCGTCGGTATTGATAGGCTTGGGGTATTCCCGAAAGGATTCCGACCGTTCATTTAGCAAGCGATAGGGTATTTTCTTTCTATATTTGAACTCGCTATCCCTTCTGAGCTTGAATCACGAAGTTCAAATTCTCGGAGATTTAGGCTCCCATGACCCCGAGACCTTAGAAAGATACTATTCTTTGCATAAGGGTTCCAGACCTGGATTGCATGAACCCTTAGACAGTTCTCGGGAAATTATCCCTGATCTTAATCGAGTCTCTGGTAAGGTTCAGTAAGGTTACAAGGTTTATGGGGTAATTCTCGGAAAAGAGTACTCTCAAGGGGCCTTTCCAGAATATTACGAGAAAATAAGAAAATAAGACGATTCTTGGTGGAGAGAACTCATGTCCTAGACTTAATAATTTGTGCAGAAAACAACTATGGCATGTAAGAATACACATGCATCCATCCTATCAAATCAAACGTTAGGTAAACACTTCTATTCAAAAACTATTCACAAGCACATAAAACTGAACATGCGATTATGGCATTAACTTCAAATAACACTTATCAGAAATAACACCAAAGGTGATGCAACTGCTGAGAGGGGATCGTTTCCACCCAACCATAGGCTCAGCGACTCCCAATGGATTTACCACTAGCCACCGCCGAGCTGAGACCACGATGCTGTGAGACTACGTCTCGGTTTTCCAGTGACCGAGAACGAGGGTTACTCTCCCCCTTCTCTTCTATCACTCACTCTGCATATCTCCAGAGTTCTTCCTCCTTCCCTCGCGTCTGCCCCCTCCCCGCTTATTCCTCATGCATTTTCCTCTTGTGAGGTTGCGTGTGGCGTGATTTCCCTCGCGGTGGTCAGGCCCGAGGCTCCTACGGATGGGCGGTTCACTTCCCCCATCCCTCATTAATTCCTGAGGAGACATCTACCTACCAACCTGCGAGTAATTTATTTCGGGCCAGCGAGCCACTCTTGGTTCTCCGGGCCAGTGAAGTCCAAATACGGTATTGGTTTCGGTGGAAGTTAACGCCACCTTTTCAGGTTCCTTCCACCACCTTTCTTCAGCCATCATGGTCTCTTTTTCAACATATCCCCTCTCAGTAGTCCTGCAATATATATATATATATATATATATATATATATATATTCATAATATTATTCACATTCATTGACCTTTTTCACAAGGTCCATTCACATCACATATTCACATTTTTGAGTTTGCCACAGTTCTTGGCCAGTATAGTTATTTTTACAAACTAGGGGAAACGGGGTGTTACAACGGTGCTCTACATAGATACATCCAGACCAAAATGGAATTTATGGATATCTCATCCTTGGGCATAGCCTACCGATATTCTATCAAAATAGAGAAGAAGCTCAAATAAAAGAAGCGACAATTTGGGCTTGGGAACCTCTCACAACAAAATCTGGGAAAGGGAAGTCCCAACCCACAAAAAAAAGACAGAGAAAATATGGAAAGTATCAGGACAACCAGTCCAAAGCATAAGAAAATAAGGACACTAGAAAGACAAATAAAGATACCTGGAAGTGGTGCAACTTCCATAAGAGTCCTTGGCATAACACTATTGATTGTCGCTCAAAGCAGTCACTGGTGGCCGAAGTGAAAGCCACTGAATCAAATGTGGGTTTTGACTTTGAGTTAGAACCAGAAAGGGGAAGAAAGATCATTGACATGGAACCCAGTGCCACTGTTTCTACCACCAACATCCATCCTGGTGAACCAGACGAGCCAGAAGAAGGAGAGCACCTCTTCCATTCACAGATGTGGGTAAAAGGCACCCTGCTGCACTTCATCATTGATAGCAATAGCCAAAAGAACCTCATCTCAACAGAGGTCGTTAAGTGTCTGGCCCTACTGACAACACCGCACCCACAACCCTACACCATTAGATGGCTTCACCAAGGAAGCCATCTCTGCGTCAACCAACAGTGTCAAATGTTGTACGACATCAAGCCCTTCAAAGACGTGGCATTGTGTGATGTTGCTCCTCTCAAAGTTTCTGATGTTATTTTTGGCCAACCTTATTTATGGAAATGTCATGTTGTATATGAGTCTAGGCCTCTTAGTGTTGTTATTAATTTGAGCAGGAAATTGTATAGGATACCCAAGGCAGTCCCACCTAGTGTTGATTCCTTGATCTCTGCTAAGCAATGCAAGAAGGTCATCTGTCGGATGAGGAAGTTTGTCTTCTTTGTGATTCACTCTCAGAATAAGCGAAAGATCATAGACACATCCAGGGTCTCTACGGCCGACCTCTCCATACAGCAGAAGAAAGTAGATGAGGTCATGGATGAATACTCAGATATCTTCTCCTCACCTACCGGTGTACCTCTGCATTGCTAGGTCAAGAACCCCATCGATCTGACCCCCAACGCACCACTGCCCAATGGGCCAGTCTATCACTTCTCTCTGTTAGAGAATGAGGATATCAAGAGACAGATCCAAGAAATTCTCCACAAGGGGCACATCCGTCCCATCTCATCACCTTGTGGGAGCCCAACTGTGCTGGTACAGAAGAAATATGGAACCTGGGGACTCTGCATTGATTACCGGGATCTGAATAAAATCACAGTCAGAAACTGGTACCCGATTCCCCAAATCGATGACCTCTTTGATCAATTCATGGGGTCCAAATACTTTAATAAGATTGATCTGAAGTCTGGCTACCACCAGGTCCCAATAGAATAGATAGATGTATGGAAGACTGCCTTCAAGTCAAACGAAGGCCTTTTTGAATGGTTGTTCATGCCCTTTGGTTTGATAAATGCTCCAGCCACTTTCACGAGGATGATGGATGATATCCTATGACCATTCACCATTAATTTGTAGTGGTGTATCTGGATGACATTCTCATTTACAACAAGAATTGGGCCGAACACTTGCATCATATTCAACAGGTTCTGTACACCCTGCGACAACACACACTATATGCCAACTTGGAAAAATGCTCCTTTGGCATGGATAGGGTCCATTACCTGGACTACATCATTGATCATCATGGCGTACATGTGGATCCATCCAAGATCCAAGTCATCTGTGACTGACCAACCCCAACCACACTCACTGAGCTTCAGAGCTTCTTGGGCCTTGCCAATTTATACCGTAGGTTCATGTTGGGATTCTCCCATGTTTCATGGGCCCTCAGCCAAATAGCCATGGGTGGTGGTAAGGCAAAATTTGTGTGGGGCCGGTCCCAACAACAAGTGTTCAATTATTTGAAGCAACACTTGAGCTCATCCCTAGTACTTTCACTACCAAACTTGTAACAACCCTTTGAGATCAAGATACATGCTTCAGACTATGTTGTGAGTGTCGTTCTCACTCAACACGACCACCCCGTGGCCTATCATAGTGAGACACTATCGGATTTTGTCTGTAAGTACACTACTTACAAGAAAGAAATGTACTCCATTGTGGAAGCCTGCCGCCAGTGGATACATTACATTCTTGGGAAGGAGACAATCATCCACACTGATCATAAGCCCCTGCAGTTCATGTAGACACAAGAAAAATTGCAGAATGACTGCCATCAAAAGTGGTCCACATTCTTGCAAAAATTCAACCTCAACATCAAGTATAAAACAAGAAGCACCAATCGCGTCATTGATTTCCTCAGCAGATTTCCAGTCGTGACACTCACCACAGTGCTATACTCTTGTGGCCATGAGACCTCTAGATGGCCCCAAATCTATGAGATATACCCAGACTTCGCCACCACCTACCAAATGTTGGGTGCAAATGCAGTTGTCGATAGTTTCCATCGTCAGGATGGGTTGTTGTGTCATCTGGGCCATATCTTTGTTCCATCAAGCGAGTGAGTGAAGCTGATCTGGGAATCCCACTACAGTCGAGTGGAAAGACACTTCGACGTCGAAAAGACAGTGGCGATGCTACAGAAACATTTCTACTATCCAAAACTTCAACAGGAGGTCAACAAGTGTATTAGGTCCTGCATTGCCTGCGCTATTGCCAAACCGACCACTAAGAAACAGGGTCTATACACCCTTCTTCCTACTCCTGACAGTCCATGGGAATCCATCTCAATGGACTACATGTCGGACCTCTCATCCAACAAGAGGGGAAATGACTATGTTTTTGTGGTTGTTGATCGCTTTTATAAGATGGTGATTCTGGTTGCCTGCAAGAAGACCATCACAGTAGAGGTCACTGCCAAGCTCCTCTTTGAATGAGTTTGGGTACATTTTGGAATCCCACAAAACATTTTCTTAGATTGGGACAGTCTATTTCTCAGCACATTCTGATTGAGCCTCTGGTCACTGTTGAACACCAAGCTCACCAAATCCATGACCTTCCACCCCCAGATGGATGGCCAAACTGAGGTCGTAAATTGAATGATTGTGCATATCTTTCACATGTATAATTCCAAGCACCCTCACACATGGGATGATATCCTTCCCTATGTCCATCATAGCTACAACTGAGCCCTGCATAGCTCAACTAACCACAATCCCTTTCAGGTGGGGTTGGGATTCCAACCATTGGGTCCCATAGATGTTGCACTTCCCCTTGCGGTCACCTCGACCAAATCATCTCCTACTCCAACTAAAGTTGACAAAGCCACCTGGTTCATTGAGCGGATCTAGCACATTCGCCAATAGGTTTAGGATATCCAATAGAATTCCAATGAAAAGTACAAGCAACGCCATGATCAACATTGGGTGCCACATAAGTTTCAGGTGGGTGACAAAGTTTGGTTTCACTTGCAGAAATAATGCCTTACAGGACCCCATTGTAATATTCACCCACTCCGTTATGGGTTGTACACCATCACCTAGGCTGTGGGAGATAATTCTTTTGAACTCAACCTTCCTCCTTTCATTGGCCTGCACCCAATGTTCAACATGGATCTCCTTCGCCCTTATTTCCCACCATTATTGGACACCTCATAAGTAACAGAACAACTAACACCAACATAGCTCAACCCTGACTGCATACAATAGGCATTCAATGATCATATTGTGGACACAAAGATCAAGGGCACTCAACAATAAAGGTTCCAGTTTTATCGAGTCGTCAAAGCAGGGCAGCTCCAGCACCAAGGCAAGTAGCTCACCCAGGGCCAAATTCAAAAGAAATTTCCTAATTTGATGGGGGAAATCAACACAATGGAGACAATTGATTCTTAAGGAGGGAGGATTGATCTAGGTTTATATTGGTGGCCACCCACCTTTTCCAACTGGCTCAAAACAATTTTCCGGCAATTTTAGTAATTTACTATTTTTAGCAGTTTTTCACTTCGAGAGCTGTTTTGAGGCCCTAAATGATGAATCGTCTTTGGAACATGAATATTCATGTTGGTTTAATCCAACGGCTAAGGTGAAGTGGGCATAGGTGGTGATCGATGACCCACGTCACCTTTCGCCCCCCTACCCCAACAAACTTAACACAGTGGGGAGGGGCCAAAAAACATAACCACAATTAGGCATGGGGATATGTTTCACACTTTTGTTTACTTCATCCCCCTATACTATGGTTATCATAGTCACACCACACCCCCCCCCCCCCCCCCCCCCCCCCTAAAGTTCATATGGGGGTGATGAGTGTCCTGGGCCAGGGTCCCGCTAGTAGACCATTGTCGCCACCGTGTATCTCTGCCACGCATACCACTCTATTTTCTTGTACCTACCTCCATGTAAGTACAAGTCACCTTCCCTCCATGTCAACTGACATGTGGCCCCAACGTCATGCTGACGTCAGCTTCGGAAAAATACCGAAATTTTTCCAATTTCGCCTAATTTCAATTTTTTCCAAAATACCCAAAAATGCCCAATTCCACTTAATTTCGAAATTAATTTTTGGGTTTCCATTAGATCTCTGTGACCAAGCTCAATACAACCACTTTAAGTCTTTTTCACATGAATTCAACCCTTGTACTTGTTATTTGATTCATGTGCATCAAATTCCTCATGAATTCCTCTGTGAAAATTGGGGCTTTTGCCCACTTTCGCCTAATTTCACCATGTCACACCGAAACTTCCAAAATTTCAACCAATTCATCCTGATAAACACCAATTCAACCATATCAACAATTAATTTCTCCTGTGCACAACTGATTGATATTCCTAGAACATATTTCATTCAACTCACCCACTAATTTGAAATATGTTTAAGCAATTTTCGCCCAATCTACCATGGCCTTACTATAAATTCAAATTTGACCAACTATAGGTCTGAATCTATTCAGAAAGATACTATAAATCAAGAATACCTCATATTTAGACAAAATTTCCAAATTCCCCATGAATTTAACAAAAAATGGTGCTTTTTCCCAATTTCACCCTGTTGCTCCCGATTTCACCACATACACATGTGTAAACTCAAAATTCAGCCATCTATAGATCCGAATTTGTTCATTATGCCAATAAAATTTGGAAATTTCCATTTTCAGGTTAAATTTCCCCAACCTTCTTGTGTAATTCCTCTCAATTTCACTATAAACATTTTTTCAAACAATTTACAAACAAATTCTTAACATTCTGTCAAACAATTTTCTTGCAAACTCTGTAATTTCACTTTTGTGCTCTGTTAAATGGCCCATGCAGGCTTAGTGTTGAAAAATGAAGCTCTAATACTACATTGTAGCATCCCCAGCTACCTGCTGGGCTATCCCACTTAAAATTTCCTCTCTCTGATACTGATTTAATTCATAAAAATTCTTTGCAGTTGCACAAATTTATACCAAATAATAACAAAAAAGTACATGCAGTTCACACACGAGAAACCCGTGAAATTAATTACATAAATAAAACATAGCATAGGAATTTAACACAAATTGATACTTATCTTTATAAAAATAACACCAACTGTGTGCAAACCTTCCACATTCCTCCTAGCCATAGACCACATTGCTCATAATATCCGCAGTGGGTCACCCCAGAGTTGCGTCTAAACTCTACCAGAAAAAAGGGAGTCCTAATTAGCCAGTCTAAGGTCTGATAATTTGCAAAATCGCTCAGTCCAAGGTGCCCAACTGCTACAACTAGCCTACAGTCTCTCATTCCTCACAAGTATGTCCCACCTCAGGAAGTGTGCCCCTTCTTTTTTCAATAGTCCCTTGGCTACCCCACTTTCCTTGTCGAGCTTCAACAACATTCCAGATAGGAAGTCTCAGATCCCTGTAGCTATTTCCTCATGCACTAGGGAAAAATTATTAGTTTATCACCCAGAGAAAAATACACACGGTCTTGAAAACCCAATTCTTCGACATACGAACCTGACAACCCACCTCTTCGACATATGGCCTTGACAACCCACCTCTTTGACATACATGCCTAACAAACTGCCTCTTCGACCTACAAACAATCTAGGTACCAATACCAATGGTAGAATGGATGAGTGAATGGTAAGATTGATGAATAAATGATAGAAAAAGATTGGGAATTACACTATATCCCCAAATATATATGCATGTGTCCTTTAAGATACATGGCACCCAAGGGACTCCCTTGTCCCTACTTTAGAAACTTATGATATATTCATATCCATAAGTTTATATTTAATGAATATTAATATAATATTCAATTGGGATTAAACCCCCTTAACTTATCCCCTTTCTTAGACTCTTAGCCCCATTTCCCTTTCTGGTGGAGTTTATCCCTCCATACTCATTTGTGGGTCGGTATACAATAGTGATGTACTTTATTAATAATATGAATGTTTACATATTACATTAATAGGATCACTAGCCTTTAGCATCTAGTCTCTTCAATGTAATAATCAAATAATAATTATGACCTATAATAACTTGGCTCACCCATACTCGTTTGTGGGTCGGTCTACAATAGTGATGTACTTTATTAATAATATGAGTGTTTGCATATTACAATAATATGATCACTAGCCTTTAGCATCTAGTCTCTTCGGCCTAATAATCAAATAATAATTATGACCTATACTAACTTGGCTCACCGACCTATAAAACATATTTACATTTACAACTGGGGATCAACCTAGGGTATTACATCATGGGACAACTTGGTAATGTCCATTGGAAGCACTATGAAGACATTAGTGCTTGATGAGGCATTGACTAATTTAATCTGATTGGAGGTGAGGCATAAATATTTTGAATCCACTAATATGACTTTTGGCTATTCATGGAAGATCGAAGGAGAAATGCAAGAAGAGGGAAAAGGGTAGATCCAAATTCCATTTTTATATGCCATTTTGTCACACCTAAATAAGTGTTGCATTTCACTTTGCTAAATGTTGTACTGCTGACACCTCACCCTAAGTGTCTCGGTTGCAATGGAACAATGTGATGGCACAAGTGTCACATTTTCCTAAGTATTATGACCTTGTTACTATGTAAATATCACATGTCATGATCCCCTGTGAAGTTGGAGGAAGAAAAACATCATTGGAGGTTCAAAATCTCACTTTCCCCCTTTTCTTTCTAGACCCTTTTGACCATGGTCGCCCCCTTCCCCATTATAGGGGAGAGACCATACCCTTGAAACAATGTTAGGGGGGTGACCAGGTTGCACTATCTTCCCTTCTAGGGGAGTGACCATGTATATTTGACCAAATCCCATGAATCTAGGGGCATCATTCAAGGACTTTCTGGATGGTTCATGGTTTGTTTTCTTATTTTCATCAAGATATGATTCAATCCTCTTTCAATCCTATATTAGGATCAAGAATAACCATGAAGATAACTCATCGTTTACCAACATCCATTCTTTTTTCAATCAAGTCCCTAATTTATCTTAAGTGATTGAGCTCTTATGAATCTATATAACCAAGCCATTTTAGAGTGAGAGGGGATGGAAACAAAGCATACCAAACTTATGATATTCTCAAGAAGTGCCAAATTCTTGTTTGTGTCAAGAATATTGAGTTGGATTCATGTTCAAGGGCTAAATAAAGGAGCTTGGAGAATTGTAACAATATTCAATGGTTGTAAACTTCATGCTTTCACTAATATAAGAACTTGGCCAATTTCTCTTATATTCTCTCATTAATTTCTTGTTAATTTGATCACATTGTCTAAGTTATAAATAGCTAGGGTTGCTAGTATTCAATCATATATAGTAGTAGGAGAAGGTTCCTTTGTTCTTGCAGGATTGACCTCATGAAGGAGATGCATGGATTGGAGCTCAACTGCTGGAGCAACGAGGAAAAACATCAGGAATCAGGTGCACATAACTTTCCCCCTTCTCTCTCAACCCTCTCACAAGAAAATATAATGGTTTTTTAGGATAATGTTAGTGTCTTCTTGTTAGAGGCTATCTCACTTGTAGGAAACTTGAGTGGGGGGAACTCAACTTGTCCGTAGGGGGGGAATTCTCACAATAGTAAATTGGAGACTCCACTAGGAAGAACCATATAGTTCTTCTTAGTTTTCTATCCCTTTTGATCTAGGATAATCTCGCTAGCCACCCACCTCTTCCAATTGGCTCAAAGTAGTATTTTGGAAATTTATTATTTTTAGCAGTTTTTTTGGGTCCCAAACTTCCAGGGCCATTTTGAGGGCCTACAAATCATTTTTTCACGACCGAGCACCTAAATTATAGCCAAAGGCTCTAATTGAGCCCTCAAAATTGATCTCCTCATTAATACCTTTTCAACGAGCTATCATCCGCCCTAAACGAATATCATATGAAAAAGTTACGACCCCGAGAAGTTAGTCCTTTGACAGTTACCGACAAGTGACGCATCCACCTCAAGCAGAGGCGTCGCCCCTTTTAAGATACAAATCAATTTTGATGTTCCTATATTTGAAGGGAAAATAGACACAACTGTTGTAGATAAATTTTTAAACCTTCTAGAAGGGTATTTTTCTTTCCACAACTTTTTCGATAGAGAAAATATTACATTTACACTCTTCAAAGTCGTCCCCCGTGTCAAAGATTGGTCAGAGACCTTTTGTGAGAAAAAGAAAATAGAGGGATGAAAATTGTTTGTAGTTTCACCCACTTAGGGTTCCTTCAGGGATACTATTAAGGGAAAATACTACCATGTTGGAATTTATGATGATTTGTATACAAGATGGACCACACTGCGACAGGAACGAGACCAAATAATGCCAAAGTTCACCAATGTCTTCCATAACTTTCGCACCGAGATGGGTATCAAATATTCTGAGTGACATATGATGCTCAAATACTATGGTGGTATGCATAGATACATCTAGACAAAAATGAATTTTTTGAACATCTAATCCTTGGGCACGACTTATCGATATTTCATCAAGATCAAGCAGAATCTTAAACAAAAGATGCAACAGTTTGGGTTTGAGAAACCCTCACAACAAAAGTAGGTCAAGGGCATCCCCAACCCGTAGAACAAAGGATAGATAAAATATGAGAAACCTTAGGAAAACTAGTCCAAGACACAAGAAAAGAAGGACAATGGGAGGATACAGAAGGATATCAGTAAGTGGTGTGACTTCCATAAGAGCCCATGTCATAACACTGTTGATTTCTTCTCAAAGAAGTCATTGGTGGCTGAGGTGAAATCCTTTGAATTAGATGCAGGCTCCGAATCTGAGTCAGAACCAAAAAAGGGGAGATGGATCATTGACACAGAACCTAGTGCCACCATTTCTACCACCAAGATCCAACCTGGTGAACCTGATGAGCCAGAGGAAGGAGAGCACCTCTTTCATTCAAAAATGTGGGTGAAAGGCACCAGACTTCACTTCCTCGTTGATAGAAGTAGCCATAATAAACTCATATCATCATATTTCATTAAGAGGCTATCCCTCTCTAAAATGCTACACCAACAACCCTACACCATTAGATGACTCATCCAAGGAAGCGATATTTGAGTCAGCCAACAGTGTCGCATGTTGTATGACATCAAGCCATTCAAATATGAATTATTATGTGATGCTTCTATCCTTGAAGTTTTTTATGTTCTTTTGAGACAAACTTATTTATGTAAGCATCATGTTGTATATGAGTCTATGCCCCTAAGTGTTATTATTAATTTGAACAAGAAATTGTATAAGATACCCGACGTAGTCCCACATAGTGATATTTCCTTGATCTCGGCCAAGAAATGCAGGAAGGTCATTTCTCAGACTGGGAATTTTGTCTTGTTTTTTATTTACTCTCATAGTAAATGAAAGTTTGTAGCTACATCCATGGATTCCATGGCTGACCTCTCCATGGAATAGAAGCAAGTGGATAAGGTCATGGAAGAATACAAATACATATTCTTGTCACCTTCTAGGGTACATATGCACTGTTAGGTCAATCATTTCATCGATCTGACCCTCGATGCATCACTACCCAATGGGACAGTCTATCTCTTCTCTTTGTCAGAAAATGCGGAGATCCAATGTTAGATCCAAGAAATTCTCCACAAGGAACACATCCGACCTAGATCATCACCTTGTGGAAGCCCAATCATGATGGTTCAAAATAAATACGGTACTTGGCGACTTTGCATTGATTATCGGGCACTAAAAAAAATAACAGTTATGAACTAGTGCCTAATTCCCTGAATCGACGATCTGCTTGATCAGCTCAAGGGGGATAAATAATTTAGTAAGATTGATATGAAGTATGTATACCATCAGGTCCCAATAGACAAGACAAATGTATGGAAGACTGCCTTCAAGTCAAAATAAGGTATATTTTAATGCTTGTTTATGCCTTTTGGTTTGACAAATTCTCCAACGAATTTCATGAGGATGATGGATGATATATTGTGGACTTTTACTAATTATTTTATAGTGGTGTATCTGGATAATATCCTAATCTACATCAAGACTTGGGAAAAACTATTGCAACATATTCAATAGGTTATGCACACTCCGCGACAGCACAAGCTACATGCCAACTTGGAAAAATGTTACTTCGGCATAGACATGGTCTAGTACCTAGCATACATTATCGATGCGCATGGTGTAAATGTGGATATAGACAATATCCAAGTCATCCACAACTAGCCAACCCCAACCACACTCACTGAGCTTTGAAGCTTCTTAGGACTTGCCAATTTCTATCACAGGTTTGTGTGGGGATTCTCCGATATTGCATGGTCCCTCAGCTAAGTAACCAAGGGTGGTGGTAAGGAAAATTTTGTGTGGGGTCTGTCCCAACATCAAGCGTTTGATAATATGAAGCAACGCTTGTGCTCAAGCATAGTTCTTTCATTACCTAAACTGCAACAACCCTTTGAGATTGAGATAGATGCTTCAAACTATGTTGTGGGTACAGTTCTCACTCAGCATGATCACCTCATGGCCTATCATATTGAGACACTATCATATGTTGTTCGTAAGTAACCTAATTACAACAAAGAAATGTACTCCATTGTGAAAGGCTTCCGCCAGTGGAGGAATTACATTGTCAGGAAGGAGACAATCATCCACACTAATTATAAGCCACTGTAGTTCATGGAGACACAAGGAAAATTGCAGAATGACCGCCATCAAAAGTGGTCCACATATTTGTAGCAATTCCACCTCAACATAAAGTATAAAACATGAAGTACCAACTGATTCATTGATCTCCTTAGTCAACTTCCAGTTGTGGCACTCACCACGGTTCTATATGCTTGTGGCCACGAGACCTCTGGATGGCCCCACCTCTATTGGACAGATACTGACTTCGCCAACACCTACCAAATGTTGGGCGCAAACACAATTGTCACTAATTTCAATCTTCAAGACAAGTTGTTGTGCCATTTGGGCCATCTACACATTCCATCAAGAGAGAGAGAGAAACTTATTTGGGAAGCCCACTACAGTCAGTGGGCAGGACACTTTGACATGAAAAATAAAGTGGCATTGCTGCAATGACATTTCTACTAGCTGAAACTTCGATAGGATGTCAGCAAGTATATCCGGTCCTACACCACCTATGCTATTGCTAAACTAGACACTAAGAAAAAAGGCATGTACACTCCTCTGCCTACTCCTGACAGGCCCTGGGAATCCATCTCAATGGATTACATGTCGGGCCTTCCGTCCACCAAGAGAGGAAATGACTGTGTTTTTGTGGTTGTTGATCGCTTTTCCAAGATGGCGATTATGGCCGCCTGCAAGAAGAGCATCATAGTGGAGGCCACTTCCAAGATTTTCTTTGAACGATTCTTGGTACACTTTGGGATCCCACAAATCATTATTTCATATCGGGATATATGACTCCTCAACACATTCTAATCGAGCCTCTAGTCACTTTTGGACACCAATCTCACGAAATCCACTTCCTTCCACCCCCAATTGGATGGCCAAAGAAATGTCATCAACAGGATGATCTTTCACATCATGCTAATGTACAATTCCAAGAACCCCCACACATGGGATGAGAGTCTTTCCTATGTTCAACAGAACTACAATAGAGCCATACATAGCTCAACTGGTCACAACCCCTTTCAGGTGGGGTTGGGATTTCAACCATTGGGTCCCATGGATGTTGCACTATCCCTTGCGACCACCCAGGAAGACTCGTCACATGCTCCAACTGAAGATGAAAAAGCCACTTAGTTCATTGAGAAAATCCATCACATCTGCCAATAGGTTTAGGATATTTTACAGAAGTCCAATTCCAAGTACAAGCAATGCCATGATCAACATCGGGTGCCACACTAGTTTCAGGGGGGGGGAGGAATTTTGGTTGCACTTGCATAAAGAACGCTTTATAGGGCCTCATCAAAAGATTCATGCACTCTGTTATGGACCTTACACCATCACTAAGTTTTTGGGTGAAAACACTTTTTAGCTCAACATTCCCCCCTTCCTTGGCTTGAACCCAATGTTCAATGTCGTCCTGCTTCGACCCTATTTTCCACCATTGTTAGACACCTCGGAGATAGTAGAACAATTGAAACCAGCAAAGCTCAACCTTGAATGCATGGAACATGCATCCAATGATCATATTTTTGACATATGGTTCAAGGGAACTCGCCAACAGAGGATCCATATTTATCAGTTTATCAAAGAACGACAACTCCTGCACCAAGGCAAGTGGCTATCTCGAGGCCAAATTTAGTATAAATTTCCTCATCTGACGAGGGAACTTAACACAATGGAGACCATTGCTTCCTAAAGTGGGAGGATTGATCTAGGAGGATCTCAGTGGCCACCCACCTCTTACAACTGGCTCAAAACAATCGTTTGGCAATTTACTATTTTTAGCATTTTTTCGGGTCCCAATCTACCAAGGCCACTTTGAGGGCCTAAACGTCATTTTTCACGATCGGGAACCTCAATGATAGCCAAAGGCTTAGATTGAGCCCCCAAAATGAATATCCTTGTTTATGCCTTTCCAACGATCTATCGTGCACCCTAAACAAATATTGTATGCAAATGTTACGACCCCAGGAACTTGATGTACTAACTTACCCCAATGGGACCCACATGACTTTAGACACTTCATCTCATAAGGTTAACGTTTTGGATGTCTAGGGTTTGGGAATTAATGTTTATTGTAAAATTTCCCTTAGAGCCTGATTGTACTCATCTTCTTATGAATGAGCGTAGCCATCACATCTCTTCTGAAAGATAAGCTGCCACCATTCTATCAAGCTTGTTTTCAATCTGCATTTTACAGTTTTTGCATATTTCTTATTTAATATAAGTCATTTTTTACTGTATTTATGTTATTATTCATTGTTCCTTTGTGTTACTATTATAATTATGTGTTCTCATTTCATTCCACTCATAAATCCAGATCACATTTGAATCCTTTGAATTAGTCTACACCTTGCTTCGTTTGCTTTGACACCCTCGTACTCATAAAAACCCTGATTTTTTCTAAGAAATTTTGGAAAATTCAATCCTACAAGACCTCACCAAAGCGACCATTACCCCTTGGTTTCCCCATGTATAAATACCACATGTAAACCTGTTTTCCTTTTTCTAAACCATTAGGGAGCGACCATCACCCCTTGGATGCTCTGTCTGCCTCTCCGGGGGAGCGTCCTCTTGTAGCAGACTTGTTTTTTAGCCTTGTTTTCTGTTTTTTCTCAGTTTCTCTATGAATTTTTGAGATTATGTTTTGAGTCTCTTTGATCAGATCCATATGTTTTGATGATATTTATCATCTCTTCCATTAATATATTTTGGTTGTTTTCTTTCTCATCCTCTTTTCAGTTTGCTTGTGTGTTTGAGATTGCCTAGTCTGTTATCCCAAAAACTCCTAGTTTGTTTCTGACTGTGCTTGAATGAGAACTTGATTTTCACTCATTTTCATTTCCTCCTTTGATTTTTCATTTGTTTATTGGTTTTTATCCCTTTCATCTTCATTGAAACATATCTCTTCTATGGATGATTAAGACTCTCTCGTCTACCAAAACCATGTTTTTGTTGCTCATGTTTTGAAGATTTTTCATGAGAATTTGTCTTTGTTATCTTGTGCATATTTGATTTCTTGGTTGAAAATGTTGTCTCACACTTGTTGTCTTTTAGTCATCATCTTTTTTAGTTCACTTTGTTTGATCGTTTTTTTCCTCATATTTCTTTGTTTTGCACATAGATCTCTTTCATCTCTCTTGAAAGTTAAGAAGCGAAAAAGTGTGCATTTCTCCTTGCATACATTATCAAACAAAGAGTCTTTGCATTCCTTAGGAATTTGTTTTGGTATACATTTGGAAGAAGAGCTAGTTTTTCATGTGCATTTTGGTTTTCAAACACATTTGCGTGGATGTCTAGCATCATATTGATCTCTGAAATTGAAAGTTGCATCATTTTGAGTTCTTGATTGTGATAAGAAGAATATAAATCTTCTCCTTCCCATACACAGGATTCATATAAAATAATGCACTACATCTCATTCTTTTTCATCCTATTGGATTCAAGTCTCTCACACATTATCATTTTCATCTCTGTGAACCCTTTGAGTAAAAAACCATTAAAATCAATCATGCGCTATTAAAATCAACTAGAACATTTTTTTGGTTTTAGCACACCAACAGTAGCACATGATTAGGGTATTTGGACTAGGTGAAGTAAGTAAATCGTCCAAAACTACTAAATAGACTATAGAAAACTGGTGAGTGTATAAGTCCAACTTTCATATAAGAATAGCCGCAAACCCCCTCTCACATAGGGTCTAAGCACAAGGTCATGTGCGGAAGAGCATCAGAGATTTCCCTCCAAATCTTAACCAATCGTAGTGGACAGAGCGAATATTGGGGTTTTTTCTTGAGATCCCACTGGTTTCATTTGGTCTCGATGCTTCATTAATTTTGAGTCCATTTGGGGTCCTCAGGAGTCTTACCGGTCCACTTGTCTTCATTTCTATTTAAGAGCTTCAGGCTTTGATATAATTCCCATAAGTTTAGTCCTATCTATCGACTGTACCAACCCAGAGGCTGACTACAAGTTGGTAGCCTTAGTGGCCTTTCCTAAGTATCTACATAGGTGACTGTGGGGGGATTCCCATGGTACCTGAGGCAGATGTCGTATCACACTCTCAATACCCTTGGAGGGGGATCCCATGAAAGAGAGGGTTGCTTGCACCAAGAAGGGATGTTACGTGGAGGTTGGGGTAACTACTTCTCATTTCTTCACTGACGTCTTAACATCCCATCTTTGAAATATCCTTGAAACTATTATTTCTTGGTTGATTTTTTTTAGTTTTCTTAGGGGTGTATTTATTTGACTTTCATAGTCGGCCTTAGGATCAGAGATTTCATGGTATACAAGGTATGGAACATGACATTCTAGAACCTCAACCCAATGTTTCTTATGAAGGAATTATTAGGGACCCAACTTCTGACACTGAGAGCATAGATATTGGAAGTGACCATCACATAGAAGAACCAGTCACAATATTCATAGAAAGCATTGTATCTTACATGAATTCTATTTTTATTGATCAACCTGGCCCACCACTCAATGATCAACCATTCACAAGATATGTTGATGCTCTTCCTTCTTATAGATTATCTCCCAGTTCCACCATTACATCATCTTTTGGTGCGAACCCGTCATCTTTTGGTTTTCCTGAATGACTTCGGAATTTATATTTTTCCAAAAATTCTGTAGTCGATATTGTTGGTGCTTTTTCTTTATCGAAAAAATCGGTGACCCAGGTCAAACACCTATGCACACATATTCCTTTTCTCATGGGTCAAGTAATATTCATGATTCACTATTTCTGCACATGCACACACCAAATGCTTTACTTGGTCATCCCATCGGTCAAATGACTAGCAATCAAGTCATTCATGCAACCATAGTTCCACAAGATACTTAGCCTCCATCTCGACCATCACAGATTACTTCACCCTACATTGGAGTTCAATATGCAATGGGAGGCTAACATTCAACTGGGGGGCAACCTTCAGTTGTAGGGAAATGTTTTATTGGGGGGGAACCTACATTGTCACAATATCAACCTACCAGGGGGCACTCTTCTCTTTCTAGTCCGTCTATCCCTACTACCACTAGTCTGTATCTTGGACATCCATTTCCAGGAGCTGTTAACCCTTTGTGGGGTCAACCTAACTCGAAAAACATTTTTCTGCAAGGAAATTTTCCCTTTCAATCCGTAAGCCCCATAATTTCGACGCAATAGTTCCTTCAACCTCAATACATGTGGGGACCATCAGGTAAGTCTCAGTATGTAGGAGGCCCATATGTTCATTCATAGTATATGGGTGAAAAAATAGGAAAACTTCCTGATATGGGAAGACAATCATGAAATCCCCCTTACATGGGTGGACCACCCAGGAAACCACCATATATGGGGGGGGCGTCTAGCTTGGACATCTCACCACAACCTGAATACGGTCCTACTGGTGTTTCCATGCCATATGATTACCACCAGTATCAACAGGACAACCAATAAATTCCATTATTGGCTAGGTTAGATCTTCCAGATCTATCGCGTTTGACCAACGATCCCATCCAACATGATCTGTTTTGGCCCACCATCCCTGCCAAATTACCTTCTGACATCCCACAATTCGACTAAAAACCTCGAGAAGATCCTAAAAATCATGTTATGACTTTCCATTTATGGTTTTCTTCCAACTCTTTGATGGATGATTCCATCCATATCAAAATTTTTCAAAGAACACTTATAGGTGCTTGAATGAAATGGTATATTGAGCTACCACATAACTCCTTTGTCGAATTTGATTCTCTTTCCATGGTTTTCTTGACACATTTTAAATTACCTATATTGTATGAGACTGACACATAGATTTTGACCTCACTCTGGTGATCCTCTTCCACCCACATATCTGATCATATTCATGAGTGGAGATGGTGGAGACGGTTGATTAAAGCTCCCATCATGAACCAAATCCTCGCAGATTAGTTTACAAAGTCTCTCTTCCCTCCCATTTCCCATGATGTTTCTATAGGAAATGTAGTTACTGAGGAGCAGGCCATCAACTGTGCATAGTATTTGGAATTGTTCTATTACCAGTCCAACACACTTTATGATTTGATCCCTAACGCTCCTCATCCATCAAACGATCCAACAAAACCTGCTCCATAACCAAGTTCTGTTTCAGACACCAAGACTACTTTCGCTCCTGCTCAAACCTCCGAGGTGAATGAAGTCCAATAATCTTCATCTCAACAACTAGGAGGTGAGAAGAAAACCCTGGGAAAATCCAAGAAATATTCTAATCAATAGGATAATTTTAAGTTTGTTGATACTCAACCAATTAGGAAGCCTAAATTTCCCTGTATGATTTGTGAGGAAGACCACTACAAAAATATTATCCTCATCATGAGGCAGTCTCTAAATTTCTGAAGGGTTCCTCCCAACCGGTTCAACAAAAACATTTGGTTGCAAAAAATCCTACCCCTTTGCAAGGGGAAAAGGTAGGTCATTCCCACCATGGGGATGCTTCCATGAAAACCTATGAGGTGTACATGTTTAAAGCGGTTAATGTGACAACTCAAGTGAATGCTTATAACACTCCTCCATGTGATCAGACTAAGGGAAAGGTTTTTTATCATCCCTCTTCATCCACTCCTCCTCGATCTTACAATCCTCTTCATATTGGGAAGCCAACCTATGACATAGTGTTGTGCCCGCCCAAGAATGCAATTCAAAAGGAAAAATTTAATCCAAATTCCCGTGCTGCCCAAAACTACAACATTTTTGAAGATTTGGAGTAGGAGACTTGTGCTATGTTAACCCTCAAAGTTATATAGAACTATCCAAATTAATGTAGAACCCTATTGTCAGCCATTGGATCTATGGATCTAGAGGCGCCAAATTTGATCACGTTTAATCTGGATTACTTTAAGGAGAGGCTCTCCCATCACTTAACATTCCAAATTGAAGTTTTGGTTGGTGGAAAGAATTTCCATTGTACTATCTTGGATGAGGGATCCTCCACCTATGTCATTTATTTTCCTTTTTGGATAGCCTTAGGTTCTCCTAAAATTACCTCGTCTTCAATCACCTTGAAATCATTTGATGGAAGTGGTTTCCAACCTCATAGACTCTTGCAATATTTCACTATGACATTGAAGGGTAAGACTATTTCAGTTGATATCGAGGTAGTTGACACACCTCTGGATTATAAGTTTTTTCTTGGTTGTATTTGTTTCTATGCAATGGTTGTCGTTGCATATACAATATTTAGTGTCTTACGATTTCCCCATCAGGGAAAAATTATCACTGTTGACCAACTAGACTATATAACTCCAGATCTCCACAATGATGCAGAGAATAATGTCCCTTTTCTAGGACATTCTAGTCTTGAGAGTGTAGGGGTAGGTCTCCTTAAGGATTCCTCACTCATGGGAGTTTTTCCTTTACTTGCTCCTTCCATCCCACAATTTTCCACATTAAATATGATTTCGACTCAGGTGTGATAATCCATAGAATTATTTGATCCTTTGGCAGTATCTGATCTCGGTGAACATAGTTCATTGTCTCTTTAAAGCTTGTTAACATATGAAACAGACCTCCCTATATTCCAATTGAGTCTTACTCTGTATCACATACTTGAACCTTCTTTTCCCCCACCTAGTGAAAAGGTTCCCATTAGTAATCAACCGCCTAAACGAGGAAAGAAGAAAATTCGTTGGAGGAAACAACACTTAGGGGGAATGTCTCCAACCTCTAGGCGCTGGAACAAACCCACTATCTTCTATCACGCAAGATGGGGGAAAAACATCTCTAGAGAGACCCACTACTAGGAGTAATCCTCATTTGAGGGTCATTCCCATCATAACGTAGTAGTCTTTTATAGAATGAGCTTAGTCTTTGTTCTTTCTTGTGCTCGTTGATACATGAGAATAAGTTACTAATATTAGTCTTTGTTCTTTCTCTTTCTCATTAATACATGAGAATAGGTTACCGAGTATACTTTTATCTCTTTTTTGGACTTGTAAAATCTATATGAAAAAGGAACTCTTTGGACTCTCCTTTAATATCTTTTTTAGAAACTCTAAACATGAAAGGATTGTTGAGTGAGCTTGTTTCCTTTCACACTCGTTAAAAGGTTAGAAACAACATCTTTCGAGTGATAGTTTACCCCTTTTTAGGCCTCGTTAGATTAATTACAAAAAAATAATATTCTAGTCAAGCATGCTTAGAATAGTTTTCCTAGGTATTGTTTTATGCTTTTTCGGACCTTGGGGACTAAATTTATGAAAAGGTCCATTGTGGAATCTTCTTTTTCAGACTCTCAAAATATGAAAATACCATCGAGTTTTCTTTCCTTGGACTCGTAAAATATACACAAGGAAGAACCCATCTGGGACATAAACCTTCCTTCTTCAGTTTCATTAAACATGCAAAAATGGGACTCATTGAAGATGATTTAACCAAGCATTTGTTACCCTCCTCGAGCTCATTAAAAAACAAAGAGGTACTCGCATTTTATGATTATGGCAGCTTGATGTTGACCTTGGACATGAAACTTGCTTGAATCCCATGTGTCATCATACTCTTTTGACTCCTTCATAAGAGAACCCTTGGTTGTCGTCACCTTCCATGCATCGTCAAACTCTTTTGACTCCATCAAATAGATCCATTGGTTTTCATCACATAATCATACTTGGTATTTTTTTCTTTGTTGAGTCAAAGCTTCCAATTCATTCATTGTGTCGCCATATGTTCAAGGGAATTCAACCTCTACATTTTCACCCCTGTGTCAGTTCACCATCATTTTATCCATCACTATTCATCATTATCCTTATATGTTTCGTGTCTATGATGGGGGATACATCATGGCCCTCCTTTGACGAGTCTATTCTTATCAATTTCAACACATTATCTAGTACTTTACTTAGAAAACAATTATCACCTTGGAGAGTGCATGCCTAAATGACAAGTTTCCTCATTGTCGACAATGGGGTTTACATCAATGACCCTTGATCGATTTATTCCATGATTGTTTGAATTCATATCATTTATTCACATTTGATGGAATGTACTTAGAGTACCTTGGGAGTCATTGTCATCATTGGTGATTTCCCTCGCACTTGTTAACAATTTACATCATTGACCAATAATCAAGTTGTTTCTACCATGTTTGATGCCAAGACCTCTATTCACATGGCTAGATTTGCACTATTCGGGATCATGATTGAATACCCTGGGGAGACAATCCAATAAACACTCACTTATTTTATCTTCCTTCCCCAGGATGTGATGGATATTATGAAGTTGTGATATATACTGTGACATAGATCTATGTTCTATTGGTCTGTGGCTATGTTATGTCATGTTGTAGCTCCACTATGTAATATCTCGTGGCTACATTTTGATTGAGTCATGGAGATAAGGATATGCATTGTATGTTTGGTGGCCATATCCTTAGTCAGTGCTTTCATGGATCCACAGTGTAATGAATGGTGACCATGCTTTGATTTAGATGATTCTGAGTCTGGGTATTGTTGTAGGGATTTTACACCCTATAGGAGCTGAGCTCCCTTAGGTTCTTCCTATACCTAAGATAGAAACAGAGACATGAACAAAGGATGTTCTTAAACTTGATAATATGTCATAACATACAATCATACCAATTCTCTATCAATGACCACATAAACTTGCATGAACAATCAATTAGAGGGAAACATCTAGCATATATTCTATTAATCAAGTAAGAAATATCACAACTTACATATTTAAACTGAAGAGATGTCTTTCTTCCAAGCTCCTTGCCCAATATTTTCCACCAAAATTCGAGAGTAACCTTGCTAATTCCTTTTCCCCCCTTCCCATGAGAGATGGATTGGTTCTTATAGGGCTTTAGGGATAAGGCCATATGGTTAATGGGATAATATCCTCGGGCTCATAATGGAATCATTCTCTAAACTAAACCTAAAGAAATCAGAGGAAGCTCTAATCCATTGAAACCAAGTCCAAAAAAGGGATATTCTAAGCTCAGTCATGACCTATGCACATAGACATAACAACCCGGTCATGAATCGGTAGTTTAGAAAGGGAGACCATCCCTTTCAGTTGCAGGTTTGAGGAAGGACGAACTCAACTGAAGGGAAATTAGGCTAGAAACTTAGGGAGAAAATGATGAAAGTGGTTTAATTGGGTAGGTGACCTCTAGGAAATGATGTGCCAAAGGTTAGGGTGTTAATAATGCTATAACATATGCCCCCTAAAGTGTGAGGTTAGAAGAGGTGTCTGATGGATGAAATACTTTACCAATAAAAGATGTAGAGATGTGGGCAAAGAAGCTTGGAGAAGAGCATCACTAGTCCTGTTAAAAAATATCCCCGAGGTGGAAATTCCCATGCTCGGTAAGAAATATGAGAGCATAGATGCCATAAATACATTGCAGATTTATTCATGATTCAAGTGATGGCCACAATAGAATACATCGTGGATCCATCAAGAATAAAACATGACTCAATCATGGACACAAAAGTGTACACTCTGGATCCATGAAATATCCAAGTGAAATCATAGCCATGACCAAGTACAAATGTGGATCTATGCGATGTCACACAAAGTAGTAAGATGAATCAATAATTGATCAATCGATGAAGTGATCATAACTATTATCCATCGTGTCTTGGGAAATGATGTCATATAATAGGAGGGTGATATTTCCCAATGTCTTTGTCCATAATCCAAATGGTATGAATCTACAACATGCAAATAAATGAGTTGAAGTCGAGCATGGTAGAATTCGTCTGATTACCGGTCATTAATGTATATCGTTAATAGACACGAGGGAGTCCACCGATGATGATGTAACCTAAGATAACGAGTACAATCTATGAAGTATGAATAAAGGAGTTGAAGTCGAACAATCGTAGATTCATTCGACAAGATTAAATGATGTAAACCCACTGTCTAAATGCAAGGGTACTTGCCACTGATGGCTACAAGTCCCAGGGTACTAAAGGGTTTCTAGATTTCAATCCTAGATAATGAGTTGTAGTCGACAGGGTGAAATCCGTCGAAGGAGGGCCTTGATGTATCCCCCATCAATCGACATGAAACAAGTAAAGAAAGATGGTGTGAAAATAATGGAGCAAAACGAACACATGGATAGATGGGAGTAATAGATTGAAAGGAAAGAAATTTTCCTGACATAGATAAAATTCCCTTGAACAAGTATGCATGACAAATGGCTTGACTTAGAAACATTAACTTATATGAAGACCATAATAATTGTTCAAGGACCGGTGAGTGGAATGTGACGCAATGATGGGAATGGTGGTCAATGAGAGAGAATGGATAAATCGACTATTGTATGTGGTGGTAGAATAGGTGCATTGTTAAAGGGAGACTCAAAGTAATGACAACTGCTAGATAATGAAGATAACAAAAAGGAAAAACCCTCTAAAAATTCCCCACCATGATCAGTGAGTACCTCCTTCTAGTTTTACGAGTTAGAGGATGATAACATATGACCTATATAGCTCATCTGGCGATGAGTCCCTCGACATATTATTAATGAACCTAAGGAAGGAGGGGTTAAGTCCCATGAGTGGGTCCTTCAATGTAAAGTTTAACAATTCCAAATAAGGTAAAATCAATGGCCTTTTCGTATTTAGATATTCTGAAAAGGTCGTAAAGAAAAATCCGTAAGGGAATTTTTCGTAAAGTTAGTCTCTAGGGTCCGAAAAAGTATAAAATAATACCTAGGAGAACTCTCTTAACCATAATGGATAGGGTGTTCCTTTTTCGTAAATATTTTGATGAGACCAAAAAAGAGATAAACTATCGCTCAACATATGTGCTTTCTAATTCACTTTAACGAGCATGAAAGACAACAAGATCGCTCGACAATCGTTTCGTTGTTTAATGAGTTCAAAAAGAGTTTAAAGAGTCCTTTATGATAAAAATCATTTTTTTAAAATATTCTATCTGGCCTGAAAAATGGGTAAATGTATACCAGGTGGACATCTTTTCAAATCCATGATACGAGAGTGAAAAGACAAGCATACTCGACGATCTTTTCTTTTTTAAGGAGTTGAAAAAGATCTTAAAAAATAATCCATAGAATGGTTCCATAGTTTATAATGATAGTGTTCCTGACAAAAATTGGATTAGTATGTGGTCCCAAGAAAAATAAAAATGATAAATAGCCAAAATTGAAGAAAAAGCTCTAGTTCTATTGTGAATAGGGTTAAAATGAAGCCATATATGGAGTAAAAAAAAGTGCTTTTACCTCAGTTTACCCATTTACCTTGGTGAAAGTTTGGGGATCCCTTTTCTTGCCATAATTTGGTGCAGTGATTGTGGAGCTTGGAACCACAAATCCTGCAACCTTCAGCCATCAAACAACATGTTGGACGCCAAATTACAAAACCCATCTTTTATTTTTTCATTGCATGCATTTTTTTGTTAATGGAAAGCCTCAAAATATTTGAGTCTACACAATCGCAACTGACCTTCTTGCGGGGTGTGACCAAACGGTTTGGTCTCTTTGTATTAAGGAGGAAGTCACGACCGGTCGTGCCCAGGGTAAATTTGAAGGGGGGCTGACCAATATGGTCCTTACCGGTCACAATATCTGCCACATATGGTCGTGACAGAGCGAGATGGTCACAAGTGGTTGCATTGTTTTCTTAAGGGGGTCGCGATGAAGTTGGTTTTTATCATTTTTTGTGAAACATTTTATGATTTTACTTTTATGATTGGGTTCTGATACAATTGTGTGGTGTCTTTGGCAGGTGTGGGAACAATGTTGGAGTGGAGAGAATGCGAACATGAATTGAATGACAATGTAGCTATGGATGACCCTCCTACTCTAGGTGCTTTGAGGAACTGTGGGTTATTAAAAATTTTCCTATGTCAAAAAATGTGGGCCTAGCCTACAATGCTACATACTCTGGTGAATATGTGGGATCTGGACAAACAACATTTTATTGTATGGGATCAAATATTGACCTTAGAGATGGAAGATATATACTTCCTGACAGGATTGTCTCGTCGTGGTGGAACAGTGGTTTTGGTGGGTGGGAAAAGTGGGGGCATCGATCATGTCGATGACTATGTGGTGTGATATTGTCATCCAGGGATATAGAAGAGAAAAAATAAGCTTCCCATTGGCCAGGTGACGGATTTGACCTAGAGCATTGTGTTATTCACTATTACATGGATGATAGGGAGTACTAGACCACACTTGGCTTCGAGAAGAGAGGTGGAATATGCAGTGATGACTCTATCTCCTACAGTGTACAACTGGTGTGCAACTATTCTAGCAAATATGAAGGATCAACTGACCAAATGTTGGTTGGAATGACAATTTTTTTTTTGTTATGGATCCATTTTATTATCTTTCTTCTTCGAGAAAGTGCTTACATCGTTTCCATGGGATTTGGTGCTAGATGATGGGGTCAAGGATCCAATGATGAATAAATGGACAGATCTGCTATCCTGACTCGGGGAGGGGGGGGGGGGGG
>ML777861.1:51180-65709 GCA_009831015.1 Picea engelmannii
TTTAGCGATGAGTTCGGTAAGAAAGATAGATTTACAATATTTTTTGGTATTTTTAATGTTTTGGTGATTTTTTTATATATAAATGTTTTTTGTGTGTAACATAAAAAATGATTTTAATTTGTAGATTGTGCACCAACACGTCCAATGGGTATGTATCCTTTGAATAGGTGAGGTGATCAATTAGGTGTTGGAAGAGAGAAACATGGAGGAAGAGTCGATGCAGAGCTATTGGAATATCTCGAGGAGAATCTTGAGTGTTTGACTATTGGCATTCCAGTTCCACACAGGATGATATACCTCTGCATATGCAAAGGAATATCTTAGGTGTGGGGAACTGGTTTGGGAGTCTTCTGCAGAAGGTCACATGAACAACCATTTGCTATAATGACTAGAGGGCTCCTCATGGTTGCTAGTGCTCTTTAGTGTGATGAAATTTTTGTGCTTTTTGTTTTGCGGAAGTATGGGTAGAAAGCCCAATTTTGTTATGATATATATACACACACACACACATATGGCTTTGTGATTCCTGCTTATATATATGTGATGGATAATGTGTATAATGGTTTATACAGTGAATTTTGAACGTGATGCTTTTTAATGAAGTAGATGCCAATTCAAAACAAAATTTGCTAGTGAATCAGCTAAAGAATTGAATTGTCTTGGTATATGTTCATAAGAAATAAAATGAAATGATCATTCCAAGATTTGTACCCTTAAATATTTTAGAAAAAGGATAGGATTTTGAATATAATAATTCGAGTTGAGGTGTGAAACGACGAGCTTGGAATCTAGGTATACTATTAGGTGATGTATGCCCAAAGCAGATGCTTCTGTTAGAAGTTCAATGAAGGCACTGTATTCTACAACATTGTTCATTGTAAGGCCTAGATAGATTCCCCAGAGCTGACTATATCATTGGTGGGTGAAATAATTACCTAGGCAACATAAGTGATATTCTGGGAGGTGCGAATAGCTCCATCCGCATATCCAAAATAGGGTGAGGGAAACGACAAAATATACAAATCAAACATTAAGTAGGATAACCAGATTTACAAAGACTATCACATAAGGGGGAAAAAATCAACCATAGCATACTATAATACATATGGTACAAAATCAATAGATAGAGTGAGACTTATGCATAGTATGTTTTCAAGTAGAGCCCATTGCAGGGCTCCCATAATGGGTTTCCTTGATAGTCTTCTATCTCATAGGATCCTTTTTTAAGAACTCATGTAATTATATAGGGGCCATGCCATAAAGGTTCGAATTTACCTGTGCCTAATGTTTCACGGTCTTGGTTGTAGACCAAAACTAAGTCGCCTTCCAAGAAGGTTTGAGGGTGTATTTGTTGATCATATTGGTGTTTGACGCACTTTTGATGAGACTCATTGGCCATGATATCTTAGCGATGTCGTTCATCAAGATGGGATAAATATAAGAGTTTCTCTTCTTCGATGGAAGTGTCAGGTAGGATTTTGACAACTATCTTGAGGGATGGTATTTCACATTCAATGGGTAAAACGACCTCCAAACCATAGACAAGTTGGAACGGGGTGAAGCTAGTGGTTGTTTTGGCCAAGGTCTGATATGTCCATAAAGTAGAGAATAACATTAAATGCCATTTGGATTTATGTTTTCCAATTATTCTCTGGAGCATTGTTTTGACTACTTTATTAATGGACTCAACTTGACCATTTGGTTGAGGGTAATAAGGAGATGAGTGTTCTTGGTCAAAACGCAACAGAGTAGACAATTATGTCATCATGCTATTGTAAAAATGTGATCCATGATCGATCACGATGGATTTAGGCACACTGAAATGAGTGATGATTTGATTGAATATGAACAAGGAGAAAATATTAGCGTCATTAGAATAGGTGGGCATGGCTTTTGCACATTTTGTAAAATAATCAATGAACACAATAATATAATTATGATTGACGAAATAAGGGGGTTTACAGGTGGTAAAATTGATGCCCCATTTGGCGAATGGTCTGTCTGGAATGAAAATATGTAAAGGAGCGGGGTGAGCACACATTTTCTTAGAAAATATTTGACAAGGGTGGCATTTTTGTACCGTATTAATGAAATCTTTGAAAATTGTGGGCCAAAAATATCCTACACGTAAAATATTTTGGGCAGTGGCTAACCTAGAAAAATGGCCACCACATTCTCCATAGGGATGGTCATTTAGGATTCTTTTGGATTCATAATGGATGACACATTAGTGTAACACCATATCCACTCCACGACGATAAAGAGTATCGTCGACAATGAGATAGTTTCAGGATTGGTGGCATATACAGTGACAGTCATCTTTAGACATATTGCACCTGAAACGTTGAGTCTGGAGATAAATCAATATGTATCCATACCAAGGATCAAACAATTCAACGAGAAACAAGGATTCTTCAAGAAATGGATATTATACCATGGATTATCAAAGGCTCGGGGAAGATCGGTCATTAATTTTGCGAAAATCAAGGATTTTTTGGATTTAGGGGTCGAGAATTCAAGATCACATTCTTCTAACAGGACGATCCATTTAGAGTATCTTCCCCCCAATATCTAGCATGAAAAAATATATTGCATTGGGTTCATGTCAGAGATAATAGTGGTGGTTTGAAGAAAAATGTAATGCCAAAATCGCTGGAAAGTGTATATAACTGCCAATGCCAACTTCTCAATGTGGGGATATCGAAGCTCGACACCAACTAAGGCTTTACTGAGATAATAAATAACATGTTCGTTGTATTGATCCTCAGTCTAGAATAAAACCATTCCAATGGTGGTATCGGAAGTTTCCAGGTATAAGATGAAATTTTTATTGTAATTTGGGGGTTTAAGTAAATATGTAGATGTGAGAACCTGCTTAAAACAATCAAAAGATCGTTGGGCCTGTTCATCCCAAATAAAAGCTACACTCTTTTTTAATAATCGCATGAAACCTTTGGTGATTTTAGCGTACTTGGAAACGAAGCATCTAATGAAGTTTGATTTACATTGCAAACTTTGAAGTTGGATGGCGAAGTTAGGAGGGGGGAAGTCGATGATTTCCTTGAATTTAAGGGGATCAACTTTGATCCCATACATGGAAACAATGAAACCAAGTAACCGACCAAAATACACAACAAAAATGCATTTTTGTGGGTTTAAGTGAATGTTGTAATATTGACAGAGTATGAAGATTCCATGTAGGTGATCTATGTGATTGCACCTCTTAGGAGATCGAGCAAGGAGATCAACAAAGTAACACTATACAATATGTTTAATGTCATGGAAATTGTAAGACATGGCCTGCTGGAATGTTGCACCAACATTTTTAAGACCAAAGGGTAACTTGCGATATGTGAAAGTTCCCCATGGGAATATAAAAGAAGTTTTGTGCTAGTCCTCAGGAGTAATTTTGATTTGATTATAGCTAGGGAATCCATCCATAAATGAGAAGACTTGACATTCAACACAATCATCGATGATTTTTGAGATGAAAGGGGTAGGGAAATCGTCTTTAGGACATTCCTTTTTGAGGTCCCTATAATCAACGCATACTCAGATGGTGCCCTACGTTTTGTAAACTGGTACTATGTTGGACACCCATTCAGTTAAGGGCATAGGGTAAATAAAACCAACATTCAATATTTTTTGAACTTTTTCCTTAATGGTTGCTGCTTTCCTTGGATGAACAGGGCGAAGTCGTTGTCAAATTGGATGGGCTCGAGGGTAATTTTTTATTTCATGTACAACAATTTGTAGGTCAATACCTGTAATCTCTTCATAGAACCAAGAAAATATTTCATGTAATTTTGTAAATAAGGAAGTATAAGCTTCAATTTACTTAGGGGAACAATCTGTCCTATCTAGATGTTTTCCATGACCCCATATTTAACTGAAATGTCGATTGAAATGGTTTTGAAAATATTTCCCAAATTTCCTTAAGATAAAATATGGTATGATGTGGAAGGTAAAAGGGATGGATCTTGGATATCGGTTGAAACGAGGGTTTGTATCTGCGTCTCTTTATTCTCTCCAAGGGGCGGGAAAGAGGATCTATGATGGAAATTCTCCCAAGGTTTATCTTGTAAATTAATGACTTCCATAATATCTTTGTCTGAAGGAAGGACGATGTTGAGAAAGTCATGGGATGGTGAAATGTTCGTAGCCCAAGAGGGAGAGGAAACTAGATCTAGTTCCCAATCCAGTAGGAGACTAGAATGGGAATAAAAAAATTCTTTTGTTGATTGTATTACTGAATATTCCATCTCAATTAGTGAAAGTGACATAGTGTCTCAATAAGATTCCATATCAGATGGGTGAGGGATTACCCAAGGCCCATTGCAACCGATGGGTGCACCGACAAATGCAGAGATCATATTGATGGATAGAGTTGGGGGTATATCTGTTTGGAAGAGGGGAAAATTCCCCATTAATGAGGGGTAAAGGTTGATCCCGATGCTTTTGCATCCTGAAGAAGACTCTCTTATAAAAGGGAAATTTGTATTAGTATTTATTTGCACATCTGGGTACATAGTCAAGTTGGTCTACAATGACGATCTTCCCTTGATGGGGGAATTTAACCAGTCAAAAGACACTATATGCAACAACATTCATGGCATAAAACCAGGTGCAAACTAAAATCAAACTATATTCGAGTTTGGCGTCAATTACCTTGACTTCTACAGAAACAGTTTTGCCCACAAGTTCAATGGGTAATAAGGGGAGAATTCTATGGGGTTTGAAAAATGATCGTCAAAATATTTCAGGGTGGTTTCTTATGTGGTAAGTTGGGGAGAACCAAGATATTTCTAACATGTCGAGGACATGATGCAAGTTGTGGTTCCTTCATCAAGAACTGTTTGAAAGAAGTTTTTATTAAGAGATCAGACAATGATTTGTAATACCAAGGAAATCATTGCAATTCATGTCAAAGGAAATAACATTGGATTCTGCAAGGTCAATTCCACCAATGGTTGATAATAAAGATTTACATTGCATGGGGAAGGACTACATTACTTCAAGTGCCGACATGGCACAAGGGGCTTGGGAGAGATCTTCTACTATACTATAGTGTTGGGCTACCCGAGAATTAGGATTATGCATAGTGCGATGAAGTACTCCCTTTAGAGGGAATAAGGAAGGTTTAATAGCTAGCTTCTCTAGTGTGAGAGGGACATTAGGTGGGGTGGGTGTGGGGGATCCTTGGGTAAATAATCACCTTCTGGAGAATCATAATTCTTGGCTCTATTAGATATGGTCGTAGATTTAACCATCAATATGTTTACAGATGAGGATTCAGGGTTGTCCCCATGTGGGGGTGGTTTTGTTTGCATGACAAGTTATTTTTGTTGAGGGGGAAAGGGTTTGTTAAATTTGCAGGCATAGAAGAGTATGGGCCTCATTTGAGATATTGATGGATTTCAATGAGACGAGGGAAATATTTGGTGAAATGATCTTCTTTAGAAATCATGCAGGGATATTTGGCCTTTCATTTTTGTTTACCCTCAACATTGTTTTCTTGGGTCTTGGGGCCCAACTGCTAAGAAGAGTTTTTCTTTTTCTCATTATTGTTACCCATCTCTTTTCCTATGGATTGTTGTGAGTTTGTTGGTGTGGTTGACTGCACTGAATTAACCTCATAGGTTTAGGCATGGGGCTTAGTTGGAGTTCTTGTATGGACATATGATCTAGGATTGGTAGATTTATTTGATTGGTTGTTTTTCCCAGTCATCTATCTGGATGTATTTGTATAAACAGGACCAATCGGACCATCGACATGGGGTCTAGGTGTGGGTTTTGTTGGATCATTTTATGAATGAGGAGCATTGGGAATCAAGTCGTATAACGTGCCCAATTGAGAGTATACCAAATCTAAATATTGGTCTTGACTGATGGCTTGTTCCTCAACAATAGTGCCTCCCATGGTGACATCTCGAGATATAGCTGGAAAAAGAGACTTGGTGAACCAATCAACTAATAATTGATCCAAGATTGTGGCTTTGATTAATGGTCGCCAATGTCTCCACTCATGAGTGTGATCTGAAATATGGGTAGAATTTGATTGGTGTAACGAGGCTAGGATATTAGTACCGGTCTCATAGTGGATAGGTAATTGAAAGTGTGTAAAAAATTCCATGGAAAGGGAATTAAAGTCATCAAAGGAGTTCTGCAATAGTTCTATATACCATTTGGTTGTTGATCGTGTAAGGGTTCGCTGGAAAAGTCATAATCGGATGGAATTGTCCATCAAGGATTTCAATGAACACCATAGGTGGAAAGTCATGACATGATTGTTTGGATATTATCCATGTTTTATGTCGAACTTGGTAATATCGGATGGTAGTTTGGAAGGAATAGGGGGCCAAAAGAGGGAATTTCAGATGGGGTCATTAGTCAATCGTGAAAGATCAAGAAAATTTAAATTTTCCAAGAATGAGAGTTGTTTGTTGACATGTGGAGGTGGGTTGTATGGTCCTCTTACATGTGGATGTTGTTCTGGAGGTCCATCTCCATAAAATGGTCTGCCAAGGGGGCCTCCACCAAAGGGTGTTCCTCCACGGAGTCCTCCTCCATAAGGTGGTCCTTTGGGAGGTCCTCCAAGAGGTCCTCCTCCATAGGGTGGTCCCCCATGGGATCCTCCACCATAGGGTGGTCCTCCAGGATGTTCTCCTTCATAGGGTGGTCCCCCCCATGGGGTGGTCCTCCAGGGGGTTCTCCATGATAGGGTGGTCCCCCTATGTGATGGGATAGTCTGCCACCATGGGGTGGTCCACCACCATAGGGTGGTCCTCCAGAGGGTCCTCCTAGTTGAGTGGAAATTGCAAGATTGGCGGGTTGTTGAGGTTGGTTCCATAAATTATTTTCTATTTCTGGGTAAGGGTGGCCAAATAGTAGGTTGTGGTAGAGGGAATAGTTTATCCCTATGATGGTTGTTGTCTGGTAGAAGGGGGTTTCTCCCTAGTTGTTTGTTTCCCCCATAACGAATATGGACCCGTCGCTGGGGGATTCCCCCCATTGGGTGGTTTCCCGCGGTCAAATAAAGGTTAGCTCCCGAGAGAAGGGTATTCCACCGTTAAAAATGATCTGGAAATCAAGGGTTTCCCCATAGATGGATGTTGGCCAGATATTTTCCCTAAGTAAAGGGGTTGTCCCCTAGTGAAAGGTTGGATCATATATGTTTGTTGGACAAAACCCATTAGTTGACTTCCTTGGGGAGGTAATCCTCTCATTGAAGGTTGTTTTCCAAAATGGTTGGGATCATTGCCTAAGAACAGTGGGGTAAAGAAAGGTTTCCCACCAATGGGGGGTGTAGAAGGTTGTGTTCTTGAAGGTGGTGGTATGATGGTTGTGAAAACATGTGATACAGATGTCAATGTCCATGTTTGGGTTGGGTAAATGTTCAATTGAGCCTATTATGGTGTAGAGTTGATTGGGGAAGAATGTGGGAAAGAAGTTTGAAACATATGGGAGATTCCAGATATGGGAAGATGAGGGGTGCATGAAGAGGAATGTGACTGATCTCGTTGCAATTGTATAAAAGTAGAGTCTATAGTTGTATCTAATCGATCGAGGATGTCGTGGGGTTCTTCAGGGGTTTGCATAGGATCAAATGGAATAAAATCCCATTATGGTGTGGTAAAACCTTCGGATGAATGAATTTTTTGGGTTTCCATGCTCATGACGTATTCACAAGGCACAAGTGGTAGACGAGGGTAATCGGTATTGATTTTAGTTTATCCGAAAAATTTTACCTGAAGGAGGGGACCAAAAGGGGCAATCAAGGGTGGATTTACAAGGAGTACAAATCACTCTCAAAAGTTGTCTCCTTCTGGGTGTTCAAGCAAAGGGGTAATAATTCTTCCGACTTCGGAGTAGTTTTCCTCGTGGAATTCCTCTCGAAGGTGGTCTTCAGGTGAGTTGGGAGGAAAGAGTTCATAATGTAGTGGAGGAAACCCTTGCATCCTACGAGACCTACACAATTTTTGGTTGGTCGGGATTGAGATATGACAATGATAGTCCTAAATCCAACTAGAGAAAATAAACAACACGCACTAAGAAATATAGGAATCAAACAAACAAAACAAAGCTTCTTGCCATGAATGTACTAGTTGGTGATGAAATCCAACATCATGGGAACATGTGAGAATGAGAGGGGATAAGTGAGTGGATTAGCTACATTGGAGGCTTGCTTAATAGACTTACACCTTGGTTCAAGATCCTCAATAGTCTATCCATGGGTTTCCCTCCAAGGAGCCTGAGTGAGTTTGACCAATGTTTGATCTAGGTAAAATGAAGAATCCCCTTCACCATCACTTTGTATAAAATCCCTGTATATTATGGAAACTAAGGTCACCAAATCGTAGTTAGCCTCCGAGTAGGTACAATCAACAGTTGGGTACGATAGTATGTGCATGATATCAAGTCCAAAATTCCTCGAGAGGACTGATAACAAGAGGAACGAAAAAATCTCCTGAGGACCCCGAATGGATTCGATATTCACGAAGTTCCAAGACCAAATGGAAACAACCTATTCTCAAGAAGAATCCCTAATATAATATCATTCCACTACGTTTTGTTAAGCCTCAGAGGGGTAATCTTCGTTTTCCAACCACACGCGACCTTGTGTGTAGCCCCTATGTGAGAGGGTGTTCACGGATATGCCTATACAAAAGTTGGATTTAACCACTCTTTAGTGTTCTATGGTTTTTTTTCATGGTCTTGGACAGTTTACTCACTTATCTTAGTCCAAAGACCCTATCCCTAGACTATTGTTGGTGTTCTTAGAAAATAAAAAGTCTAGTAAATTTTAGTAACATGTATTCGTTTTTAAAGTTTTTCTTTAATCAAAAGGTTGCGTGGAAGTGAAATTTAAGAGGTGAAAGGACTCGACTCCAAATAGGAACAAAAGAATGAAATTTCAATAATTTTCCTTTCAATGAATCCTATTTAAGGGAGGGAGAAGAGTATCTTTCTTTTTGTGTTTTATGTAAAAAAATTCCCTAATGAATACCGATTCACCTTGATTATTGGAAATGAAATAAAAGGACAATATTTCAACAAAACTTATAGAATGATTTACGAAATTCCCAACCAAGAAAAAATTGTTTCAATCATACTCTAAAGGACTCTAAATAATTTTTTTTTGTTTCTTTATTTTTTCAAACTACATGAAAATTGAAACAAAAAAAACTTCTTCAGCCTTCACTTTCAATTAACAATGTTCTGTAATGAATGCAAAAGATAGAATAAAAACCAAACATGCAAATTTAAAGCACACAAAAGATTTCGAATCTAGAAAATAGTTTGAAGGGTTCTCAAATGATTCGGGAAGTGACAAACATTCAAACTAATGAAAAAAATTACTTGTATAATAAAATGATAGACTTTGCGAAAGAATCATCTCAGAAATCTATGGATAACCTTCTACTAGATTGGAAGGATTAAACTAGATGATTCTAGTTGTATCCATCAATCACATGAGATGGACACAAAAAAGAAGATAATTTCATAGATTTCCAAAGAATTTGAAACAAAATCAATGAGACAGGCCTAAGACAGTTCTGGAGTGTCGAAGGAGACTAGTGGGAAAGGATATGATTGAGTTTTTTGAAGGATAAATCTCCAAAATAGTAGTTTAAGAGGTTCGTCGCTCCCTACAAAGGGAGATAGTGTGATCTAGTCATGAACTGGGAAGAATAACAGTGCGACCAAAATTTATGGTCGCTCTTGGTAGATTTGGGAGTAGGGATGGTCGTTGCACCAAGGGAGTACAATCATGGCCAGGAAGTCGTGACCAATACAAAAAAATGGGAAAAAGATAGATCTAGGATGATATTTATCAGATCCAAGGTAGAGATTTATTCAATTGTGCTCGAGAAAGAGTATAAAAAAGGTTGGAAATTATATCAGGAATATTTAATGGGTAAAGATCTTAGAAAGAAAGAATATAAAGAAGGAAGAGAAGCACATAAAGAGATATCTCCCCAGTATGGTCGCCAATCTATTGTAGGGATTTGACACCCTGCAGGAGATGAGTTCCTTAGGTTCTTCCTATACCTAAGACATAAATAGAGACATGAAAAAAGGATGTTCTTAAACTTTATAATATGTCATAACATACAATCATACCAATTCTCTATCAATGAACACATAAACTTGCATGAACAATCAATTAGAGGGAAACATCCAACATATATTCTATTAATCAAGTAAGCAATATCACAACTTACAGATGTAAAGTGCAGAGATGTCTTTCTTCCAAGATCCTTGCCTAAGATTTTCCACCAAAATGCTAGAGTAACCTTGCTAGTTCCTTCCCCCCCCCCTTCCCATGAGATATGAATTGGTTCTTATAGGGCTTTAGGGATAAGGCCATATGGTTAATAGGATAATATCCTCAGGCTCATAATGGAATCCTTCTCGAGACTAAACCCTGAGAAATTAGAGGAAGCTCTCATCCATCACAACCAAGTCCAAAAAAGGAGCTTCTAGGATCAGTCGCAACCTATGCACATAGACGTAGTGACTCATTCATGACTTGGCAATCTAGAAAGGGCGACCAACCCTTTCAGTTGATTCGGATTATTTTTGACACGAAATGAGAGTGGATATATAACACAAAAATATACAGAGATATTGTAAGAGAGCCAATAATATAACAAATATATATCATATATATAAAAAGAGGCACATATATACATTAATACACAATTTCTATTAATGAGCGAAATGTACAAGACTCTAGAAATACAAAGTGAAACACTCGCTAGAATGGTGGCAACTTATCTCAGAGAAGAGATGTGACAACTACTCACATTATAAAGAAGATGATTATTACAATGAGGCTCCAAAGGAATTTTTAACATAAAGAAAATCCAAAACCGTAACCCCGGAAGATGAAAAGCCAATAGTTTTGTGGACCCATTTTTGGGTAGTTTGGTGTATCAACTTCCTGGGAGTGTAACTTTGGCATACAGTCTCCATTTGGGGTGAACGATAGATATTTGGAAAGGTATAGAAGAGGAGATTCATTTTGGGAGATAAATTATAGCCTTTAGCCATCATTGAGGCTCTCTATCTTGAAAAACATTCATTTAGGCCCTCAAAATGGCCCTGAAAGTTTAGGAACCAAAAAACTGCTAAAAATAGTAAATTGTCAGAAGAATATTTCGAGCTAGTTGGAATAGGTGGGTGGACACCGATATCCACCTAGATCAATCCTCCCTCATTAGGAAGCAATGGTATCCATTTTTTTGAGTTCCTGAGTGACAGGAAACAGTGTTTGTTGAATCTACATCTTGATGAGCTGCTTGCCTTGCTGGAGAAGTTGCACTGCTTAGCTTGTTGAAGGTTGTCACGAACCTATGGATGGAAGGGTTGGACCTTCTGAAACATTCTGGCTACATGAGATGAATTTGTGTAGAAGTAATTATTGCGCTTTGCTTCAATCTTTTCAACCTGCTTTTGCTGGACAAAAGGTGCTTGGACTGAGGCTGCAGTGGTTGCGGTGTTCTTTTGTTCACCTTTTGAACATACTGTGAAGAAGCTAAATTTTGTAGTATGAGATACTACCTTGCGGAACTGTTTAGGTGGGACAGTAGTTGGAACTACCTCTGGTATCCTATAGATATGACCCCCAGAGTAACAATGACACTACGTGGTCAAGACTCATAAATAACATGGTGCTTCCACATATATGGCTGGCCCAAAAGAACATCACATAAATCCATTGGAAAAACATCACATAATACCTCATCCTTGAAGGGTTGGATTCCATTTGGTAATCAAAACTGATGGTTGACATGGATATCTCATCCCTGGTGAAGCCACCCAATGTTGTATGGTTGTGGGTGTGGTGTTGTTGAAAATCCAAATTGTTTGTCGACCTTTGCTGAGATGAGGTTATTATAGCTTTCACTATCAACAATTAAATGAAATGGGGTCCCATTCACCCACATATGTTAATTAAAGAGGTGCTCCCCCTCTTTAGGATCTGTTGGTTCTTCTGGTTGAATTATTGCGGTCACAACTGCAGCAGTGGGGTCTGCATCGATGATTTGTCTTTTTCCATTATTTTCTGAATCAGATTCTGAATCAGGGTTCGACTCCTTGTCTTTGATATCGAACACCAATGATTTTTTTGAGAGGCATTCATCAGTTTTGTTCCAGGGTATTTTTTGGAAATCACACCACTTTCTAGTGTCCTTCTCCGTCTTCCCGTGACCCTTCTTTTCCTTTGTCTTGAACTAGTTTTCAGGGGGTTGTTTGTTAGGGTCATCTTTATCATCCTTTGGTTGTTGTGTATTTGTAGACCTGAACTCTCATTTTTTCTGGTGCCTAAATTTTTGCTTGATTCGACAATATATAGATAGGCATCTCCTAGTGATGAGATGTATAGAAACTCCATTTCAGTTTGGATGTACCTGTTTAGATCCCCGCAATATTTTAGAACCAAATGACACTCAAAATATTTGATATCGAGCTTGGTGTGCAAGATATGAAAGGTGTTGGTGAAATCCAACACTAATTGAACCCTCTCTTGATGCAGCATGGTCCATCTCATGTAATGTTCATCATAATTACCAACGGGGTAATATTATTCCTTGACTGCATCCACAAAAATATCCTAAGTGGGATTGGCCCCATATATTCCAGACTCGGTGGAAATTTTCTCCCAGTAAGTTTTCGACCAATTTTTTACATGGGGGAGAGCCTTATGGAGTGAGAAGGTGATCTTTTCCTTGTCGGAAGAAATTGTGAACAAAGAAATAACCTTCTAGCAAATATAACCATTTTTCTAGGGCATCTACATCTATCTATCCTTAAAATAAGGGAACATCAAAATTAACTTGTACCTTGAAATGTGAGGTGCCTCTAAAGTGGTCTCTTGATGAAGACATGCCATTTTTTATCGAAAGACATTGAAGGATGTGGGAAAAATTGTCCATCATTTCGTCCCTCTGTCGTGTGAGAGATTGCTCAAGCAATAGATGAATAGAATCTTCTACTATGTCATTTTTATTTTCTTCCACCATGGAGGGTTTCTTGTGTGTGTGAGAGAGATTTTCCTCAAGAGAGACAAGCTCGAGACCCAACTTTCTATACTCGTACCTAGTCGTGGACATGCACTAAGAAAAAATGATCAAGAGCAACATGCTCTAATACTACTGATCTGGATTATTTTCGGCAAAAAATGAGAGCGGAGATATAACACAAAAATATACATAGATATTGTAAGAGATCCAATAATATAACAAATATATATTGGATATATAAAAATACACAAAGATATAAAGTAATACACAATTTCTATTAATGAGTGAAATGTACAAGACTGTAAAAATACAAAGTGAAAGACTCGCTATAATGGTGACATCTTATCTCTGAGAAGAGATGTGATGGATACTCACATTTGCAAGAAGATGATTATTACAATGAGTCTTCAAAGGCATTTTTAACATAAAGGAAATCCAAAACCCTAACCCCGGAAGATGAAAATCCAACAGTTTTGTGGACCCCATTTTTGGGTAGTTTGGTGTATGAATTTCTCGGGGGCGTAACTTTGGCACTAGATCTTTGTTTTGGGCAAACGATAGCTTGATGGAAAGGTATTGAAGATGATATAAATTTTGGGGGCTCAATTATCCTTTATATATCATTAATGTGCTTGATCCATAAAAACCTTCATTTAGGACCTACAAACGGCCCCAGAAGTTTAGGAACCGAAAAAACTGCTAAAAATGGTAAATTTCCATAAAAGTGTTTTGAGCCAGTTGGAATAGGTGGGTGGCCACCTATATCATCGGTCATAGGTTTGAGGAATAAAAATGCAAACGAAGGGAAATTAGGCTAGAAAATCAAGGAGAAAATTATGAAAGTGGTTGAATTGGGTAGGTGACCTCTAGGAAATGATGTCCCAAGGGTTAGGGGGTTAATAACATTATAACAGGTATTCCTACCTCAGGGATGATATATTTATATTCATGGATTTTTTCTTTCTTTTCCAACGAGTCTTCTGACTTTAGTCCCTTGATTCCACATTGTGCAAAGTGTTTCAACCATTACTTTTTCTTCTCTGACCTCACACTTTGGGGGGCATCTGTTATACTCAATTTTGTTGCACCTAGCTAAGTGTCATACTGTTGACACCTCACCCTAAGTGTCGTGGTTGCAATGGAACAATTTCATGGAAAACGCATTTCATTTTCCTAAGTATTCTGACCTTGTTACCATGTAAAAATAACATTTCATGATCCCTTGTGAAGTTGGAGGAAGAAAAATGTCATTTGAGGGTCGAAATCTCACTTTCCACCTTGTCTTTCTAGAAATTTTTTACCATGGTCGCCCCCTTCCCCACTCTGGGGGAGTGACCATCCCCTTGACATAGTGTTAGGGGGTGACCAGGTCACTCTGTCTACCCTTCTAGGGAAGCAACCATGCATATTTGGTCAAATACCATGAATATAGGGGCATGTTTTGAGGACTTTCTAGATGGTTCTTGGTTTGTTTTCTTGTTTTCATAAGGATATGATT
>ML777861.1:77659-93675 GCA_009831015.1 Picea engelmannii
TTTGGACGAAGTTTCATCTTCCTTCTTCTTCTTTTCTGCACGTTCTTCAAAAAGCATTTCCACCATATTTTTCATGCTGATAAAGGCCTCTAGAAACTCTGTTTCAGTGAGAACAGATTTCTCTCGTTCCTCATGTCCTTCTTTCCCCCATGGAGAAGACATGGCTTTTGGGAATGTTTTCCTTGAACCAGTCTCAGGGTCACCTTCAACTAATTCTCCTTCACCGAGCTGAGATTTTGACTTGGTAAGCATTCACAATCTTGCACTACAGTAAACCTGCTTTGGTACCATTAATTTGATCCATAAGATCTAACTTTTAGTGCTTTTAAAAGACATACGAATGCTCAGCATGTATATGAAACATTTTACATGTAAATATCTACTGTAATATGAAAATGTGATACTGAAACAGCATGAAGATAAAAACAAAATGAAAACACGAACATAATGAAAAACACAAGAGGAAAGAGAGTCACAAATGCTGAATTTGTTAACGGAGTTCACCGCCTTCACTGGGCTACGTCTCCGGGTCCCTCTCCAATGGGTACCGATCCAATTAAATCTTCGAAAATGGTACAATGGATTACAGGAACATCTCCAGCAGACTATGAAACAGGAATACTATGCAACGTCCTCAAAACTACAAGTTCTGGAAATTACAAAGCTTTCAGTAGGAAAACTACTACAGAACGTAGTTGACTCTATAATGCAACAACATAAAATGTTTCCAAAAACTCTCTTCCTATGTACTGGCTAAACAATGGCTATATAGCACACAACTCCATCCCGATTCTGTTCCCCGTGCATTAGTTCACTGCGAAAAGCCCGTCAAGTAACAGGAAAATACTGGGACATGGCTGAAACCCCTCGAAATGTGGCCAGAATCCCGTTTTTTAAAGCATGCGATGGACGGATAAGTGCTGGTTTGACTCATTTGCTTTATGTTCCACAGATCTATGCCACAGAACGGACATAATCCTTGGGCTGTTCCAACAAATCGATTTGAACTATGCACCAAACGTTGCAACGGATGTGCTACCCGTCAGTTGATTGCACATCCTCGGCTTAATATTTCCTGTTATTGTTTGACGGTCGAACTGACTGCCAGGACTGATCCGACTAACCGTGAGATGTTACCATTTACCCGTCAAATGGCATTTGACTTGACTATGCACCATTTCTTAACCGCCAACGATTGATGTTGCAACATTGCGTGGGCTTGGCTCATAAACGATATCCATTGACCATTTGTTTCTTTATCTTGGATCGGTGTTACCTTGAAGACGAATGACCCCCTGGATCACCTACACCTTCATAATCAAAATTTGTATCTACTTATGATGGTCATCCTGTCTGGGTTCTATGGTACTTGACAAGGATGTTTGTGTCAGAACTCTGTTCCAAATTAACTTTTGCACCATTCAATGTAACAGTTCTTCAATTTCTGTAGTGAAGTGATCTATGGAACCTACACCTTCACAATCAAAATTTGTATCTACTTATGATGGTCATCTTTTCTGGGTAACTGTAACGTCCCCGACCACCCACAGTCCGGGGTACGCCACCTTCAAGCCCACCCTTGGACTTCTTTCTCTTACCGATACCTTTTTTAAAATTAATAAGGATGCATAAAAGAAAAGATCTAACAACATGCACAACAATAACCAACAAGCATGCATATTCTAAAGATTCAACTAAATGATAAATAAATACACAGCGAAATACATTCATATACAAGTAAATAATACCATAATAGAGAGCACTTATCTTTATAAAATATGAAACCAACTAATTGCAGACCAAGGACATTCCACCTAACTGTAGACACTATTGTTCCAAATCTCAACAACATTGTCACCCCCGAGACAGGGCTATGAATCCACAAGGATAGTTCCATAGTGTTACCTGGCTTTCCAAACCAGTCAACACTCAAGCTCTCATAGCCTTTCCCAGCACTCACAACAATCCAAGTACCCAACTCTCTTATACCTAGCCTGCACCACCCAAGAGAATGGACCTCCTTCCTTCTCTGCCATGCAGTCCCTTAGGAAGTCCTTCTCCTTATAAGGCTCCAACGCAACTGGCCTGGAATCTCAATGCTGGAACTCTCGGGACTCGTAGCTGTGAAGAAAGTTGGGCACAGGCCAACGATATAAAACATGCAAGCCTCAAGTCATGGCTCGATTACACCAATGAACACTACAGTCAACAATACCATGGCTACTCTTCGACAGTTTGTTTCCCTTTCCCAAGCCAGGACATGGATGAGGTTGGATCAATGAGTGATAGGTAAGGATGGTATGAATGAACGAGTGAGCAAGTGGATGAATGCATGAACTAGTGAGCAAGTGGATGAGAGAATAAGAGGATGAAGGAGCGAACAAGCAAATGAGTGAAGGAGCAATCTTCCAACCCCCCAACAGGCCAGGGGCAAGTTTAAGTATTTTGTGGGGAATCAAGAACCTCCTGGCCTCCCCCAATAATCTCACGTAATTGATCCACTCCCTTAGATAAAAGGTTAATTATAATAGAAAATAAACATTTATCCCCTCAAGCCCCCTATAACTCTAGTCCTTGTCCGTCTAACACCCAGTGATGTGTTTGTTATTAATAATGATCAAAACATTACATTTCTTAGCCACACTGGCCTCTTTTAATTGTTTGGGCCCTCTGGCCTCTTGAAAATTAACAAAATACATTATTTAATATGGGGCTCAAAACCTGGGGTGTTACATCCCCTCCCCCTTATTTTGGCACTGTCCTTAGTGCATATAAAAAATAGATATCAAAATCTCAAAATTTATTCAAAAAGTTGTGGGTACTCTGCCCGCATGGCATATTCATGCTCAAACAAGTGTGTGTATGCGGGTAGTAATGGTGTAGGGCACGCACATCTTCAAAAATAGTGTTTTTAAGAAGAGCTACTCAATGATGGCTTGGAAAAAATGGCAATTTAGAGGGCTTGATGCCAGGTATACATGTATAGTTAAATTTAGGGTTATAACACTAGGTAGCATCTTCAGGACCGTAGCAGGTCCACTGAACTTTTACCAGCTTTATAACTCAATTCCAGAGAATTTTGACCTTTCCGTCCAATACACGCACTGGTTGGACCTGAAACTCTCCCTCTGTCTCTACCTGAATCACATGCCAATCAATAACATGGTTAGGATCATGTACATATTTCTTTAGAAAAGAGACATGAAATACATTATGCACATTCATGGAAGAAAGCAATGCAAGCATGTATGCAACTGGCCCTATTATGTCCAGTATTTCAAATGGACCTCAGAACCTGGCTACCAACTTTGTACAACTACCAAATTTCAAAGATCTTTTCTTGGGCTTCACTTTCAGAAGTACATGCTCCCCTACTTTAAATTCTCTAGCTCTCCTTTTCTTATCTGCATAAACTTTTTGTCTATCCTGGGCTTCCTTTAAGATCTGCTTGATCGTAACCATCTGGTCTTCTATATCCTTGAGAAACTCTGGCCCAAGTACCACTCTATCTGTTGGGTTGTCCCAACTCACTGGAGTATTGCATTTCCTACCATACAAGGCTTCAAATGGGATCATTCTCAATGAATCTTAATACCCATTATTATATGCAAACTCAACCAAGTGCAAGTAATCTTCCCACTTAGATGGCTTATCCATCACATAAATTCTCAACATATCTTCAATTACTCGGTTGACCCTCTCTATTTTCCCATCTAACTGTGGATGGTATGTTGTACTAAAGTTTATATTTGTACCAAATCCTTTAAACAATCCCCTCAAGAAATTGGAGGTAAACTTTGTATCTCTGTCCGAGACAGTTGTCCTAGGTATCCCATGCAACCTAGCAATCTATCTCATGTAAATTTATGAAATATTAGCCGTTGTATGGGTTGTTTTTACAGGAACAAAATGAGCAGCCTTTGTTAATTTGTCAACCACTACCATGATTGAATCATGTTATCTTGTTATCCTGGGTAATTTAGTTATGAAACCAATGGTTATCACTTCCCATTTCTTCTCTGGGATTGGTAATGGCTTCAACAAACCCACTGGGTGACTATGTTCAACCTTCACTTTTTGACATTCCATACATCGAGTGATGTAATCAACAACATCCTTTTTCATTCCCAGCCAAAATAATTATCTTCTTACTACTGTAATTATTTTCTGGTAACCGGGATGTCCAACATAAGAAACATCATGCATTTCCTTCAATACCAAATTCCCTAGTTCTCTGGAACTAGGAACATAGATTCTATTCTTATGCATAATTAATCCATATTTCTTTACCTCATACTCCTTTATTTTATGTTGTACATCTCCTTGATGTAATATTTCCTTTACCTGTAGGTAATGTTGATTTGTAACAAGATCATCTAAAATTCTTCTCTTCAATTCTGACTGATGCATACTGACAACAGTATCATGCATGAGATGCAGTCTTCTACTAAGTGCATCGAGAACTTTATTCTCTTTTCCTTTGATATGCTTGATATCAAGGTCATATTCACTTAAAAATTCCATCCATCTTGTTTCCCTGGCGTTCAAGGTTGGATGTTCAAAAAGATACTTCAGGCCAACGTGGTCTGTTCTTAATTCAAATCTCTTCCCCATGAGGTAATTCCTCCACATATTTAAGGTGTGGACAATGGTAGCAAGCTCCAAGTCATGTGTGGCATAGTTCCTCTTATGTTCCTTAAGCTTTCTGGACTCATAACCAATTACATGTCGATTTTGCGTGAGGACTCCCCCAAGTCTTTCCTTACATGCATCTGTACATACCACAAAACTTTCATTTGGGTCAACAATCTTTAACATAGGTGCACTAGTAAGTAATTCCTTCAACATATTAAAATTCTCTTCACACTTAGGTGTCCATTCAAATTTAGTTCCCTTCATTTGAAAAGAAGTGATGCGATGAGAAATCTTAGAGAACCCTACTATGAACCTTCTGTAGTAACCAACTAATCCCCTAAAAGATATGACTTCTGACACATTTCTTGGTGTTGGCCATCCTCTAATGGACTCAATATTCTATGTATCTACTTATATTCCCTACTATGAAATAATGTGTCCCAAGTAATGGATCTTCTTTTGATAAAAAAAAAACTTACTCATCTTGGCATACAACTAATGTTCTCTCAGCACTTGCAATATCAGTCTTAAGTGATGTTCATGCTCCTCTTTAGTCTTAGAATAGACAAGTATGTCATCCAAGAACGCTATGACAAACTTATCCAAATAATTTATGAATATGCCATTCATTAAGAACATAAAGATAGTTGGTGCATTGGTCAGTCCAAATGGCACCACTACAAATTCATAATGCCCATATCTGGTCCCAAAGGATGTCTTATGAATGTCTTCTTCCTTGATTCTTACCTGATGGTATCCTGACCTCAGGTCAATAATTGAAAACATATTTGCTCCTCTTAGCTGATCAAAGAGGTCATCAATTCTGGGTAGAGGATACTTGTTATTTATAGTATACTTATTCAGTTGTCGAAAGTCAATACATAGCCTCAGGGTTCCATCATTCTTTTTGACAAAGATTATTGGTGCTCCCCAAGGTGAAACACTTGGATGTATATACCCTTTCTTTAACAATTCCTCCAATTGCATTTGTAATTCTTTTAAGTCTGGTATGCTCATTCTATAAGGTGTTTTTGACACCGGGGTAGCTCCTAGCACTAAATCAATAGAGAAATCTATCTCCCTTTTTTGTGGCAACCCTGTTGTTTCTTGGAATACATCCTCAAATTCATGTAGTATCGAGAAATATTCAAGGCTTGGCACCTTTTTCTTTTCTAGGTCCTCCACATGGGCTGCATACAATTGATATCCTTTCCTAAAGCATCTCTTTAGTTGTAAGGATGAAATCTCCCTTATAGAGATGGGTCTTGGAACTCCTTTCACAATGCTTTGTTTTCCATCTCCATCAAGACATGTAAATGTCTTGCCATGACAATCTAGGACAACATAATTCTTGTCCAACCAATCCATTCCAATTAGAATATCATAAGACCCCAATGGTATGATATTTAGATCAACACTTGTATTCACACCATTAAGACTTATGGACCATCCTTTGACCATATTATGGATTCTCCTTTTGGTTCCAGTGGCTAGCTGAACCAAACTTGATTTTCCAAGATTGCTTTTCTCCAAATGTAATCTATCCACTATTTTAGGATCATTGTAACAACGAATTAATCCCGAATAAATTAAAATAGCAACAGGCTGATTTGTGATCTTACTTCCACCTCGATCATATTGGAATGGTACTCTGCTTGTCGATCGTATAAAAATAGATAGATTCTTCCCATATCTTCGACAGTTGTAGCCTCTTGGAATTTGTGCACAGTCTTCACTCTGTTCTTTCTGTGTGGGCAATCCTTGTACAGGTGATATTCTTTGCATCCCCAACATTGGATAGGTGGTCTTACCCTTTTTCCCAAGGAGTCTTCTTTCTTGGATTCACCCTTAGCATATTGATCTTGATGATTTCTATTAGGCTCATTCCTATTGAAGGGAGGTTTGAATCCTTTCCTCCTCTGATCGAAATTCTTCTTCTTCTTATCCTTCCAACATTTCTGCAAGGATTCTCTACCCTGGCCTTGCTCATACAGGTATTTATCCTTCCTGATGGCCTCAGTCAAGGTCTTGGGCTCATCATACATAATATTTTTTTATAAAAGGTTTGCAGTCCACTCAAAAACCTTTGTATCTTTACCTTTTCCTCATTTATAAACCCAACATATTTTAACAATCCCAAGAACTTCTTCTCATATTCTTCCATAGTCATGCTTCCCAGCTTGAGTTCAAAGAACTCCTGCATTTTCTTGTCATAGAAATTCTCTGAGAGGTACTCTTTCTGGAAGTACTTCTTGAACTTCTTCCAAGTGATCCTATTCTCATTAATATGTTCAACTTGCTTTAGTTGATCCCACCACATTGCAATTTTCCCATGTAAATGGTAGGTGGAAATTCGGGCTTCTAGATTTGATGAATAGTTACGCAATTGAAAATATCTCCTGATTCCAAGAAACCATGCTTCAACATCATCCTCCCTTTTTCTTTCACCATCAAAGGATGGTGGCTTGAGCTTCCTCAACTCTCCTTGCAAACTGTCCACCTCTTGTCTCCCTCTTTGGTGCCTAACAGGAGACAACTATAGACTGCTTATAGAATCTTTCGATGCATAAAACTTTCTTGTTGAGTGAGGAAGTGAGTGGTGTCTATGAGTTTTGCTAGCACTTATTGAATGACCATCTCTTCCATGATCATCTCTTATTTCATGACACATGCCTTATTCCTCTTGCTTTGATCCATTCTTGGCTTGACTTTGCAGCTAATTTAAACTCTGTAACACTTGAGCATTTATTTGAATTTTCTCCCTCATCAGCCTCTCGTTGTCTTCCTTGTAGCTCTGCACTTCTATTTTCAGGCTTCTTACAGTTTCTAGCAATGTTTCTTTTTCCCGTCGGCCCTTGTGTCCTTTAGATTTCGTCTTTGCATTGCCAATTCTGGTATTTTGGCCTTCGGCCTCCTTACCATGGTTGGAGGCTCCTTTTCCTTCTTCCATTTCTTCAATATGAATTCTGAGTTGATGTGTTTAAACGCCTTAATTTTTCAAAATGTGCAAGCGACCATTTTGTTAGAATTAAGCATATGATAAACAAAATTTTCCAAACCATGTTATAGGTCCCTTTTCTTCTCAATTCATGAAGAACATATATGTATCAATCTACACCGTATAACACTTCCATGTTATCCCTTAGCCAATTAAAAATTTACTTATTCACAGGCACTCCCTTCAAACCAATTCCCCATGTGACCACGTCTCAAAACCGTGGCCAAATCCTTCCTGGCGCTTTCTGTGTTAGAAATTACTATATTGGAGATTGTGCGGTTGAAAATCGATCTGGGGATAATATCGACAGTCAATAGTAATTGCAGGCTGATAACGTTCTCTCTTTTTATCGGAGAGCTCTGTCCCCACAATCTGAAAAGTGCTCACCCAAATATCCTTTAAATCGTGGTCATTGATCCCTTGTCCTGACGAGATCAACGATGCTGGAAAATAGCGGGCTGCGAACTAGCACGTCCACTAATTTTTCCTCCTCTCCCCGCAATGGTCCCCCATCGTCGATTTTCCATTCACATATTGACGACTATCCACGGGACCTGATTCCTTAGCGCCTTGTTCCAATATCACACTGACAGGCGCTAGCTCCTTCCTCACCTATGACCTTGGGTTGTGACCCAGGGCTTACCCTCCTGGGCGCTTCACAACTTCAGAACCTTCAGCCAGGACCAAATCAATGGTCCTCATCGTCATTCATGATCAACAATCAAGATCCACTTCGAGACTACAGGCTTCGAGATTTTGACACTTTCTACCTCCAATTTCCCTCAGAGTACTTTGTACCCGAAGTTCTAGATCAAGTGCCACGCGTCCACCTCAAATCAACAACTCTAGTCCACTTCAGGACTTCGGCCTTCGTAAGTCTCAACTTCCTCCGCTTGCTTCCTCCCAGAACGCTTTCACCCAGAGTTCATGATCTGTCGATGCGTGTCCTCCCGCAAATCGATAACTATGAATCACTTCGTCTCTTCGGGCTTCGAGAGTTTCAAACTCTCCACCTTCACTTTCTCCCGGAGTGCTTTCACTCGAAGTCAATGATCTATTGACACATGTCTCTCACAAATCATTAGTTGTGACTCGCTTCAGATCTTTAGGCTTTGGGAGTTTCAAACTCTTTGCCTTCACTTTCTCCCGGAGTGATTTCACCCGAAGTCGATGATCCGTTGATGCGTGTTTCTCACAGATCAATGGTTGTGAATCGCTTCGACTCTTCAAGATTCGGGAGTTTCAAACTCTCTTCCTTCAATTTCTCCAAGAGTGATTTCACTCAAAGTCGACGATCTATCGATGTGTGTCTCTAAAAAATCAATGACTGTGAATCACATAGGCTCTTCAGGCTTCGAGAGTTTCAATCTCTCTACCTTCACTTTCTCCTGGAGTGTCGATCCTCCAAACCTCTGCGAGACCTACGACTTACATTCGTTCGTGCACAAATCTGACAACTAAGACTTAAACCTACTCAACCTTTTTCTTCACCTTCATTAGAAGACCATTGTTCACCTGCCCTCTAATCCAATGATCCCGGATCTCTCTTGAGCCCACAATGGTGATCGCTCCTGAATTGGAAAGGGGCGGTCATGATCCTTCGATCCCTTACAAAGGATCTCTGACATTCTAGCTCCTGCGTAGATTCTTAATGGAACAGGGGTAGAACCATGGTTCAGTTCTAATAGCACACCAACAAGCCCTAAATACTGGTCCTTTCGGAAACACCTGCGAAGCAGATGCAGTATCACCCAAAGTAGCAATAGGGGGTTGCAGGACACAGGTGTCTCCAACCGGAGGAAATGCAAGTGGAATCAAGGAAATCACACAAGGAGATCAAACTATTCTTTCCAAACATAAACCTACTTCGCACATATATATATCATATCTAACATAATAATGTATCATTAGAGTAACAGATTAAAGAACACAACATCAATCACACACAACAACAGGATATACATGGTTCACCCTCTCCCTAGGGCTACGTCCACAAAACTGTGCTTTAGAATATATTAGGTGAAATATTATAGTTCTATCTACGCTCTTAGCTTGCAGATCTCTCTCCTTCTCTCTTTACTCTATCTCCCTTCCCTGCGCACCCAGCTACAGGGTTGATCTTCGCACCCAATTGAAGATATTACAACACAAACTTCTCTCACCACACAATACTTGTCTCTCAGTAATAACAACAATCACTCATCATCACATAATCGAACTAACGACGACCCCATCCCAGGTCCTCTTGACCTTCATTTATACATTACAATAGCTCACTGACAACATTAGGCTGAAACCTAGGTGTCAAAACCATAGATGCCAAAACTCTAGGTGTCAAAAACCCTAGGTCAACTTGACCTGCTTTTTCGGGCTTCTACAACCTATCTTTCCTTCTTTCTCACGAGGTGCTCCAAAGCATCTACTGATGAATTTTTCTGCTTGCTGAGTTGTCCATGATCCATCTTCCTTTTTGATTTGTCATCCTCAATATTCTCGTCCAATGACTTGCTTTCTCTCACTTTGCTTCGTCTTTTCTTTTCTTTTGCTCACTTTGATCCAGTATCAGTCACTGTGTCTTCCGTGCAGTTCACATTTTTCCTTATCTTCTGTAATATTCGCTTTCTTCCATAACCAAGGGCCAAAGGCCCCCAAAACTCACTTGTGACTCATCGAGAGGCACTCTGACCTAAACTTTCTTCTTTTCTTCAACTGCAAACTATGCAACGCAGTTTGTGCTTTCTCCTCCGTTCCTCCCCAATGTGTGCAGACTATCTTTTCTATGTCTGGTACCCAGTTTCAACTACACCTGGTACCTAGAGCCTTCTCCTTTTGTTTTTACCGAGGTCTGCGAGGCAACTGGTTTTCATAGGACAATTTCAATCGGCTCCCATTCACCAATCCTTCCTTCCATACTCCATTCAAAGTCTTGAACTGCACAACTCCTCCATCCGTGACCTAGACAACCTCATATGGACCCATCCAATGTGTTATGAACTTCCCTGGATGTGTCATGAACTTGATATCATATACCAATATTAGATCTCCTTGCTTCAATGCTTTCTTCTTGATATGCATGTCATGGTAGGCCTTTTCTCGTTCCTTCTGAACTTGCTGATGGAATCCTGCAATAAATATTTCTTCTTCTAGTTCGACCAACTGTGCCAGCCTCTCTTCAATAGTGCCAGTGTCATCCATATCTGTAAAGGCTGTGATTATTAATCTAGGGACCAAATATTCCATCAGGACAACTACTTCTAGGACATAAACCAACTGAAAAGGGGTCTACATTGTCAACTTATTTCAAGTGGTTCTATAGGCCCATAACACTATTGGTACTCTCAAATCCCAATCATCTCTATTTACACTGAAAATCTTCATCATCTTTGTCTCCAAGATCTTGTTGAAAGCTTCGACCATCCCGTTCACTTGTGGATGGTAAGGAGTGCTCTTCTGGTGGTAAAATTCAAATTCCCGAGTCAAGGCTTCAATAGTCTTAATAAAATGTGTGCCTTGATCACTCATGAGGATCTTTGGGTATCCAAACTTGGTTATGATATCATAAAATATGAAACACGCAGTTGTAGTTGCACTACAATCTTTAACTACTCTTGCTTCGGCCCATCTGGTCAAGTACTCTGTCACAGTGATTATGTATATGGATCTTGTGCGCTTCCCTAGTGGGTTTATAGGTCCCACGAAGTTAATGGCCCATTTCTCAAATGATTGTAAGGTTAGATGGGGTGCTAATGGCATGTCGTCTCTTCTGGAAGGTTTCCCAACTCTTTGGCATACATCACAGGCTCTGTAGTAGTATTTAGCATCTCTGTGTAAAGTAGGCCACTAGAGGCCAGCTCTAAGAACCTTCTACGCTATTTCTTTTCCTGCATAGTGCCCTCCTGTGATGCCTTCATGAGATTCTTCTAAAATCAATGGTATTTTTGCTTCAATGACACATCTCCTAAGGTTCTCATCAGGTCCCATCTTGTATAGCTGTCCAACTATAAGTGAAAAATATGCAGCGTGCACTACCAGCTATTTCTTTTGGGTGATTGTGTATTCACTAGGTTCCATTCCTGTTGACAGGAACTAGACTATCTCGACGAATTTATAATCAACCTTTCTAATGGCCAGCAACTGTTCATATGACAGTGTATCCTCCAAACTAGTAGGTTCCTCTCCATGTTCCAACCTAGACAAGTGGTCAGGTCCCTTGTTCATCCTTCCTGGCTTTACCATGATCTCAAAATCATATTCCTTAAATAGCAGAAGCCATATGCATATCCTTCCCCCCAAAACTGGCTTGTTGACTAGGTATTTTAGCGCAGAGTGATCAGTGAACATTTTAAAGTGTCCTCCCAACAAGTAGTGGGGAAACTTATGCAGCGCATACACCATGGCTAAGCCTTTTCTCTCAGTGGTGGTGTAATTTATCTTAGTTGTTGATAACTTCCTGATAGAAAAGGATAATGGGTGGTCAATGTCTCCAACTCCCAGTTGTGTGAACATTGCTCCTAATGTAATAGAAGATGCATCAACATGCACATGAAATTCCTTGCTCCAGTCTGGGAAAACTAGAATAGGCGCAGTAACCATTTTTTGTTTCAGTGTGTCGAAGATCTCCTGGCATTATTCTGTCCATTGAAACTGACAATATTTCTTCAAAATATTCTCCATGGGTGTTGTGATTTGTGCATTGCCTTTAATGAACTTCCTATAGTATTCAATACGTCCCAACGTAGTGCACAACTATTTGACTGAAGTAGGAGGGGGTAAATCAACTATAATGGAAATCTTAGATGGATCTACCAGCAAACCCTGCTTGCACACAATATGGCCTAGAATCACTCCAAAGGGTTAAAAGAAGATGCACTTCTTCAGGTTCAGGGAAATCTAACATTACCTGCACTTATCCAACATTAGTCTTAAACATTCAATATGATTTTGCAACAAGCTAAAAACAGTCCAGTCATCAAAATATGCTTCCATAAATTTATGTAAAAACTCCTTGAATGCTTCGACCACCACACTAGAAAAGATGGTTGGTGCATTCTTCAATCCAAACAACATTAATATATACTAGTAGGATCCAAATTCCATTGCAAATGTGGTCTTATGGCGATCTTCTTTGGAAATACTGACCTGATGGTGTCCCAAAAAGCCGTTTGTAAAAGATTATACCTCCTTTCCTCCTACATTATCTAACACTTCATCAGTAAATGGTGTAGGGAATGGGTCATGTAAACATGCATCATTCAACTTCCCGAGATCTACAGAAATCCTTATTTCTCCGGTCTTATTATCATGTACCACCATAGGGAGAATCCATTCCAACTCTTCAATAGGTTCTATGGTTCCTTGTTCCAGCATTCTGTCTAGTTCAATCTTCACTTTCTCCTTATATCTAGAGCTCAATCTGTAAGGTCTTTGTTTAACTGGCCTTGCATCTCGTTTCAAGGGGATCTTCATCTCTCCCATGGGCCTTTTAATGCCCTTCATATTAGTGAATTTGGTTGGAAACAAGTCCTGATATTCATGCAGTAACTTTGTGATGTTATCAATAGTGGCATCATCCCAGTAATCTCCAATATTAGCAATCTTAGGTGCTTTATCTATTCCAATATTAACTTTATTTATTTTGATTAGTTGTCCAATAAAAGGTAGTTCGAATCCTAGTCCTTCTATGTTTCGTTGTCCTTCCGTTTATGCGATGTTCACCTTCCTAGGATCATCGTCTTCATCGGTATTGATATTGTAACATCCTTGCAATTTCTGAAGAGTTGCAATCGATTCATCCTCTTCTTTCTCCACAGGGAGGCCAGGTGCCTCCTCAAATACTTTTTGTCTTACAACCTGTAAATCTTGATCTACCATAGGGTACTGAATTTCAAACAAGAATGTAGTTACGAAGTTCTGTGTCATACCTTGCCAATCTGTAGTGGTGAGGCGTAGTTCTGCTTCAAGGTACCAGTTGATAGGCATTGTGTCTAGAGTATTGATGAATTTATGCACCCACTGTTATTGAGGAATGCATCTCCAGTTCTCCTCACAATCTCCCACATGGTCTTTCAGACAACTTTGAACTGTGTACCTAACTTCACATCCTTCGACTTGTTCTGAAAATCGTGTTGTCATCAAAGTGAGACATTGTATCCTATTCACGATGTTCCTTTTATGTGTTCCCCACCATCTTGGTGGAGTAGCTTTCAAAGCATCATCCAGTGCCAAAAGTCTCTCTTGTACTGGTACATTTTCTTCAAATTCCAGTAGGAAAGTTTCTAAGTGATTCAAACCATCAAATGTGGGTAAATTACTTACTGTTGTGTCGATCCAGCGAACTTATCTAGTCAATCGAGAACATCGCCGTGCAAAAAATTCATACATCTTGTTCTGTCAGTTCTCTAATGCTTCTTTTGAGTCTGATGAGCATGCGTTGTCACTTCTCTAGCTTAAATTCCCATAGGGGCGGACCTAGGGTTCAATTCTAATAGCGCACCAACAAGTCCTAACTATTGGCTCTTTAGGAAACACCTGTGAATCAGATGCAGTCTCACCCAAAGTAGCAATAGGGGGTTGCAAGACACATGTGTCTACAACCAGAGGAAATGCAAGTGGAATCAAGGAAATCACATAAGGAGATCAGACCATTCTTTCCAAACATAAACCTACTTCACACAGAGATTATTAGATCTAACATACTAATGCATCATTAGAGTAACAGAGTAAAGAACATATCATCAATCACACAGAACAATAGGATATACGTGGTTCACCCTCTCCCTAGGGATACGTCCACAAAACTCTGCTTTATAATATATTAGGTGAAAGCTTAAAGTTCTATCTGCTCTCTTAGATTGTAGATCTCTCTCCTTCTCTCTTTACTCTATCTCTCTTCCCTGCACACATAGATGCAAGGTTGATCTTCGCACCCAGCTGAAGATATTACAACACAGACTTCTCTCACCACACAATACTTCTCTCTCAGTAATAACAACAATCACTCATCATCACATAATCAAACTAATGACGACCCCATCCCAGGTCCTCTTGACCTTTATTTATACATTACAATAGCTCAACGATATCCTTAGGCTGAAACCCAGGTGTCAAAACCCTAGATTCCAAAACCCTAGGTGTCAAAAACCCTAGGTCAACTTGACCCTCTTTTTCGGGCTTCGCCAACCTGTCTTTCCTTCTTTCCCATGAGGTGCTCCAAAGCATATACCAACAAATTTTCCTCTTGTTGAGTTGTCCATGATCCATATTTTCTTCTCTTTTTCTCACTTCGACCCAGTATCATTCACTGTGTCTTCTGTAATATTCACTTTCTTCCATAACCAAGGGCCAAAAATTTTGCAATGCCATTCCTCCTGAGATTTTCAACTTCAAGGTTAGAATTCGATCTCAACCATGACACTCTGACCAACAGAGCCGACCCATACTGGCCCGATGTTTCAACTAGAAGCTCCGATACCAATCTGTAATGTCCCCGGGCACCCACAGGTTGGGGTACACCACCTTCAAGCCCACCCTTGGACTTCTTTCTCTTACCGATACCTTTTTTTAAATTAATAAGGATGCATAAAATAAAATATATAACAACATGCACAACAATAACCAGCAAGCATGCATATTCTAAAGATTCAATTAAATGATAAATAAATACACAACAGAATACATTCATACATAGGTAAATAATACCATAACAAAGAGTACTTATCTTTATAAAAGATGACACCAACTAGCTGCAGACCAAGGACATTCCACCCAACCATAGACACTATTGTTCCAAATATCAACAGCAGTGTCACCCCCAAGCCAGGGCTATGAATCCACAAGGATGGTTCCAGAGTGTTACTTGGCTTCCCAAACCAGTCAACACTCAAGCTCTCACAGGCTTTCCCAACACTCACAACAATCCAAGTACCCAAATCTATTCTACCAAGTCTACACCACCCAAGAGAATGGACCTCCACCTTTTTCTGCCACGTAGTCCCTTGGGAAGTCCTTCTCCTTCCAGGGCTCCAACGCAACTGGTCCAGAATCTCAATGTTGGAACTCTCAGGACTCATAGCTGTGAACAAAGTTGGACATAGGCCAACACATCATAGACATGCAGGCCTCAAGTCATGGCTGGATTACACTAGTGACCACTACAACCAACAATACCACAGCTACTCTTCGGTAGTTCATTTCTCTTTCCCAAGACAGTATGCAGATGAGGATGGATCAATGAGGGATATGTAAGGATGGGATGAATGAAAGAGTGAGCAAGTGGATGAATGCATGAACCAGTGACAAAGTGGACGAGGGAATACATGAATGAAGGAGCGAACGAGAAATCGGCCAACCCCCCAACAGACCAAGGGAAGGTTTAAGTATTTCA